>CM062297.1:516107819-516686257 GCA_031216915.1 Pictodentalium vernedei
CCGAAGTGCAAGAGGATGATGATAATTTAATCGTCGGTTCGAATAGGTACGAACTAACTCCTGCACTGCACAAATTGCTCCTTTTCGACAAGCCTGGAGATTACATGGATCGGAATTTCGACAATTATGGCGACATTCTGGATCAGACCCACGCCATGAAGAGAAATAACGATGTTAGAGAAATGAGACCCAAAGCAAATAGAGGTTACAAGTGGACGAAGGTGGCGAAACCCATATGGGATATGAATAAGAAAGTCGTCAAATCGGTTACTGGGAAAGGGGTGAGAACCACTTTTCTTCGGAGCGATTCTGACACTCTGTCTTAGAGATTGAGATTGTTGACGGCAAGTAGACGCGCTGGTAATACTGGATTAGAAAATGAGATAGTGAGCATATGCGACGAATTGTTGAGGCAAAAGGTTTTGAATAAGCACGATTATAAAAGGCTGATGAACGAATTGAAGGATTGACATATATATAATAAGTAGAGAGAACAAACAAACAAACAAACAAAATATACAAAATAAAAACAGTAAATTTTACACTAGAAAATAATAAAAAGTATTTAAACAACAAACGATTTACCAGTGAAAAAACAAAATATATGTTATAAAATAAAAATATGTTGGTGATAAAGAACAGGGGATATGTCAGAACTTACGTTCAAGGCGGTTCTGGCATCGTCGATTCTATAATGCGGGCATTCACGAGCGATGCAGGTAGAAAACTCACATCGACCACATTTGAGGTTGGTAAGAAGACGGCTTTGGATGCTGGTAAGAAAGCCGCTTCCGAAGCTAGTGGTAGGATAGCTTCTGTGGCTGACAAGAGGGCAGCCGATGCATTGATCGACAAGCTGATCAGTCTGTGGGCGAAGCGAGCTACGTTAGAGCGATCACCAAAAAGTTGGAAAGATTTTAAGGATGCTGTCGTACCCATACAAGATTTAGCCAAAATGACGAGTGGATCTGGAGTGAAGAAAACTCGCGACGGTGTAATATAAATAAATAATAATATTTATAAAAACTGAGTTTGAAAAAACATAAAATTGTGTTTGAAAAAATCTAAAAATCTAAAAATCTAAAAAATAAACAAAGATGAACATTAAAGATATGTCTTGGAACGAGGCCGCAACCAAGAGGTCGAATAACGAGTTCTTTCCCAAAACATAAGAGGCTTGATAGTGGGAAAATCGAATTGTGGAAAGACCAATCTGTTGATGAATCTGTTGTCGCAACCTGACTGGTTGGATTATGACAGATTATTCGTGTTTGGCGAGAGCTTGTTTCAACCCGAATACAGTTTGCTTCGAGAGTGCATGGATCGTAGATTGCCTAAGGACGTCATAGCCAGAATCTTTGACAGTAGGGAGGAATTCGACAAAAGTGAAGCTTCTCTTTCAACTGTTTTGGACGGTGTGGTGATGGAATTGATGAAGAGAAATGCATCTTTGAACGTTGAGTGTCTATTTTATGAGAACGCTAGCGATGTTCCGGATCCTAGAGAATTGAAATCAGAAGATAAGAATCTCATGATTTTCGACGATCTGCTTTTGGAGAGACAGAACCAATGCGAATCGTATTACGTTAGGGGTCATCACAGCAACGTGGACTGTTTCTGCCTGTTGCAGAATTATTTTCGATTGCCCAGGCAGACGATAAGGGAGAACGCTAATTTACTGTGTCTCTTTCACTAGGATCTCAAGAATCTCAATCACATCTACGTTGATCACGTCGCAAACGACATGAGCGTGGCGTAATTCAGGAGATTCTGCAAGAGGGTTTGGGATGGATGACTTTACAATTTCGTTGTGATCGATTTGACTAGCGAATTTAATCGCGGAAAATATTGGTGCAGATTCGACAAGTTTTATGTTTCTGATGATAATAAGATAGATGGCGAAAACAAAAAATTAGAAAATAATAAATCATCAAATAATTTAGTTTTGAAAAAATAAAAATAAAAATTTAAAAAATAATGTTCGAACAAGGAGAATTGTTAGAACGGATAGCCAAGAATATGGCTGCAAAACAATCCATTCAAATCATGGTGAGTGGTGATTCGACTCGATTCGTGACGAAATGCAAACCTTCCATCGAATTAAATAGAGAGAAAAGATGCGAGATGGCATTGGTGAATCTGGAGACTTATTATTCCTTTCCCAACGTCACCGAAAAGAATAACTCGTTCAAGTATTCCGACGGAGTGGATTGGTTGGAGATTCGAATTCCCAAAGGACGATTTGAACAATTACATTCAGACGTGAATGAAGACGGATGGAATGGGAAGCAACAAGATCAGACTCGCTCCCAACCCTAATACCCTACAGACGATGTTGGATTTGGAAGATAATTTTCGAGTGGATTTCAATACGGACAATTCTATAGGCAAGATGCTGGGATTCTATCGAAAGATGTATCGAGGCCATGCGGCATCTGAAAATATGGTTGACATTCTCGCAGTCAATAGCATTCTGGTGAACGTGGACGTGATTGCTGGAAGTTACGTGAATGGTAGCACTCAACCGGTGATCTATTCCTTCTTTCCAAACGTGTCACCGGGTTATAAGATCGCGGAACAACCTCGAAATTTAGTTTATCTACCAGTGATTTTAGACACATTGTATAGTCTCAAAACCAGGTTGACAGATCAAAATGGTGAACTGTTAGATCTTCACGGAGAGAGGGTGACGATACGATTTCACATAAGAGAAATATAAAAGCAAACAAAAAAAAAAATATTGTGTATATATATAAATAAGAAAATAAAATAAACGCAATATTAATTTACAAAAATTATTTAATATATATAATTATCATTAAAACAAAAAAAAACAATTGAACAAAATATATTTAAAAAAAAAGAATTATGACACAATACGTGGTTAAAAACGTGAACATATCCGCAGGACAGAGGAAGAAACTTAAGAGAGCGTTAACAACTCGAGGCAAGGTGGTGAGATTCAAATTCACTCATAAAGATCTGGAGAGTGGCGGTCAGGATTCGATCGCCTGGACCAGAAGTCAAATCAAAAGGATGGAGAAAGTGATTCGTGATGGAAGAGGATTGATGGTGAGATTGAGTCCCGCTCAATTGAAATACAATTTGAGAATGAAAGGTGGTTTCCTACCGCTATTGGCAGGAATCGCCGCAAAAGCATTACCCTTTGCCACAAAAGCATTACCTTTTCTCGGAAAGACTCTCGGCATGGGAGCTCTCTCGGGACTCGCGAGTTCGGCAGTTGAGCAATTAATGGGTGGCAGCGGTCTGTTTTTGAAGAAGGGAGGAGCCGTGTGTCGCATCCACGTAGACGACGGTGGTGAAGGATTGTATCTAGAACCTGTTAGAGGTGGCAACTCTTTGAGTGGAAATGGTCTTTATCTGAAGAGTGGACGGAACGTTGAGCGACTCGGTAAGGGTTTGTTGTTTGGTGAGAATTCGCCGTTTAAGAATATACCAATTTTGAGTATGTTATTATAATGTAAAAATTATATAATTATATAAAATATAAAAATATAAATCATAGAAAGTATCAAAAATAATATAAAATGGATAAAAAGGTGGAAAAACAATTAGACGATAATGATGAATATCGCGAGATAGAGTGCAAAAAAGATGTGGAAAAATGATTAGACGCTAATGATGAATATTGCAGGATAGTGTGGGAAAAAGATGGGGAAAAACAATTAGATGCTAATGATGGATATCTTAGGAAAGAACTGAAAAAAGAGCGGGATAGATGGTTGAAATTTAAAAGAATTAGACGTTTTCCACCGTCACCACTACCTTCTGAAGAGAATGGTAATGATGTGAGTGTTACCAAGAGATGCACCACATTCGTTCATAATTATGATTCAGATAAACAAATGTGTTCTTATAAAAATGTAATATATCACAAAAAAAAGAAAAGAAGAATCGACGCCGAAATTGAGAAAAAAGGAAACGTTATTAATGACGTTATGAATGATCTATCCTATCAGACAGACTTCCTATCTTGAAAGAGAAAAGACGATTATTTTATTATTGATTTCGAATGGTGACAATCATCATTATTGTTGGGTTAAACATCTGAGCCAATTACTATTGAGACAAAATAATAAACATAAAGGAAAGATATGTTTATGTTGCAACTGCATGAACGTGTTTTGCAGCGAAAAATCGTTAGTGAAACATCAGGAATATTGCAACGAAAATCAAGGTGTTGCCATCGAAATGCCCAATATAACACCAGCGTGAACTTTGAAAATTGCAATAGAAGGTTAAAAGTACCATTCGTTGTGTACGCCGATTTCGAATGCTTCACTGTGAAAATGAGTTCCTGCCAACCCGATGCTCTTCGAAGTTACGTTGAAAAATATCAAAAACACATGCCTTCGGGTTATTGCATTTACGTGAAATGCTTTTTCGACTCGCAACACAACATGGGTCCGTTCACCTACATGAAACAGTGTGAAGACGACGACGTGGCTCAAAGGTTCATGGAAGAGTTAGAATCGAAAATTCAAATTTTATATGAAAAATTCAAAACTCCGGCGAAAATGATCATCACGCGAGAGCAGCAGGATGAAAATAACAGAGCCACCGAATGTCACATATGCAGACAATTGTTCGATGAGAATTCATAGGAAAATAAGAAGGTTAGAGACCACGATCATTACACGGGTCTGTATCGCGGTCCTGCTCTCAGCAAGTGTAATTTGAAATATCGAGACACCATTTTCTATCTGGTGATATTTCATAATCTCTCGGGTTACGACAGTCATCTGTTCATGAAAAATCTCAGCACCTCCGACGGAGAATTAAATTGCATCGCGAACAGCGAAGAAAGATACATTTCCATCATGAAATGGAAGTCCATGGAGAAGAAAAGAGTAATCGAAGGCGAGACATTGGAAGAAAAAATGAAATCCATTCGTAGAAGCATACGTTTCATCGACAGTTTTAAAATCATGTCGACCGCTCTGGAAAAATTAGTCAATAACATGAGCAAGGATAAATTTAAAATCACGAGCGAACATTTCGGAGAATGAGTCGACGTCATGTTGAGGAAAGGAGTCTATCCTTATGATTACATGAACAATCTAAAGAGATTCGACGACACCGCACTACCTTTGAAAGAAGATTTTTATTCAAAATTATATGAATCTGACATTTCCGACGAGAATTACGAACACGCTAAAAACGTGTGGAAATCATTCGATATAAAAACCATGAGAGATTATCACGATCTATATCTGAAGACCGACGTTCTGCTCTTGGCAGACGTGTTTGAAAATTTTCGAGACGTCTGTCGTCAAAGTTACGATCTGGATCCGGCTTGGTATTTCACCGCACCCGGTCTGGCGTGGGACACTCTGTTGAAGACCACCGAAGTCCAATTGGAATTATTATCTGACGTGGACATGTTGCTCATGTTCGAAAGGGCTGCAAGAGGTGGCATCTCGATGATCTACCACAGATATTCTGAAGCTAACAATCCCTACATGAAAGAAGGTTTCGATTCGAAATGATCGAATAAATACATATAGTATTGGGATGCTAATAATCTGTACGGTTGGGCTATGAGTCATCCTTTACCGATTGGAAATTTGGAATGGGTGACGGAACCGGAAGAGATGCAAAAACGGAGAGACTATCCTTGCATTTTAGAAGTCGATTTGAACTATCCGGAAGAATTACACGATCTACACAATGATTATCCGCTGGCTCCCAAACGAATGGAACTGATCGAAGGAGACGGGGAAAAACTCATTCCCAATTTATTTAACAAACATAAGTACGTCGTCTACAGCGAGAATTTGAAACAATACGTCGATTACGGGATGAAATTAGTCGACATACGATTCGACGAAGAGCCTTGGATGAAAAAATACATCGATCTCAACATGAATCTCAGAATTCGAGCCGAGCATGATTTCGAAAAAGATTTCTTCAAACTCATGAACAACTGCATGTATGGTAAATCGATGGAAAACATCAGGAAGAGAACCGACGCTCAACTCGTCACGTCTGAGAAAAGAGCTAAAAAATTAGTGGCGAAACCCAATTACAGACACCGAACCATATTCAACGAAAATCTAGTGCCCGTTCACATGCAAAAGATGCACCTGAAGTTCAACAAACCCTATTATCTTGGACCGATCATCTTAGATATCAGCAAGCGATTGATGTATGAGTCTCACTATGATCACGTCAAACGGAAATTTGGTGAGAAAGCCAAACTACTGTTCACTGACATGGACAGTTTAGTTTACGAGATAGAGTTGAAAGACGTCTACCGAGATATATCTCTGGATGTGGCCGCGTGGTTCGACACGAGCAATTATTCCGTCGATCATCCGTCCAACATTCAATCGAATGACAACAAGAAGGTGTTGGGTAAATTTAAGGATGAGAGCGGCGGTAAACAAATCGTCGAATTCATGGGTTTGAGACCCAAACTGTATGCTTATCATCTGGAAGGTGAAGAGATCAAGACTTGCAAAGGGATTAAAACGTGCGTGGTGAAGAAAAACATCTCTTTTCGAGAGTATAAAGATTGTCTGTTCGGTAGTGAGCTAGTGTATAAGGCTATGAAATCGATTCGAAGTGAAAATCATGCCTTGTATACTGAAATAGTCAACAAGATTTTGCTGATGGTCGACGACGATAAGAGATTCATGTTAGACGATAAAATAAGCACTTTGGCACTCGGACATTGGACTTTGGATATGATTATGGATGATAGGATTCCAGATATGATTAAGGACGATAGGATTCCAGAAAATCAGGAGGAATTAGACGGATTCAAGATAATGGAAGTCGATAGAGATATCGAGAGAGTTAGTTTAAAAAAGAAAAATATAAAAAAATAACGTCATTTTAGTGAATTATAATAAAATAAATAAATTAAAAAAAAAATATACACATTTATGAATAAGAAAATAGAGATATCCGTAGAAGGTGTCGTCTTACCTAACGAACCCCTATCCAACATCGATCTGTTGAATGTGGTGAAGGATTTGAAAATCAAAGATTTTCTAGGCATGTTTTCCAGAGATGCCTTGCCGAAGAGAAGACCTCGACAATCGGAATGCGGAATTTTAAATCTAGATGATTTATCGGGTGAAGGCACTCACTGGGTGGCGTGGTTCAAGAACGGGAAGAATAATTATTATTTCAACAGCTACGGAATCTCACCTCCGAAAGAAATAAAGAACTATTTCGATGAATCGATGGTTCGTTACAACACGGAACGAGTGCAATCGCCAGATCAAGTGTTTTGCGGTCACCTGTGTCTCTACGTTCTCAAGAGATGGTCGGAAGGAGATCGGTTTCAAGACATTCTCAATGATTTACATTAGAGAGGGTTTTTTTATAGTATATATAAAGGTAAAAAAATTATTTAAAAAAATTTAATCGAATAAAAACGAAAAATAAAAAATAAGTGAAATAATTCATTTTTAATAAACTGCATTTGAAATATATTTTTAAAACAAAAACCTCAAAACAACATGCCAGTCGATAAATTTGGTAGGAATGACGATGAAAGTCAACCCAAAAAGAAGAGTAAGACGCTCGAAGTCGCCGATGGTTACGACATTGCCAACTTGGATGAACGTTATGTTCGGAGATACGAACCTTAAGAAGAACCTTGGAACATGAACAATAAGAAGCTCTACAATCTTCCTGAGCCAATAGATATCACAGATACTGCGACTAAAAAATACATCGACATGGGGAACGCGGATTTCGAACGAATCATGCTAGATAATTACGTGGATAAAGCCATGACCAATGATCTCGATCTGAAATCTAAATGTTTGGTGAATGTCGTGAATCCCATAGATTCCACCAATGCCGCGACCAAGAAATACTCTCACATGCGATTCAGCAAACATCTGAGAAGTAGATACGTTCAGAAAACGATGCACTCGGAATTGAACGCCAATTCTAACAAGATAACGAATGTGGCCAATCCCACGAATCCCAAGGACGTGGCGACTAAGCACTATGTAGATCTGGAACAGAGAAAGTCTGACAGATGAGAAATAAAATCGGATCTGAATGCGGGATTCAACAAGATATTGAATCTGTCAAAAGTCGACGACGCGGATGCGCACTCAACCGCGGTCAACAAGGGCTATGTACATTCCACCGTGATATGCTCCCAAGAATACATAGAATCACAAGTGGACGATCTCTACCCAAACAAACGATCTGGCGGAACCATGGAAGGTGGCATCAACATGAATGGTCATAATTTATTCAGTCTCAATCACGATCCCAAATTCGATTCCAGCATGGTCAGTGGGAAGTATGTGGACGACAACTCAGTCTGGAGAAAGGGCGACATCATGGAAGGTAAACTAGACATGGGCGGACACGCGCTCACGAATCATGCACATGGCGGATGCCTGCACCCTGATTTCGGTGGTTGAAGAAGGCAAATAAGCTAGACAATTGATCACTGTGTGGGCCGAGGAGGCCGGCACGTTAGAGGAGGGAAAAGCCAAGTGGTCTTTCGGAAACGGAGTTAGCGGATCGCAACATGGTCAGGTGGGATATCCCATGCGGTTGGGAGGTGAAATCATATGAATGGGTCTGGCTTCCATGGATTTGAATAACAGAGCAGTCGTCAATCTCACAGTGAATGGAGTAGAGAGCGATAAGAGATACAGTGTTGAAAAGACTGAGAATCAACACGCGAATGTTAGCATGTTCGGCACGCCGATCAAAGTGAACGCCGGAGACAGGATTAATTTCGTTATGAAAACCAATAATCCCGAAGCTGCCACTTCCGTGGTGAGCCTACTGATCGAACTAGATCCTCTGAACAAACAGTGAACACGTGGAAATAATTAATTAAAAAAAAAATAATGAGTGATTATTAAAAACGAAAAAACAAAAAAAAAAAAGTAATGAGATTTAGAAAGATGTTCAATCTCTCTAGATCTCATTACTTTTATTTTTTTTGTTTGTTTTTTTTAATAATAACTCATTACTTTTTATTTTTTTTCTTATTTTTTTTTTTCACACACGTCTTTGATCGAATGATCGACATCTTATTTCCATCCGATTCGAATTGTAATTCTCTATCCAACAGGACCAGGGTGAAGGCTTTGGTTTTTCTCGGCATGTTCCTATCAAATTGCATCTTGATCTGTATGTCTAAGACGCTACTCTTGAGTCGTTCGCTATGTTTGCTGACGTCGAATACGAACTTTGGATACATCGACTTGTATTCGCCTGGAGATCTGTTAGGGTTGCTCATCAATTCGTCTAGACCGTGATACTTCTTTCTAAAATCCGCGGCATCGCCGTACAGTCTGCAGAAATCGTTCTTGTCGAACAACACATTGTAATCGATTGCTGGATATCTTGTGACATTCAGAAACACTTGCATGTTTCTCAAATTGCAATGATCGAATAGCGATGCATTCTTTTCCTGAGACCCGTCCCTATCATTCTGAAATGCAACCACGATGAAACGTGGTCTTTCGGAAGCGGATTTCACGGTCAATCTCCAATCAAAGTGATTCGTGGAGAGTGGAATGCTAGCCGTATCACACTGTCTCATTCTAAATCCCATGGGTAATTTACTCTTGGATTCTATGATCTTGTAGAGATGCGTTTTTTCCACAATCGAAGGCTGCACATGCGGAACGAACCACGATATCTTGTGTAGAGTTATCTTACCCACATCCGTCACAGAGAGTCTCACTATTGCGTCATCGTTTCCTTTTCGAATCAACGTCAGATTGTGTTTGAATCCGTACATGATCTTGTTGTAATCGTCTGCAAATCCGAAGATGTGTTTCAAAGGTATCCTGAATGAAAACGTTCCTTTAGGTCTAGACGTCTTGACAATGTAGTCGAATATCGCGGCGGCATCGGCGCTAGCAGGGCCGACAGTGTCTTTCACACACAACTGATTAAGTCCTCTGGATTTCGAAAAATCATCCGGATACGTCAAGAGTCCGAACATCGTGGTGGCCTGACTGGGATGAAACACAGATTCTATCTCTTGTCCGGATAGCAAGTGTCTTATATTACTGAATAGATGCATGATACCATTATTGGCTAGAGTAACCGTGTCATCGTCGGCATATTCAGTCCCATCTTCCTTGGTGAGACGTCCCTGCACCACTATGTAACTCTCGCTAGGATGAACGAATAGATCTTGCATTTCGACGTTGATTCTTGTCTCTCCCGCATGGTTCAAACTCGTTCCGGTTATCGCTTCATATTCGTGAACCTCGTATTCTTGAATACTTTCATCTTTCACTATGCTCTGTGCGATATCTAGTATATTTGCCATTTTTGAAGGGTTTTTTTTGTTTATTAATTAGCTTGCTTTTTTATCTAAAAATAGTTTTAATTATTTTTTATTATTATTATTTTTTCTCTCCTTTATATATATGTAAACAAGAAAATGTTAAAGAGAGTAAATAAAAAAATTTTGTTTTCTTTATTAAAACTTCGTCTTCTGCAAATGTTGTTCGTAAAACTTTCCAATGATCTCTTCTCCATCCAAAGCTTCGATTTCGTAAGTCACCGGATCGCTGTGAAATATTTTGATTATCACGAAGATTTCCAAGGTCCATCGAGGAGTGTAACCCTTTTCGAAGTGCTTCTTATAAGCGTAGATTCTCACTCGATCGCCGACTGCAAATTTCGGCGTTCTAGACTTCTTCCTGATCTTAGATCTCTCGAGATATAGATTAGCATAGACCCGTTTTTTGTTTCGAGGATCGCTAGCTTCCGTGGGAGTCATCTTGATTGATCTGTGTTGCATGTTGTTGTAATCTTTGACCAGACCGTTCAGAGCATATATGTATTTCTTAGTCGAATTTGCCGTGAAGTATCTGTACATCTTTTCCTACATTGTTCGATTCCAACGTTCCACGACGCTGGCTTTCTCTTTGTTTTCGATCAAGTAGAGGTCGACTAATCGATGAACATGCTTGTTGTAGAATTCCTTCCCCTTATCCACCCACAATTTATTCGGTTTTCGAGAAGACGAGTCGAACACGCTCTTCAGAGCCTTGGCAACGCAAGATCCCAATTTATTCTTCAAAGCTCTGATCCAACCGTATTTGGAAAACACGTCAATGACCGTCAATAGATATTTGACACCCTCGTTCCACCTCGAAAACGATCTCATGTCGACCAAGTCGGCAGACCAAATG
Organism: Pictodentalium vernedei; assembly: GCA_031216915.1. Lineage (NCBI taxonomy): Eukaryota > Metazoa > Mollusca > Scaphopoda > Dentaliida > Dentaliidae > Pictodentalium > Pictodentalium vernedei. The sequence goes on from CM062297.1 coordinate 516,118,991, forward strand.
TCATCCAAACCCTTCATGAACACCCTTCTCTTTTGAAATTTACGCACGATGGGTTAGTGTAACTCCTCAGCCAATTTGCACGTCAATAATCATTTCTTCTTCTTTTCCAATGTGCCTTTTTTTAACGCTCCATCCGAATTGACGTTTTGCACTGATCAGATTGCCGACCAGCAAACGTTCTATCTTCTCTCTCCTGGTCGGATTCGATATGCCTCTCAATTTTGCAAACATGTTTTTATCGCAGACATCGTTGCGAGTCTTGGTTTCGGGATGTCCGACATAGCACAGATCATGATCATACGCGGCCACGTCCTCCCTATTCATGGGTTTGCTAGAAGATTTAGGAGTCAGATCGGCGTTGAGTCTCTTGTTCAATTTCGTTCCAGGTCCCGTGAAACTGTGACCCGGCAGATGCATTTCGAAAGGTAGATTATTGATCATTTTATTCACGATGCCTTTACCTTTGCTCATGTTTTTTTTTTTTTTTTTGATGAATCGAGTCTTGATTGAACCACACACGTCGCAAATTCTGCGAAGCATCTGTCTGTCGTTTTTAGTTCGTACTTCTCAAGAATTACCCGTCTCGGTAACTCTCTTACACTTTACGCAATACATTTTTTGAGAGTTCTTTAAATTAATTTCATTTTTATTTTTTATTTTATATATAAATTTAATATTTTTTTTTTGAAAATTCTGTTCTTATTATATATATATTTTTTTTAATCGCTGCTCTTGAGTTCTATCAACTTACCGATTCCTCCCTGGCCTCTTTCCTCCCTTTTTCCACAAGAGAATCCTTCATCTCTTCCTTGATGATCTGACTCTTGATTCTCACGGCTTCTTTCATGGCATCGTATTTCATTTTCTCACCCAATATCGTAAAGTATTCTACGTCCGATATCCTACCATCTTTCAATGCCATCGAGATCATTTCAGATATCGCGTCAATCTTGGAGTTGGCCAAGACTCGAATCTTTTCATGTTTCCTTGACTTCAGATATAATTTCCTACTCAAAAAGTTTCCGAGCGTGCTAAACAATCCGGCGGTGAGAGCCACTCCTTCTATGGTCAACACGATCAAAATACCGACCGCAGTTGACAACAATCCAATGCCGGCCGCGTGTAAACCCATGGAAATCGTGATGAGTGTTGTGTCGACCGCATTGACGAATTTCAGGAGACGCGAATACTTCTTCTTGAGAGAACGACGAGAATCTCTCTCTAGAGTCAGATACAATTGGATTCTACTGATTTGATCAATGCGATACCCCTCTCCTCTTTCTTTTTCTTCTGGCGACGGTGCCGTTGGCAAAACGCCGTTCGGCTTCTCATCCTCCTCGTCATCTAACGACGGATACAATTTATTTCTGGTTCTCATTTTATGTTTTTTTCTTTCTAATATTAGAATAAAAAATTTATGTGTGTATTTATTTTTATTTTCTATTCTCCCTTATTTATATCAACGAGAAAACTTAGATGTATGCTTCCTCCAGCAATAATTTCATGACGCATCCCTTGTCTTCTAAAGTCAGACTTCTACGGGCCAATTTCATTTCTTCCGAATTGGTGGGCTTATCTCGCCTGCTACAGAAGACTAATCTCTTCCAAAACTTGATCACGTCGTCGATTTGAACGCATTCGAACGCCAGTTCGAAATACTTGAGGACCATATCTTCCCTTCCCATCGTCAGACATGAATGATCCTTGTGATCGAAGTCTAGATGATCCCGACACCCGACGCGTCATTCTAACAAAAGGCGACCTAGTTGTTCGTTCACGCAGAATGGGTAGGCTCTCATCAGCATTTTTAAAAGAAACCTTGCTCTCAAAATCTGAGAATTGTTCATGATTTACGTATATTTTATTATCTATTTCGATTGGATATTTATTTTTTTTAAATAACTATTTATTTATATATTTTTTTTATCTCCTATATATATATTTCCTCTCGACAAAACCGATTCTATCACGATTCACCTCACCGAAACGCGATCGCGAACGTGGTAGTGGTCCAGAAGCCGCAGAACGCATTTTTCGATGTATCGGAGGCCGAAATCGGTTTTAAAAAAAAAAAATTTAAAAATCCTTGATGAGTGACTACACTTTACACTCACTTTTCACCGTTGGCGAACGTCGAGAAAAGGTTTTTGAGGTCGATTTTTCCTGGTCTATAATCCGCAAATCGTTTCACCGATCGGATCGCACCCTAGACCGTTCAAACAGCCATTGGCGAACGTTGGTGGTCCAGAAGCCGCAAACCACATTTTTATGCTGGTCTAGAAGCCGCAAAACGTTTTTTGCTTGTGTTCACGAACGATAGATCGAAGGTCTGATCCGCGATGGGAACGTCGACCAAAATTTCTAAATTTACATTTTCTTCAATTTTCATACATTTTTTCACTTCTAAGCGAGGTGTCGAATGTACTCGTTCGCTAACGGATGTTTGAACGGTTAAAAGTGCGATCTGAGAGCCTCAAAAACAATTGCGGATTCTGGACCACCATGAGAAAACGACATTTTTGCCATTTTTTACACTCTGTACACGATTTAACACTGAACCCCTATGGCGGTACACATACATGTACGTGTACGTGTATAGTTTTTTGGAAAAGTGGTTTACAATCCGCCTTTATTACCTACTGTCGCCGATGCCTAAAATCCAGTTGCGAGAGCCTAAAATTAAATACTAGAGCTTCCATGTTGATTTCACAAATAGTTTGTTTTTTTGTAACAGTGATCATACAACACAAAATCAATATAGAACAACTAAAATGGAGATAAAAAATAATAAGGAGTTTTTTTAACTGGTTGAGTGCTAGAAGCCACAATCAGGCCTTTCAAAGAAATGAGAGTACCAGTGCAAAAGCCAACATTTTCCTTACCCATGTTTCGTATTCAGTCAAACGTAAACAATAGTTTGTTTATACAAATTTGTTCTATTACAAATTATTGGAGAGTGCCTCTTGGCACTCTCCAATAATTTGTAATAAACAATTTTTGACAATCTTTGAAGAACAAATTCAGACCAGCACCAAAAATAATCTAGCCCTCAACCAGTTAAATAAATGTTTATTTTGTGCATACATATGAGAATCGTCATATTTCGCGAAGAGAATAACAATACTGTATCACTGTATACGACATGTTGAATCGCAAATGGCGATGCGATACCGCTAAAATCACACTCTACATTTTGAATTTTGCATCCGAAATAAATAAGACGAACCCGGGCTGAAAAAACGAACGCGCCGTTGCCTGAGAATCAAAAGATTAATTTTGTTTAGCCTCACATTATTATTTTTTTTAAAGAAATTCTGTCCTCTCCTTCGTAAGTTAGGTAAAGAGTTGAGAGATACACTCATTGATATCTATCAAGATCAGCTGACATTTATTTATTTATTTATTTATTTATTTATTTATTTATTTAGTTATTGGTGTTTACGATCACTTTCAGCATCTTTAGCTATCTCATGACCGCAACATAGGAAAGAAGTCAAGTGTAGCCAATCGTTTAGATACACACGTACCCTGCCTACTTAGAGGATCCCCACCCCAAACCTTGGTTTCGGGTCCGAAAGAAAACAGTAAAGCAGAACTTCCGAGGGTTCGTTCGGGGAGATCATGGGCATAAAGTATGGGCGGGTAGGTGGATGAAGTGGAGGTAGGTGTGCATCCACCCCCCCCCCCCCCAAAAAAAACTCTTTGTCTCGCCGCGGGCAGTAGTGTAGAACACAGAACTATTGCCCAATAACAGATATGTTCAAAGATCTCCCATCAGGCATAAATGATTGCTAGTTTTGGGATAGCCGGACTAGCCCTTAAAGTAGCCACGAAACCCGTCAAATACCTCGGGGAAAAGGAGTGGCATTCTGCCGTGGCTTTTCTCGAGGCATTGCCGAATGTCCTGGTGGAAGAAGCCAGAGAATCACCCTAGCAACAGGGAGTGATTATCGGGGCTAGCCAGTTTGTACTAAACCGGCACACGCAAGGTTTACATCGGTTGCAGTCATATGTACGATCTGCGTTCAGTTGGCCTCCGAACACTTCGCCACCGTGCTCTCCCTTCGGCAGTTGCTTTTAAGTGCCATTCCCTAGAAAGGACGCAGTGCGGCCTTTCGGGGGCGCGGTGGCTCAGTTGGTAGAGTTGCAGGCTGCAAGCCGAGAGGTCCTCGGTTCGAATCCCACCTGCTGCAACTGGGTTGTGTCCTTGGGCAAGATACTTCACCCCCATTGCCCACGTGTGGGCACGGTGACGTTGTGTACTAAGGCGTACTGCACGTCGATGGTGCACCTGTCTTCAACTAATGCTAACCCTGCTTGTATGAAGTTGGTATGCTGGGGAGCTGACAGTTGCTTGCCGTTGCTCGGTGGTTCTCTCCGGGTACTCCGGCTTCCTCCACCCGTAAAACTGCCTCGGTCATGGTTAGCCATTGTGCAGAAATATGTGACCTTAAACACAAATAAATAAATAAATAGTGCGGCCTTTCAATCTGAACTGCATACCCTAACCAATGAACCCACACACTTCCGATTAGCACATGTGTGCGCGTATTAGAACCATCAGCAAAATTCATGTTATGGTTGGGCAGACATGGGTCACCTCCCCTTCTCGGGTATTTTAAGATACCTGTGGGCCTGCCGTCGATCCATCACATTCATCGAACATTCCTTCTGTGACAGTTGGTTAACAATACCTTTCATATTTGCAAACGTAACACCTCTTTTGTGGAGTTGCGCTTAAGATGTTTAGCCTAAAATATGTAAGCGGAATATAACGTGTTGAAAAACTCTTTACCTAACACGAAAAGCAGACGGCACTTGCAACCAAAATTTTTGAATAACTAATTTGTTTCATTTTTTGCGTTATAACCATAGCTTATAGCTTCTCATTAGAACAGGCTCAACGAGTTCGTTCCAATGATGGGTCATAAGCTATGATTTTGAGAGAAAAGATGAAAAAATAATGAAAATTGATTTTTTTGTGAATCGCGCTGGCCTGATTTTTCCAGTTGCCCTGGTAAAAGGTTAATGAGCTTGACCCGACTGGTGAAAGTCATGTCATCTGTAAAGACGCATCATATACTTCATATACAAAAGTTGACGCAATTATATCTTAACCCTTTGAACCCTGGTGGTATCTTCCATATCAGTTCGATGGCAGCAATTAGAAGAGTCCATTTTCAGGGGTATACTAATTAATATTTTCATCGTGCAGTCTCAGACTGCAAGTTGAAAATATTGATTGGTCTACCCCACACATTCACTCAGCAACCATCCTACTTAACCCTTTACCTAACCTGAAAAGCAGACAACACTTGCAACCAAAATTCTTGAATAACTAATTTTTTTCATTTTTTGTCTCAAAAACATAGGTTATGACCCCTCATTGGAATGAGCTCGTCGAGCTCGTTCCAATGAGGGGGTCATAACCTATGTTTTTGAGACAAAAATGAAAAAATAATTAAAATTAATTGGCGATTTTTGAGAATAGCGCTGGCCGGTTTTGGACGTTACGTTAGGTAAAGGGTTAATGAAATTATGAAGGATCATGTTCCTGGTCCGGAAAAGCGGTATCTCTATACTATAATTTGAGTTAATCTGTCTGTCGTTTCTGTTTGTCGTTTCTGTTTATAGTAATAATAATAATAACACTTTGGCCAGCCGCTGATTTGTCGCGGTTCTCGGACGAGAAGGCCATGGTTACCCCTGAACTCCCAACTGCTTCCCTATTCCCACGCTTCTCCTCTCCTCCCAACACTCGGAAACGAAATGCTTGATGACATCCCTTGCCCCATTCTTCCCAATCTCTCCGATTAGCATATTAACCCCCTCCTTTGAGTCTCCCCCTAACCACATGTCCTTCATTCTCCCATCCCACCTCCCCATTACACTCCCAGTGAATCTCATTCTTCCAGACTGATACTTTGGGCATTCTAGAAGAAAGTGTTCCAGGGTCTCCACCACGCCCAAGTTACACATCTGGCACTCCCTTTCACCGTCTTTCCCAATTTTTCTCCTCAGCTCCAGGGATCGCGACCTCAGCTTGAACAACAGTGACCCCCAAAGGTGCCATCAAGGTACTCTTCAAAACCTGACCTCTCTTTATCACGCAGGCCACCCAAAGACCTCTTTGATTTGACCCCCTCTCGCTAATTACGGATACAATCCTCCATGACCCTTTCTCTGACGAATTTTTTACCCTGGTTTGCCCCAACGTCCAGGTCCGATTCTCTACTAGCTCCCTCACTTGGACCATCCACCCCGTTTTGATATTTGAGTTGAAAATTCTCAGGAACATTACTTTACACCATCGGCTGTCGGGGAGATTTACCAAATAATTAAGATAATCGAGTTTCAACAGATCTATCCAGTCCTTGATCCTCATCCACCCAAGCTCACCCCTGATTGCTTCTAGCCCTGCGGCATTGCTCGACCCCGTTATCCATCGGTGTGCATCGTTCTGCAAGATTTCCAAGCTCTTTACGGCCGTCTGGTTTAGGGGTACCACTTCCGTACCGTATGTTATACTTGGCAGCCCCACCATTTCCCAAATGGTTTTCCCCACGAAAACCTTATTGAAACTGTTTCTCCCTATAAGTTTCATTTGGTTAAGGATTCGCTTCCCCTTCAGAATCAATTTATTTGTGTGGTTTCGGTAGATGCCTCTACCTGTAATGTTTATATTTACCCCCAAATACTCGTAATCACCTGTCTCTCCTACACCGAGAAGTTTGCTGCTCCCTTCCGGAATGCAGAACTCACCCACTCTCCACCTTCGAGTGGGGTCCACTTTGCGGCCCACATGTATAACTTTGCTCTTGCTTTCATTAAAATTGAGTCTCCATTTGCTCCCATATTTCCCAACAATTCCCAGCATTTTCGTTAGCCCCTCTTCGCTTTCTGACACTAGAACCATATCGTCTGCAAAAAATAGCCCTGGGATCTTCAAGTCCCCATCTGCTACCCCCTCGTCGCTACGCAGGAGTTCATCTCCTAAACCTTTGATGTACAATGCAAACAGGATCGGCGAAAGGATACACCCCTGTTTTAGGCCTATCTCCATAGGCACACGTTTTGTTGTAATGTTTTCCAGGCTAAGTTCACTCTGTACATCTTTATATAATGCTTTCATAATTCCAACAAACTCGCCTCCTAAGCCCAGATCCTCCAGCTTGGGCCACATACCCTCCCTCCATACTCTATCGTATGCCTTTTTGACATCCAAAAATGCCATAAACATCTTTTTCTTTTTCGCTTTCGCGGATTCTATCATTTGGGATAGCGTGAAAAGATGGTCAGTTACTCTCCTTCCCTTCCTGAAGCCATTCTGGATTTCTCCCAAAAAACCCCTCTCTTCAATCACCTCCTCCAGTCTCCCATAAAGGACTTTACAGAAAACCTTTCCAATGTTGCTACTGACAGAGATCCCTCGATAGTTATCCAAAACGTCTTTTTCCCCTTTTTGTGAATAAATGTCACTTTGCTTTCTCTCCACTCCTTTGGGACCTCTTGATTTTCTATGGCTAGATTGAATAAGGCAGTTAGGCTTTCCACGAGTTCCTCTCCCCCTTTTTTGATAAACTCGTTAGGAATTTCATCCACTCCTCCCGCTTTTCCATCCCTTAATTTTGATATCACCTTCCGCACCTCCTCCGTTTTAATTTCGCTGCACACGAAGTTCGACAGGTTTTCCTCGACCTGATTCGGACATTCGGGTGGGCTCCCTAAGCCCCATCGCTTATCGTTTACCTTTTCCCGGTGCTTGACTAGTTCTGATGCGACTTGATCTTGCTCGTCTGTAACTCTGCCATCTACTTTAATACACCGTGGGTTACTTCCTTTGTTACGTTTATTCACTCATTTCCAAAATACGTTCAAACTCGACCCCCCTGTCGTTCTTATCGTTCTAATAAGACTGCTATTTCGTACTCTCCGATTATCGTCTTTAATCTTATTCACTTTATTTCGTGCTTGGTGGTATTCTTCCTTTGCTACCGTGGCCTCGTTGCTTTCCGCCCCCTTAAGTTTTCTACTTCTCCTGTATGAAGCACATTTACCTTTCCTTCCCTCTATGGCCCTTTTCAGTTCTTCATTCACTCTGTACCCAAGTTCCCGTGTTGGCACCCTGACCTTTCCTACACTTTCCTTTCCTGCCTCTACCAGGCTCGCAACTATGACGTCGGCCATCTTCTGGACACTTCCCCTCTTGGGTACGGTTGCAAGCTTTGGTTTCAGTTTTTCATTGAACTTCGCCCCGTCAGCATCTTTTTTGAGTTCCCAAATCTCCTTAAAGCTTCCTTTGCTTTTTACTAGAGTTTTGGCCCTGATCGTCACTGTAATCAAGTTGTGATCACTATCCACCTCCATTTTACCCTCATCATCCACTTCTACCCCTATCACCTCCCTCCATAAATTAACATCTGTGGGGATGTAGTCGATTATTGATTTTCTGTCGTTCCTCTCCCAGGTCCATTTCCCCTTACACCTCGCGTCCCTGTTCAGAATCTCGAGACCGGTCTCGTTTGTGAAGTTCAACAGCTTCCTTCCATTCCTGTTGACTTTATTGTCCCCACCCTCTATGCCTTCTTCATCTTTACCTATGTGGCCATTAAAGTCACCCATCAGAATTATACCGAACCCATTGTTTTGTAGTTCGGTGATATTGGATCTTAGTGTTGAGTATATCGAATCATTCCATTGGGGTTTGCTTCCCTCCACCGCACAATACACAACCCCAAGGGCAATACTTTTGTTTTTCAGACTGATCCTTACCCATCCAATTTCTTTCGATACCTCAGCCGGGGTTGTGATGTTTTCCAGGTCTGTGATCAGTGACGGTTTTAAATTCTCTTTAATGTACATGCCTACCCCTCCCCCTTTTTTCTGGCCTTCCGTTCGTCCGACACCTATCCATACGTACCCCCTTACTTGGTCTACCCGTTCCTCGTGTCTTACCCACGTTTCGCTTAAGCCCATGCCGTCAAACTCCTCTGCCTCGATCAATGTAGCAATTTCACTTACTTTCCGGTGGAGACCCTGGATGTTGCTATAACCCACTTTCAGGGTATCAAGGTTCATTGGCTTCCGCCTACTGGTCCCATTATTATCTAGTCCCTGTATGTTTGTATATCCTACTTTGTGTACCTGTGCTTTCCTTGGGAGGCTATTCCTATTGATTTGGATTTTTGGTCCCTTTTCCTTATCCCCCTTGTCCCATTTTTTACACCTATGATTCGTGACACATTTCCTGTGTTCATTCCCCCCTTCACTGACCCCCCTCCCCTCCTTATACCAAAAAAGGCTCCACCGCCTGCAACATATTTCTTCCTAAAACCTCTGTACACCTTGGGCTAAGATGGAGACCATCCCTTCCATATAGGTCCTTTCTGCCCCAAAACGATCCCCAATTGTCTACAAAGGGTATCCCAAGTTCCTTTCAATACTTCCCTAATTCCTCGTTGGTCCCAATGATCCGCGAATTACGCTCGCCCCCACCACCTAGTACTAGGAGAAGCCCCGAAACCACTACCTGTGCATTCTTGGCATTCATTAAGTTATTAAGTCCTTGTAAGTCTCAATAAGCTGAACTGATTTTCTCTCCCTGATGTTGTTGGTCCCCACGTGTACAACAACCACTGGGTCTGGGCCTGACCCCTTTACTAATCCACCCACTCTGTCCCTTAGGAACTCCACCCTAGCCCCCGGGAAGCACAAATTGGCCCTGTTGACACTGTCGGGCCCACACACCACCCTATCTAACCCCCGCACTATACTACTCCCTGCAACCACCAACTGCCTCTTTCCTGTCCACTTTCCTGTCCTACTACCCCTGTTACCACCTCTCTTTTCATTGGACCGGCTCGCAATCTTGCACTCCGCCACACTAACCTCCATGCCTACCTCCACCTCCACCTCTTCAGACCCAACCTGCTCCTCAGAATTCTCGAAATTACCTAACACACTGTATCTATTTTGGACACTGCACTCCACCTTCTGCCCAGTCCCACTACAAGCCACCTTGTCCTCGTTTACCACCTTCCTAACCTTCCCTCTGACTCCTGCCCTGACAGACTCCACATGGTCACCGCTATCCCTCACTATCCGATTCTAAACGAATACGCCTTTTTCGCCCCCCCCCCCCCCCGACTCACACTACTAGCCTGGGAATTTGACACTCTAGCCCCTTCTTCTCCCATACCCTCAACCCGACGCACCTTCCTATTCCCAAAAGACCCACCATCCACGTCAAAAGTCCGCTTCCTACTACCCACCACCTTCCATCCCTCATCGAATGCCACCCTAACTGGGGTAACACCAGACTTTCCTGCCTTCCCCAGTTTCCCCCTCACCACCTGCATCTCTTCCTCCAACTTTACATATGCCTCTAGCAGCTGCATTAACTCTACGCAGATGGCACACATCCCCAACTCCCCAAGCTCACGTCCACCATACACCATATCACAGTGCCTACACACATCCGACCGCTGGCCGTCCGTTGGTAACTCACTAGCACCCCATGTGCTGGCCTCAACCACTCCCCCCACCTGTACACCTATACTAACCGTCTCTACCCTGCTGGTCTGAAGCTCTCGCGTCACGAAACACTTACCATCCATAGCAACCATAGCCAAAATTAGAATGAGAAGCTTGAATTTTGAAAAGCCGGTCGAAATCGTAAACAAAACAAAAAACAAAACACCGAAAATGACCCGCGCGAAGATAGGGAACACGCCACTGATATCCGATAAAGAAACTAAACAAAACACTAATATAACTATCTTTTATTAAAAATCACATCTACACAACACTAAAACAATATATATATATATATATCTACAGTAACACCTGGAAGAAAAATATAGATACTTGAGCTAACTTTTGACAACTGAATCGAAAATACTCCCTGTTGGTTTGGATATGGACACTGTTTATCGTATTGTAACGTGCCCTATCTCCTCAACCTCTATGGGTCCGACCGACTTCAACCTCGGTTGGTGTGTATATTTCTATCCGATATAACTAAACGGACATTCTGGTGGTAATAGTTTGTGTTATTTGACGAGAATCAGCAGTTTGTCATTATATACAGTATGGGAAAGTTTTAAAATAATTTCTGAATTCATACTCAAGTTATCATCCGGAAACTGTAAAACGTATGATTTTTCATTAACTCAATTGGAATAAATCTAGAAAGGCGAATGCAAATACGGCCAAACGAGAACGATCTGTATTTTGTGATTCGGCCGGCCTTACATACGTACATACGTACGGACAGGCTTAGCAGAGGTACATTGTAGGTTTTGTAGGGTTTGCAATTTAGGGTCAGTAGTAGTTGTGGGGTTGGGTGAGTACAGTTGCCACTTGTGGGGTTATTTTTTGCACTGTGCTGTTAATTTTTTTATCTTGTGGGGTTAGGGTTTATCTTGAGAAAACCCCACAAGTAAGAACGTGTAAGAATGTCCATGGGTAACACTTAATGCTTCATCGTCTATCGACGGGGACGTAGAATATCAAAACGAAAAGGTCCTTCCAGGGAGGCTGGAAGGTTGGAGGAGCAAGAGGAGAAGGCGAATCCAAGACAGCTTGCGGGGGAAACTTCGACAGAGGGTCAGAATGTTCCAGCTATAGATGCATGTTGTACTAAGACCTATAGATCACGTTCACAGGGCTAAGTCAATGAATCAGTGCCATTTCTCTTCATCGATTTTATAAGATAAGATAAGATTTATTAAGCAAATACACCAGAACAAAGGCAGATTGCTTTGTATATACAAAATCAACATAAATAGAAACATAAAACAATACTAATTCCGAATGACAAACGTAAATATTAAGCTTATAGTGGTTGTAATATAATATTGTTAATGTCACTTCTTGGTGTCAGATTGACAAAACTTGTTCTCGTTTTAAGAATTGCTGGGTCATATTACAGATGATACCGCACAGCTGTGGCACATTGTTTCTCATTAGGAATATGAATCTCTAGGATGTTTCCATCTCAACAAACTCTTGGTATTCACGTTCAAATTTGTTAAATGCACGTTCTCTGAGAGATGCATATTCACTGCACTCCATAACTAAGTGCCATTCTGTTTGCACTGCACCTGAGCCGCACACCGCACATAAGCGTTCACTTACGGGGATGGGTGGTTGCATATGCCTCCCCTTTTCTACCATATGTTACTTATACGCAAACGAGTAAATATGTTTCTCGCCTCGGGGGATGTTGTATAAATTAAATAAGGCTCCAGGTGATATTTGTTCTTAAACTCTCGATAAGTTCTCTGTTTATTTTTTTCCATTTTTTCTGTTGTCGTCAAATACAGCATTATAAAAATTATTTAAATGAGTCTCTTCCAGATTTTCCCTTATTGTTATGTATTTCACAGGCTGAAACGGGATTTTCTGTTCAGATTTATTTTCAGGATTATAATTGGCTATAAGCTGCTGATATTTAACCAATATTGAGTCCGGCATTCTGTAATTCTTGGATTCAGTTCTAGCCTCTGATAGTAAGAAAGGGGTTTGGAGGTCATATAATTTTGATACAAACTTAGCCAACTCGATTTTGGCATCTATGTGCAGTGGGTACTGTCCAAGTACAGCTCTCACTGCATGGTTCGATGATTTATTGTTCACACCCAGGACTAACTTACAGAACTGAATATGAACAGTTTCACATGGCGATTTATCAATATTAGCATCGTTGATTTCCGTGGCCCATAATTCACTGCCGTATAAGAGGATGGGTTTTATCAGGATGTTAAATAGTTTTAGGTAAACCGAAACAGGTGGAAGGCACTTTCGTTTAAAGTTGTTGTTCAGGCTGAAGAGGGCTTTTAAACCTTTCAGTTTGAGATCTTGTTGCGTATTCTGTAGTTTACCATTGGATGTAAATGAAAGTCCCAGATATGTGTACTGATGGGCGAGCATAAGCTCATTGTTCCCAATATGAAAACCATGGGGCTCCTTATTCTTTCGCGTTTGAAAAATCATGACTTTAGTTTTGTCACCATTTACGCTAAGTGTGTTTTTAGTGCAGTAGGCATCCAAGTTATCCAATGCTCTCTGTAGTCCCCGAGACGAGTTTGAGATGATCGCTAAATCGTCGGCAAATAGCAAGTGACTTAGATTCGTGGTGTGTAAACGGACGGGATCACATTTTTATCAAAGATTAAACCAATGTCGTCGATAAAGATTTTGAAGAGCGACGGTGAGATCACACAACCTTGTCTGACACCAACCATTGACATTAAGGGTGGGCTTAATCCTTGCGAAGTTTTTGTTTGATAGTAACTAGAGCTATATAGGGATTTTAAAATTTTAAATACATTATCCTGTATCCCGAGGCGGTGTAGTTTGTCAAAAAGAATGTTTCTATCAACTGTATCAAATGTTTTTCTAAAATCAACAAAAACAGCATATAACGGTTGTTTAAGTTTTTTTTATATTTGTTTATAGCTGTTTTAAGAATAAAGGTGCCGTGAATAGTACTGCGGTGTTTTCTGAACCCGAATTGATTATCACTAATCAAGGAATTATCTTCAAGATAGGTATTAATCCTCTCGTTGATAACTATGTTGAATAGCTTGCCTAGAGCACTGTTTACGGCAACAGCTCTATAATAATTGGGATCGTTTCAATCACCCTTCTTATATAATGTGGTAGTAGGTAATAAATGCAGATTCTAGGACAGGATTTAAAAAAACTATACACGTACACATACATGTACGTGTACCGCCATAGGGGTTCAGTGTTAAATCGTGTACAGAGTGCAAAAAAATGTCAAAAATGTCGTTTTTTCATGGTGTCCCAGAATCCACAATTGTTTTGAGGCTCTCAGATCGCACTTTTGACCGTTCAAACATCCGTTGGCGAACGAGTACATTCGACACATCGCTCAGAAGTGAAAAAATGTATGAAATTTGAAGAAAATGTAAATTTAAAAATTTTTCTCGACGTTCCCATCGCGGATCAGACCTTCGATCTATCGTCGGTGAATGAAGCAGAAAACGTTTTGCGGCTTCTAGGACAGCATCAAAAAAGCGCTTTGCAGATTCTGGGATACCAACGTTCACCAATGGCTGTTTGAACGGTTAAAACTTAAAAGTGTGATCCGATCGGTGAAACCCATTTGCGGATTCTAGGACAGGGAAAATCGATCTCAAAACGTTTTTTCGACATTCGCCAATGGTGAAAAGTGAATGTAAAGCGAAGTTACTCATCGAGGATTTTTTAAATTTTTTTTTTAAAACCGATTTCGGCCTCTGGTACATCGAAAAAATGTGGTTTGCGGGTACTGGGACACCACCACGTTCGCGATCGCGTTTTGGACAGTCTAGGGTGCAATCCGATCGGCGAAAAATGATTTGTTGATTCACCTCGCGAGTTTTGAGGTGAATTGTAATAGAATCAGTTTTGAGGAGTTTCAATTTTGTACTCAGTGTAAATAAAATAGCTTTTTTTATTTCAACAGAGTCGACTATAAAATTGAGTCCCACTTTAGATGGGTTTTAAGGGAGAAAATTTGTGTTTAACTAACATTATGAAATCATTGCAAAAATCCTTTCATTTTTTGTTTTTGTATAAATGAAGGTTTTCGTTCAATGGATGACATTGAAAACTCGAGTTTGAAAAATTAGAACCAATGGAAATCGTCCGTTCACGTTTGTCATAGCGATTTTTGTGAGGTGAATTGTAATAGAATCAGTTTTGAGGTGTTTAAATTTTGTACTCAGTGTAAATAAAATAGCTTTTTTCATTTCAATAGAGTCGACAATAAAATTGAGTCCCATTTTAGATGGGTTTTAAGCGAGAAAATTTGTGTTTAACTAACATTATGAAATCTTTGCAAAACTCCTTTCATTTTTTGTTCTTGTATAAATGAAGGTTTTCATTCAATGGATGGCATTGAAAACTCGAGTTTGAAAAATTAGAAGCAATGGAAATCGTCCGTTCACGTTGGTCATAGCGAGTTTTGTGGTAAATCATAATAAAACAGTTTGTAGAGTTTTTTTTTATTCAAATAAATTCCACTATAAAGCGTTTTCACTTAGATGAGTTTTAAGAGATAAAATTGTGTTATAAATTGACACTCATGTTTTGTTCTGGTGTGAATGAAAGGTATTTCGTTTTAATAATGGACAATAAATCGCGTTTTCCACTCAGTCGGGTTTTAAGAGGTAATTGAATTTTAATCAACTTGTGATAATATTTCGGAGATATGAATGAACCCTTTTAACGAATATAATTATTCTCAAATGCGTTAAATCAGAAACCAGTTTCTTTTGCGCTAAACTTTCAAACTTTTTCAAAGTCCTTAATAATCGGTGATGTGATCTTTAACACGTTCCAGAGCAAAAACGCATTTATCGTGTAAAATGTTTTTCCTCAACTGGTTTAAGTTATTATATATTAAAGACAGAAGATTTTTATTTACTTAAAACATAAAACATAAAAATAATTATACATTTAATTTTGAAAATAATAAAATAACTCACGTTAGCATACTCTAAAGGAAATATTAATAATTTAAAAATGAAAAATGTTTTAACACATCACAGATTCCAAGTGGAGAGATCAACTTCTCAACGAATATGAACGTGCTAAGAAGAGTATTCAATCAGCTGACAGAAGCAGGCGATTGGGAGAAATGGAATTAAAATGTGAAACCACAAAATTATTTAAACCCATGACGGAAGTTCAGGAATGAAGTAAAAAGGAGATCGTTGACGAATTGGGACCCTTAAAAGAACGTTCTTTGAGAATGGAATCGTTGCCCGGCAGTTTTACGAGGGGGTTTTCCTTTCAAAGATCATCGCCGGATTACATTCCCATGAGGATTGAAACTGGCTTGAGTGAAAGCGACGATGGGGCTTCGACTATCACCACTGATAGCGTCGCGTCGTCCCAGGATGGTGGTAAGAGAGATCTGTTGTATGGAATTTATAAGGATTCTGACGGTATAACTTTTATAGGCAACACTGAAGTGCAAGAGGATGATGATAATTTAATCGTCGGTTCGAATAGGTATGAATTAACACCTGGACTGCGCAAATTGCTCCTTTTCGACAAGCCTGGAGATTAAGATCAGGATTTTGACAATTACAGCGACATTCTGGTTCAGACCCATGCCATGTAGAGAAATAACGATGTTAGTGAAACGAGACCCAAAGCCAATAGAGGTTACAAGTGGACAAAGGTGGTGAAACCCATATGGGATATGAATAAGAAGTTCGTCGAGTCGGTGACTGGCAAAGGGGTGAAAACCACTTTTCTTCCGAGCGATTCTGACGCTCTGTCTTAGAGATTGAGATTGTTGATGGCAAGTAGACGCACTGGTAACACTGGATTAGATAATGAGAGAGTGAGCATATGCAACGAATTGTTAAGGCAAAAGGTTTTGAATAAACACGATTATAAAAGGCTGATGACCGAATTGAAGGATTGATATATATATAATAAGTAGAGAGAACAAACAAACAAACAAAAAATATATAAAATAAAACAGTAAATTTTACACTAGAAAATAATAAAAAGTATTTAAACAACAAACGATTTACCAGTGAAAAAACAAAATATATATTTTAAAATAAAAATATGTTGGTGATAAAGAACAGGGGATATGTCAGAACTTACATTCAAGGCAGTTCTGGCATCGTCGATTCTATAATGCGAGCGTTCATGAGCGATGCAGGTAGAAAACTCGCATCGACTGCATTTGAGGTCGGTAAGAAGATGGCTTTGAATGCTGGTAAGAAAGCCGCTTCCAAAGCTAGTGGTAGGATAGCTTCTGTGGCTGGCAAGAGGGCAGCCAACACGTTGATCGACAAGTTGATCAGTCCGGCGGCGAAGCGAGCTACGTTAGAGCGAATGCCAAAAAGCTGGAAAGATTTTAAGGATGCTGTGGTACCCATACAAGATTTAGCCAAAATGACGAGTGGATCTGGATTGAAGAAAACTCGCGACGGTGTAATATAAATAAATAATAATATTTATAAACACTGAGTTTGAAAAAACCTAAAATTGTGTTTGAAAAAATCTAAAAATAACAAAATAAACAAAGATGAACATTAAAGATATGTCTTGGAACAACGCCGCGACCAAGAGGTCGAATAACGAGTTCTTTCCCAAAAGCATAAGAGGCTTGATAGTGGGAAAATCGAATTGTGGAAAGACCAATCTGTTGATGAATCTGTTGTCGCAACCCGACTGGTTGGATTACGACAGATTATTCGTGTTTGGCAAGAGCTTGTTTCAACCCGAATACAGATTGCTTTGAGAGTGCATGGATCGTAGATTGCTTAAGGACGTCATAGCCAGAATCTTTGACAGTAGGGAGGAATTCGACAAAAGTGAAGCTTCTCTTTCGACCATTTTGGACAGTGCGGCGAAGGAATTGATGAAGAGAAACGCGTCTTCGAACGTCGAGTGTCAATTTTATGAGAATGCTAGCAACGTTCCGGATCCTAGAGAATTGAAATCGGAAGATAAGAATCTCATGATTTTCGATGATCTGCTTTTGGAGAGACAGAACCGATGCAAATTGTATTACATTAGGGGTCGTCCCAGCAACGTGGACTGTTTCTCCCTATCGCAGAATTATTTTCGATTGTCCAGACAGACGATGAGGCAGAATGCTAATTTACTGTGTCTCTTTCACCAGGATCTCAATAATCTCAATCACATCTATGGTGATCACGTCGCAAACGACATGAACGTGGCGGAATTCAGGAGATTCTGCAAGAGGGTTTGGGATGGAGGACTTTACAATTTCTTCATGATCGATTTGACTAGCAAATTTAATTGCGGAAAATATCGGTGCAGATTCGACAAGTTTTATGTTTCGGCTGATAATAAGTGATAGAGAGATAGAGATAGAGAGCGAAAACAAAAACATTAGAAAATAATAAATCATCAAATAATTTAGTTTTGAAAAAATAAAAATAAAATTAAAATATAATGTTCGAACAAGGAGAATTGTTAGAATGGATAGCCGAGAATACGGCTGCAAAACAATCCATTCAAATCATGGTGAGTGGCGATTCAACTCGATTCACAACGAAATTCGAACCTTCCATCGAATTGAATAGAGAG
Organism: Pictodentalium vernedei; assembly: GCA_031216915.1. Classification (NCBI taxonomy): domain Eukaryota; kingdom Metazoa; phylum Mollusca; class Scaphopoda; order Dentaliida; family Dentaliidae; genus Pictodentalium; species Pictodentalium vernedei. The sequence continues at coordinate 516,137,087 of CM062297.1, forward strand.
AAAATATATGAGATGGCGTTGGTGAATCTGGAGACTTATTATTCCTTTCCCAACGTCACCGAAAAGAATAACACATTCAAGTATTCTGACGGAGTGGATTGGTTGGAGAATCGAATTCCCAAAGGAAGTTACAACATAGACGATTTGAACAATTACATTCAGACTCGAATGAAGACAGATGGAAAGGGAAGCAACAAGATCAGACTCGCACCCAACTCTAATACCTTACAGACGATGTTGGATTTGGAAGATAATTTTCGAGTGAATTTCAACACGGACGATTCTATAGGCAAGATGCTGGGATTTGATCGAAAGATGTATCGAGGCCACGTGGCATCTGAAAATACGGTTGACATTCTCACAGTCAATAGCATTCTGGTGAACGTGGACGTGATTGCTGGAAGCTACGTGAATGGTAGCACTCAACCGATGATCTATTCCTTCTTTCCAAATGTGTTGCCGGGTTATAAGATCGTGGAACGACCTTGAAATTTAGTTTATCTACCAGTGATTTTAAACACGTTGTATAGTCTCAAAACCATGTTATCTGATCAAAATGGTGAACTGTTTGATCTTCGTGGAGAGAGGGTGACGATACGATTTCACATAAGAGAAATATAAAAAAACAACAAAAAACATATTGTGTATATATATAAATAAGAAAATAAAATAAACACAATATTAATTTACAAAAATTATTTAATATATATAATTATCATTAAAACAAAAAAACAGTTGAACAAAATATATTTAAAAAAAAAAGAAATATGACTGAATACGTGGTTAAAAACATGAACATATCCAAAGGACAGAGGGAGAAACTTGAGAGAGCGTTCAATCGAGGTGAGCCAGTGAGATTCAAATTCACTTACAAAGATCTGACAAGTGATGGTAACGATCGAATCGCCTGGACCAGAACTCAAACCAAATGGATGGAGAAAGTGATTTGTGATAGAAGAGGGTTGAGGGTGAGATTGAGTCCCGCTCAGTTGAAATACAATTTGAGAATGAAAGGCAGTTTCCTACCGCTATTGGCAGGAATCGCCACAAAAGTATTGCCCTTTGCCACAAAAGCATTGCCCTTTCTCGGGCAGACAATCGGCGTGGGAGCTCTCTCAGGACTTGCGAGTTCGGCAGTTGAAAAATTAATGGGTGGCAGTGGACTGTTTTTGAAGGGAGGAGCCGTGTGTCACGTCCACATAGACGGCAATGGTGAAAGATTGTATCTAGAACCCGTTAGAGGTGGCAACTCTTTCAGTGGAAACGGTCTCTATCTGAAGAGTGGACGGAACATTGAGCAACTCGGTAAGGGTTTGCTGTTTGGTGAGAATTCGCCATTTAAGAATATACTAATTTTGAGTATGTTATTATAAAGTAAAAAAATATATAATTATATAGGATATAAAAATATAAATTATAGAAAGTATAAAAAATAATATAAAAACAATGGATAAAAAGGTAGACTTTTTTTAACGATAATGATGAATATCATGGGATAGAATGGGAAAAAAATGTGGAAAAACAATTGGACGCTAATGATGGATATCTTAGGAAAGAACTGAAAAAAGAGTTTAAAAAAGATTGGGATAGATGGTGCAAATTAAAAGGAAGAAAAAGAATGAGTTGTTTTCCACCACCACCACTACCTTCTGAAGAGAATGGTAATGATGTGAGTGTTGCCAAGAGATGCACCACATTCGTTCATAATTATGATAGAGAGAAACAAATGTGTTGTTATAAAAAATGTAATATATCACAAAAAAAAGAAAAGAAGAATCGATGCTGAAATTTGAGAAAAAGGAGACGTTATTATGATATATATGGGCGAAGAAGAAGAAGAAGAAGAAAGAAGGAGGAGGAAAACAAAAAAAAGTAACGAGATCTAGAGATGTTCAACCTCTCTAGATCTCATTACTTTTTTTCCCCTTTTTCTTCGCTAAAAATCAGTCTCTCTATTGTCTTTTTTATATTTCCAAGTCTATTACTAGCATGCTGACGGTCGTGTCTTCTCCTTTTTCGCAAATGTGTTGAATGTTTATCTTTACTTTTCCGAGTTTTTTTTTACATTGGTCAATGCACACTCACCACCCGATGCGTTCACAAGTTCGAGAGAGATTTTTGGATATATGTAACTTCTGTAGGGCAACGATAAATCGCTCTTGTCGAATTCTCTGTCTTCGGCGACGACGATATTCTGCAGATCGCTGTCGTACTCGTAAAACAAATCGAGTGTGGCTGCATCCAATTTCAAAGGCATGCTATATTTGTCGTATTTGTGCTGTAAGCCCTTCATCTCAACCTCGTTCAATTCGATGGCATCATGTCATTGTAATCTGTAGATTTTACAATCAAGTTTCTTACACGTTTCAATTTCAATTCGCATCTCTTAGGTGTTGTTGTCATGATCGATTATTTGTTTTTTTTTTGTTTTATGAATTATTGCAAATAATATATATTTTTTGAATTTTGTGTTTAAATAATTTGTTAAAAAAGTTTTTTTTTTTTCTCTCTATATATATAAAAAAGTTTTTTTCTTTAATGTGAAATATTTTTTTTTCGTAAAAGTGTTTTTTTCTCTTTATATATATAAATAAAAAGTTTAAATTTTAACGTCCTTTTTTCTCGTATTAATTCAATTTTTTCTCACATTAAGGAATATAGAAATTGATTAATCTTTTGAATTTTATGTTTTAAATAATAATTTGTTAACAAGTTTGTTTTTTTTTTCTCTCTCTATATATATACAAAAAAAGTTTTTAATTTTAATTTTCTTTAATGTGAAATTTTTTGTAAAAGTGTTTTTTTCTCTTTATAAATAAATAAAAAGTTTAAATTTTAATGTCCTTTTTTCTCATATTAATTCAATTTTTCTCACGTTAAGGAACATAAAATATTGATTAATTTCACCAAAACAAAAAAAAATTTCACATTAAAGAAAATTAAAATTAAAAACCTTTTTGTATATATAAAGAGAAAAACTTTTTTAACAAATTATTATTTAAATACAAAATTCAAAAAAATAATATATTCTTACAAATGAAGCAAACAAATAAAAAATGGAAAATTTAGATGACTATACCGTACCTCAGTTAAACGAGATTTCTAAAGAATTAAAAATTCCAAATTTCAGAAATCCTAGAACCAAATCAAAAAAAAATTAAAGTCATACAGGAGTATCGTTCGCAAGGTGATGGAAAGAAAAAAATCAAAAGATCGAAAGTGAACAAACTTAAACAGATTCGAACTGCGAAAAAAATAAGCCGATTGCAGTAACACCTGACGATAGAAAACGAAATGTGGAGCGTGATGGAAAACTTAGAGAGCTACTTGAGGAGTAACATAGTTGGCTCGATGAAAAGGCAAACAAAATGCCAATAGCAACGATGTCAAAAAACGTTCCGGGTGCGAAAAATGAGAAGAAAAAGGTGGCAAAGAGAATCGAAATGTCGACGTTGGAAAAAAAAAACTATTTTGGTTGTGAAAAAAGGAAGACGATCAAACGAAAAGCTGTTGAAGAACTTCAAGTTTCAAAGGAAAATAAAAAAACTAAAACGAAAATGAGTGATGCGGTTCAGAATCTAGACAAATGAAATATATTGAACAAAATTCGACAAGCAATTGACGAAGGGAAAGGAGGAGATTATGTAGGACGAATCGTCATGGAAGCATTCTAATCAAATACCGTAGAACGGGAGAGTGTGATCAAAGGCATTTTTAAAACTTTCCACGTGGTTCCCTCATTCAAGAAAGTCGATCCGAAATTGTTCATGGAACGTGTGAAGAAAAAAGTATTGGATTTGTTTTGCGAACACATGGACGTGGGACTAAAAATTAAGATGATACTCCATTGCTTGATGAATAAAATCGACGTGAACTCCGGTGAGAGTATCGTGAAAAATGCATATTTCAGATCTAACGTCCAACCCGTATTTCGAGGTTCAGATTTATCAGACGTTTTCAAAACGATGAAAGACAAGATATTGACATCTCTCGCGAATTATCAACGTGAAGGTAGTAATTGGACGTTCGATGAGGTGTTGAATCTCGTTTTTTTTTTGGGGGGGGGGGCAAAGGAGAATTGTGGGAGGGCGAGCCTAGGACGAGATGCCGAAGGCCCGAGTGTGGGGGAAGGCACGGGAGGGGTCACCTTACTCGGCTTAGTGACCTTACACTTACAGATTGGCTCCTTATCACTGAAGCTCGAGTTATTGGCCAAAATTTATAACAATATCGCGTTTTATAAACTGTAACTAATGTATGTGTCCAGCAAATTTACCATGAGTGTTTGTTCACTTAATCTTCACTAGAATAAGTGGTCCTGAAAATCTTGCATAAAGAATTTTTTTTTTTTTTTTTTTTTTTTGGGGGGGGGGGGGGCAAGACTGAGTTTTTTTTTTGGGGGGGGGAGTTGCCCCCGTGCACCCCCATAGCTACGTGCCTGTCCGCAGGTCGTTGAAAGTGTGCACATTTGCTTGCAATCAGTTTAGCCGTTCAATGTGATTGCTTTCCTCTCCTCCCGCTCCTAATACCCCTGGTGATTTCTAACTCGGAGAACATAGTTCCACCCCTCGCCCCCTTTCAAAAACACTCACGTATAAAAAAGGGAGGTATCCTTGAGTCTTACGGGCAGCTGGTAAGTTTTAGGGCGAACCAACCCAAAAGTGCAAGACAAAACTACGACACTGCTCTTACTTACAGACAGAATACTCCCCTTCGCCTGGAGGAGGCGAAACTAAAATGAAAATGAATGTGATGATAGGGGTGAGGGCGGTGTGGTGGTGACACTTATTATTTTTTTCATTGTTATCTAAAAAAATATAGCTGATGACCGTTCATCCACACCAATTGATTAGGATGAGGGCCATTGGGTATGTTTTGTGGAGCAAATAAAATGAGGAATTTTTTAGTTTTTTTCAGAATTTTTTGGCAAGCATCGTCTGCTAATCGAGTTAAATTAAAGGTTAAATAAACAATAGGTAAATGGCGATTATTCTTTCACCTGCTCAATCGGCCGCATCCGTCCGCGTAATTTTCAAATTTAGCAGTTAAAAAACAAATTCAAAAAGTTTCTACAAAACCATATCATGTGGCCCCTCATTGGAACGAGCTCCTCGAGCTCGTTCGAATGATGGGTCATTGATTTGGTTTCGTTGAAATATTTTGAATTTTTAAAAAAAAAACAATAATTAAAATAATAAATTTTGATATCCTGTGCGTTGAGTAAAGGATTAAAATAGGTGGAAATTCGAAGTTCTAAATTGGAAAATTTGGAAATACAGAGGGGGGGGAGGGGGGGGGGGGGGGGCTAGTGGAATTTTTCCAAACATGTCTAGAATTTGGCCAAATATGGAGTTTTTAGATTGAAAAGCAAAGAAAGTCTTTCAAATATTGATTCAAAAGTTGTAAAAACGCTCCGAAATATTGATCTGTAGTCTGTTGTAGTTGGAATTTGTAGCTACCAAAAGCCTCAGTTGAATAATTTACAGTTACGGAGGGTGAAGGTCTGCAAATGGAATTCTGCAGCTTAGCATTTACCTAACAAATCGACCGCATCTCCCCGCGGAATTTACAAAATCAGCATATAAAAAAAAAGTTTCAAAAACTTTCAACAAAACCATACGATCTCGTTCCATGATGGGTTACATGATATGGTTTTGTAGAATAAAAAAACAAAAATCAAATTACAAAATTTGATGTGTGTGTTGGGTAAGGAGCAGGCCTTTAAATTCTTCCCGATTAACGACGGTAAACGCTGTGCCCAAATAAGATAACTGCGCCCAAATTATGCGAAATTTGAAACTTTTTCCAAAGTTTTGCAGTGTTTCGGCTATATATAGTTTGGCCAGGTTTCCCTGATGCTTGCAATATAGCTTATAGCTTACCTTCGAATCAAACATTGCAACAGATAAATTTTTATTTAAAAAAACCCCCATAGAGTTCGCCACAGAAAAGTAATCGGTGCCGATAGTGTCGTATACGACACTGTCGACGTCGATTGCTTTTCTGTGGTGAATTCTGTATGATCATGCACTTAAAGCTTGAGATCTATTATATTCATATTTGCGGCATTTCTCAGTAAACGCCATGCGAAATTTACATTCAAATAGACCTTTGGTTCGACACTAGGAAACTAAGAGTTTGTCGAGTAAACTTACGTCAAAGGGTGGTGGGAGGGAGCCAGTGATAATGGTGAAGACCTATAACAAGGGTTTGTAAACTAGCATTTTAAGACGGGAGACATAAAACCTAAAACAGACGCAAAAAAGAAGAAAATACCGGTGCTGCTTCTCCAACCATACCACATCCATATATTTGCCGTTGTGACCAAATTAGACTGATCTAAATGTCAGAGTAAGGAGTTAAACCTGCAGTTGAAAATTTTTGACTCGGTGAGAGGGAGGGGGTGTTCGTGGAATTTCCCTCTTGTTGGAAATTATGTAGTGGCGGTCGGAATTTTGCCAAGAGTGAGGGATGGGTGGGGGTGCATGCAGTTGAAAATTTAGAGGCGGACACCCCACCCGAGACTCCTCAGCACCGCCTCTGACACCGCCATTGCCTCCACCAATCTCAACTTTGTTTGCATTGAGTTGCAGTTAATCTCCATCTGCCTTTCAGACTTTAGTCACAAGATCGCCGCTGTTGTCATCGCAAGAGAACGAATTAACGGATGGATTACACAATAATAAAAATATTAGCACACTGCCTAATTTCTCGACCACAAATAATGGATTTTATTAATGAGAACGAAAAGTCAATATCCCAGCATAAGATGACGCGAAACACCGTTAATTTATTTTGGCGAGTTCTGACATGTCCAGCAAACCAGCTCTTTGTAATCGCATTATATTATCTCGGGTCGATACACCTGGATCTCTGGGTTGAATTTCATGTAAGAATCCATATCCACAAGAGGACGTATTTATTTTTTTTTCCTTCATCTAAAACACGAGTTTATAATCAGAGAGAATAATATCCGGTATAGAAGGATCAACAAGACATTGCACCAAGGTAAGTTATTCAGCTCTCTTTTTACCGTGCACTGCCCGTTCCGTTTCAAAGGATTGTCTTCATTTCAAATATTAACTGGCCCCGAAGATATTTCTTTCTGAAAAATGAGTTTATAATCAAGTCAGATACGTTAATGAGCGAACAAAGTAGTCAGGACTTATTTTATATTCATCCTTTTCTGAAATTAAAAATTAAGATAAATCACGAAATGCTGAAAATAAAATACGAGACGTATCTAGAGTATTTGTGTCGTTGTTGCTATAACAACATGACACACTGTATGTTTACATGATTAACGAAAAGGTCTTTACCGAGTCAGACAGAGAGCGTCGTTCCCCCTCGCGGTCTGTTATTTTTATCCTCATAAAAGAGCACTTCTAGTATTTTTATTGTTCGTCGCCAAAGCGTAACTAAAGTACAGTTGTAGACGAAGCTGCAGAACCACGAACAAAAGGTGATCGTTTTTACCATTCGCGAGTTGGGGCGACATTAGGTTTACATATAATTTCAAGGCCTAAATAACTTTTTTTCTTGAGGTTTAACGACAATTTGAGAATCAGGGTTACCTCGTGTTTTTGTGGGTGAACAAAGCCGGAGTACCTGGAGAGAACCACTGAGCAGCAACGAGCAGCTCAGACTCCCCAGGAAGTAACTCTTCACAAGCAGGCCAACGGTTAGGACTGGTTGAAGTCCACCATCAATGGGCAGCACGCTTTAGTACACAGCACCATCGTGCCCCCGCATAGGCAATCGGGGTGCCCAAACAACTAAAAAGAAATTCTTCCTTTTGCTGGGGGGGGGGGGGGGGTCGCAAAAGAATGCCAGGATACAAGGTCCGGGTGGGTGGGTGGGTGGGTGGTTGGGTCGGAGCCCCCAAGTGGGTGGGTGGGTGGGTGGGTGGGTGGGTTTTGGGTTGGTGGGTGGGTGTGTGGGTCGGAGCCCCAAAGTGCAGTTTTTGCCGGTGTCATGCATTTTTTTGCCAAATATCATTTTACAGACAAGTAATTACAACCAAAGTGCTTCAAGTGCTTCGATTCATAACTTAGAACAGAATAGAGCATTGATAATGTGTTTGGGGGCTCCATGTTAGAATTTTTTTCTCATGTTTTACACTTCATTAGGGGGTGGGTCCTGTTCTGGGTCTGGCAAAACTTTTCAAGACAAAAAAGTGATTCCCAGCTACTTGGTCATGATTTTCACTCCTTTATATTTCTACTGAGGCAGTCTGCCTCTTATTAGTGCTTTGTAGCTCCTATTATTTGATTCTTCTGTAAGCCTCAGGGTGCCTCATGCCATTGGTCTAGTGTGCTTCCATGTATGGAATAATTGGAAAGACTGATAGAATAAAAATCTTGATTGTGGAAAACGTGTATAATTTCAAGGTAAATATGATTCTAGTGACACTAACATAAACAAATAAATAAGAGGCAATTCATTTCAGACAACCCACCCTGGCATGGGTCAAAGAACTTCAGTATTAAGTCTCTCTCAGACCAGCTGTACAAACTAAACATTTGTAACAGGGGTGAGGTGAACGACTCCCCAGGGGCTAGAACCCTGGCCGAAATCTCCCTGTTGTTCTTCAGATTCGTGAGGACCTGGGTCAACTAGCAAACCATGGATAAAATATCACTCAACTCCAGAGGCAGAATAATCATTAAGTTATGTGTTGTGGTCTGGATGAATACACAATAAAATAGGTATAACAGTTTTTACGTGGTTTATTAGGAAGCCAAAAAATAGTATGATATGAAATAGACAGGATTATGAATGATGGGTCAAAAACCACGGGTCCACTACACTTTTTATCAAAAAGAGGGTTTAAGTTGGACCCAGCAAGTCTATTAACTTGAATGGTTCCCACAGAACTCGGACCCGGAGAGTGGAGGAAGCCGGAGTACCCGGAGAGAACCACCGAGCATTGGCGAGCAACTGTGAGACTCTCCAACGTACTAACTCCGCACAAGCAGGGTTAGCATTGTTTGAAGACAAGTACACAATCGACGTGCAGTACACCTTAGTAAACAGTGCCACTGATCCCCACGTGGGCAATCGGGATCAAGTGCCTTGCCCAATAACACAACGCAGTTTCCCCTGGTGGGGATCGAACCGTGGACCTTTCGGTTTTAAGTCCAATGCCGTAAACACTGAGCCACCACGCTCCCTGGGTAAAGGTTTAAGACATGGTCGGTGAATGTGTGTGTGTGGAAGAGGTGGGGCACGGTGAGGACAAACCACTGAGTCAATCTCTTGCAGCGAGTAATGGTCGAACACCCAATCCTACTTACCCGCCACAACCACGGCTAACATCGGTTGGAGACAAGTGTACCGTCGCCATGCCCTACGCCTTACTACGCAGCACCACCATTGTTTAAAATGGCACAGTCGGGGATGAGATAAGGTGTGTTGCCAAGAGTTCACACAGCGCAGATGGAGCGGATCACGATCGAACCAAGGACCTTTCGATCTTAAGTCCAGTGCTCCTACCAATGAGTCACCGGTCTTCATGCAGTAAATGACATATCCAACCAGTCAGCTTTTACCAGCTACTAGCTCCATTCAGGTAAAAAAGGTTAAATTTGTATCCCATAAGCCCAAACGGAATGCAACATATGTTCTCTTCAACCCCCTCTACCCACAACACATATTTTTCAATAACTATTGGCATTTTGAAGTCCAAGTGAAATTTAACTGGTCGGCCAGCAGTCTTCAGATAATTTTTTGTCAGATCACATTGCATGAATTTGCCCAACCGTTCTGATGTACAAATATCCAGATGCTTCTCGGTGGCCTTTTCAGACAAGAAGTCTACATTTAAACGTTTAAACAACTCAATCGGCTGTGTCGTGGTGAAAGCCGTAGCTTTTTTTCCACGGCATTTGTCGAACCCACAAATCACCAAACTAGCAATCAGTCGTGACAGTTTTATGCTTAATAGAAGGCCTTTGAAAATGGCATCTAATGGGGAAGAGTACTCTGTCCTACTACTACCCGACATGACAAAGAATTTTCTTCGGGGTGGAGGGGGGGGGGGGCGGGGGGGGGGACTAGTAGATGATTTCACAGTGAATCCGCCTGGAAGACCGTCACTGGCAGTAGAGACTGGCATTAACAATAACGTACCAGTTCCGTCAAAGGCTCTATTTCAAAGACCTTGTCTCGGTTTTACCAGGATGACATGTCCCTAACGCTATTAACCCATTCTCAGCAGACGGAACCAAGCCAATCGCATTATACTTCCCGCGCCCACTAACAGATAGGTTCATATCTTAACCCTTTATCTTACGTAACGGTTAAAACCCGCCAGCGCTATTCTCAAAAATCGCCAATTAATTTCCATTATTTTTTCATTTTTGTCTCAAAAACATAAGTTATGACCCCTCATTGGAACGAGCTCGTTGAGCTCGTTCCAATGAGGGGTCATAACCTATGTTTTTTGTGATTTTTTTTTTTAAATTAGTTATTCAAGATTTGTTTTTGCAAGTGTCGTCTGCTTTTCATGTCAGATAAAGGGTTAATGAATATAATGATATTGTCATTTTTATTGTCGTTTAACGACAATATCGACGGCCAGGTGACCTCGTGTCGGACAGTTTTACGGGTGGGGAAGCCGTAGTACCCGGAGAGAACCACTGAGCAGAGTTAGCAACTGTCGGACTCCCCAGCGTATTAATTCCGCTCAAGCAGGATAAGCATTGGTTGAACCAAGTGCGCCATCGATGTGCAGCAGTACGCCACAGTATACAGCGCCAACACCCCCCCCCCCCCCCCACTCCACGTGAGCGGTCGGGATTAAGTGCCTTGCCTAAGTACACAACGCAGTTATTCGTGGTGGAGATCGAACCGTGGACCTTTCGGTGTGAAGTCCAATGCCGTAACCACACTGAGTCACCGGGCTCCCGATATTGTCATTAAAAACTCTAATTGAAAATGGAAGTAAATATTGGCGTGCCAGCATTTTTCAGCAGATCCTGGATATTGGCTAACAGAGTAAATTGGAAAAAACTTTGAAATTGTGTGTGCAGGGGGGGGGGGGGGGGGGGTCAACGTGTTTAATAATGATAATAATTAACTGTTGGTTAAAAAAACGTTCATGCGTATTTTTCTGATTAAAATTAGGGTTGGGGAATATATGATCTAAGGATGTTGGTAGCCATATCTCCTCCGAAACCATCAACTCTCCCCCACTTCCTCTGACACTGTATTCGTGACTTAAAAAGTACATTGATATTGAGAACTCGTGACGTATAGTCTTTGTTGTGTCCAATGTTTACAAACGACGTCATTTTATGATATTTTAAGATCAATAATGGGCACATAATCGACTGATTGATTTTCTGTATATCGATTATTTTGATTTGGACACGCCCCTTACTTCGCGACAGTCTATTTGTTTTTACGACTGCAACTCATGACTAACTCGATTCTTTGTTTTCGGATTCCCCTTACTATATTGGGTATCGTCAGCAAAGGACGAAGTATATAAAATGCGTACATAACACATGCTCACAAAGAAAAACATTTAAATCAATATACACGTTTATTGATCGGAGGGAACCAACATAACAGGGTCTCGATCGAAACATTAAAGCTGTTGGTAAGTTTTTAAGCAACTAATTTTCAGACTAAAATTATAATAAAATACAGATAATAATAATTAGAACAATAATAACAAAAGGAAGATGATTTGAAGACATGGTTCTTGAGTTTATCTAAGAAGCGCCTTCTGGGAGCTGTTCCACTCGCTGTCTGGGTGAGTGTGGCGGGGAGTGAGGCCCGACCGTGTGTGAGCTAATGAAACCGGAGAGTAACTGCCCCAAAAAAATGTCTGTACCATGGCAACCCGAATCATCTCTGCTGTTTTATTTGTCGAATGTGTATAATAAGTTACTGAACTGGCCCCTTCACAACTTATACTGTGCACCGCAGGCTAGTTGTAATTCACGCGTGGACAGTGATGTCCACGCATGCGTTTACCAGGTAATAAAAATCATCATCAGCAAAATTTTAATTAATGAAGCACCGGGTTGTACCCGGTGCTTCATTAATTAAATTTTTGATGACTATTCCTATAATTAGTGCTTGGATTGTATTATTATTGCATCCGTGGAAATATTGCCCACCCGTGGAAAGTGATCAGTCCACGGCGGCCGTACTGGAACACCAGTTACACTCAATAAGATATCATAGACGTCAGCGACGTAGTAATGATGGGAGGGAAATGGAGGAAGAGTCACCCTCTCCGTCCCCAATTTTCCTGAAAATTTTCCATCTTATCAGTATTCATGCATGATATCCCTAAAACTGGTTCATGTACTCTCAACCCGTTATTTCTTATGCTATTTTACTACAGTTATTCCTCCATTTTCTGGGTACTTGGGCCTTCAAGAAGTTCTCAGTGGACTCTAACTAAAAAAGTGAACTTTGGGCCTTCACCGCATGAGGTGAAATGAAGTGGCGGTGAAAATATTTTTCATTGGCAGCCTATGCCCTTGTAATTACCGATAATAGCCTCTCCTTTGTTTCAAGGTCTAAACCCTCGTGGGTTATTAATCAAACACCTTGAGCAATATTGAAATGACATAAAAGTATCCGTAAAATCTATTCTCCCACGGCCCCCCCCCCCCCCCCCCCCCCACACTTCATTTAGCTTGGCTACGTCCCCGGTAGGCGTACGCTTGATTTCGGGAACTCGTTCCAGCTATAGCGCCAATGAAGGCGGAAGGAGAGGGAAGGGGCAGGGGACCATGCCCCCTACACTTTTTCAGGTCTCATAGTTTCACCCCCACCACTTTTGATGAAAGAAAAAAATTACCTATGGACGTTTTTTTAATCATCGTTTAATTTTATTATTTTATAATGCGCATAAAACGAATAGCAGACGACACTTGCCCAAATAACTAAAACATTTCATTTTTACTACCAAAACATAGTTAATGATAACCTTATCGGAGCTCAACTCATCTTCCCCAACCGGGTACCATAGTCGTCTAGATGTACGACCGACTGTCTGTGTGTGACGTAATTTCCGGCAACAAATCCATGAAGAAAGTATACAATTATTAGCAAGAACGAATCGATATCGAAGGATACAATCCAGACGAAAATGTGCCGACTTTTCTGAGAAAGGATACTGCAAATAAAGCCCCCAATTGCCACCAGAGAGTTCTATTTGATCTCAAATTTTAACTTTTTCCCGAGGGAGAATGACCTGGAACGTCTAACATGCAAGTATCTTTGACACTGGCTGTAGACAAAGACACTTGCATGCAAAACATCTCGCGATCTCAACATTCCAATTTCAAATTCGATACTCCTGGATACGCATGTGAGTTTACACCCTCTCCAGTTTTAAGAACGTAAAAATGTGGGGATAGTTTACACAACAGGGTCGCATGGTTGAGGGTTCTACAGCCCACCAAGCAGTGAACACCTCTGACATGCATGTGTCCCGTCATGAGGGGTCCACGGTGGCGTTGCGGTAACCGGTTCTCGTCAAGATCACCGAAATTAAGCAAAGTCGAGCCCGGTTAATCACTGGATGGGTGGCCGTCTGAGCGATCAGTTCGGACTCCCGCGTTGTGTCCTTGGGCAAGGCACTTAACTCCGATTGTCCACATGGGGGCACGATGACGCCGTGTACTAAGGCGCTCTGCACGTCGATGGTACGCATGCCTTCAACCAATCTAACCCTGCCTGTGTTGCAGTGCGGAGTTACGATGTTGGGGAGCTGGCAGCTGTTCGTCGTTGCTCGGTGGTTCTCTCCGGGTACTCCGGCTTCCTCCATACGTAAAACTGTCACGGTCATGATTAGCCATTGTGCATAAGTATTTGACCTGAACACACAAATAAATAAATAATTAAATAAATAAATAAATAATAAATAAATAAATCCCGTCATGAAAATCGACTTTCGATAAAGTTATCTTCCTTGAAATAATTAGGTGAAGGAGTTTCTTTTTGTTACTTCTAATAAACGAAAACAACAGACAGCCCTCGGAGCTGTCTGTTGTTTTCGTTTATGATAAGAAACAAAAAGAAACCAGGCTTTTTTTCATTGAAAGCCAACCAGAAGCAACTAATTCATAGATAATTCGTTCTTCCCAGCAAAATTAGCGAATTTTACCTCCCAGACTTTTTTATATTAATGGAAAGGATGGTGTTTGTTTTACATGTCACGATGCGCAAACTATTGATATAATAAATAGAATAAAAGTTACAAAACATCCAAAGATGGTGAAAGCGCCGTTTTCTTATTTTTAAATGGGTTTAAACAGAGAATAATAGTCAAAGTTCAAACTGTTTGGGAAATCAGATTCGAGGTGGTGTCCAGAATGGGATCTCAACGAGCCGGTGTAAAAGGAATGGAAGTCCGTAGGAACGTTAGTCCCTCTGGACTATTATTCCGCGGAATTATAGTCCTAGGTCTAACATTTCTAGGAATAGTAGTCCGGCGGACTACTATTCCTAGAAACGTTAGACCTAGGACTATAATTCCGCGGAATAATAGTCCAGAGGGACTAATTTTCCTACGGACTTCCATTCCTGTAACACCGGCTTTGCCAGTGAGTTGTGATCCCATTTTTGGACACCACCGAGAATCTGATGCAAATCATAGAACATGCACATTATCATGATATTTCATTTATCTAACAATTCTGTCACATAAACAGACTAAATCTTAAATTATTAATACAGTTTTGGGACATAATGTTGGACGAGAAAAAATAAACTTTTAATGGAACTATATTGTTGTTCACTCTAACAAACAATGAGTAATGCGGTCACCGCAATTTTCAAAGTTGTGTCAAATTATTCACTCTCAGTATTATTAATACAGTTTTGGGACATAATGTTGGGCGAGAGAAAAAAATAAACATTTAATACAATTATATTGTTGTGCACTCTAACAAACAATGAGTAATGCGGTCACAGCAATTTTCAAAGTTGTATCAAATTATTCACTCTCAGCTGCTCTCAGTGTCACTTCCTACGATGATCTGCTTGAATTTACGAGTATGTGACATGGGCGCATCCTCAGGAACCGGGTAGGTGTAATATTGAATTGTGCAGTTACAATTTATTGTGTGTTTGTGTAAGTGTGTGTGTGTGGGGGGGGGGGGGGGGGGGGCATTGGCTATTAATAGTTCTGCCGCTAACTGTAAGGTATTTGGTTTGGTTTTGTAAGCGATCGGCTGAGTCGATCGCAGAAACGATCATAGAATGTATTCATCGCCTGTCATGATAGCCCATCGCGTTACCGGAAACGAGTCGTCTATATGAAACAGAATCAGAATGAGTCGTCTATATGATACGGAATCGGAACACATTGTGAGATACATACCGTTTCGCATGGTTTTCGGGTCAAAATCTGTATGATTGTTTGATAAAATCTCGGGAACTAAGAAGAATCAATGGTTTCGCGCGGCGAACGCGCGCAGGGACGGTGTGGGGCAAGGCCCTTTCGACCCTCGGTAACTCTTCGAAATTTCAGTTTTTATATGAAATTCCCATACCCTTAGTGTTAAATTTACTGACAACTTTAGAAAATTAAGGGGAGCTAAAATTGTCAGCCATGTCTTAAGCGATAGAAAAACAAAAGTTTGGCGAGGTGTTCTTATACACTTTTGAGACATTTTACCTGATTGTTATGCTTGAAACGTGATTAAATCGAGATGTGAATGTACGCATTCAACACCACCTTATAATTAGTTCAACTTTCAACTGAAGTGAAACATTGATTTGAAAAAAACCTGATGCAGAAACACTGATTTGAAAAAAGAACTGATGCTTCCATGTGTAGGTGCCCAAAACAGTTACTCCATGTTTAGCACATCTATCAACACGGAAAAAAGAAAAGAATGGAATATGTCCTATATTTATTAAATGTTATAATATTAAAAACAAGTGATTTATTTTTCTCATCAGATCAGCTGCGTTAGGAGATACACAATCAAAATGATTGTTAGGTTTTATATCAACCCTTAAGTCCCCAGATTAATTTTTCGTTTATAACTACCGTACACACATTTACATTGCTGTGGATGACATAACAGTGTTTTTACATTATTGTTGGCTGCATGCACAGATAAGATAAATGCACCCTACAGGTATAGAGTTCTCTAAGAACGATACAGCAAGGACAGCTATTACAGAACAATATATAAAATGGCAGTTTGAGGATGCATGGTGACTGATAGGTTAGGTTCCGCTCCACCGTTTCGTATTTCTACACCGGGAATTTTGAAATAAAAGGCCTGAACTGAATCTGACCACACATAAATTAGGTCTATATTTGTAGTATTTGGTATTTGAAAGCATGAGACTACTTGTTGGCAAGTAGACTTTAATATTTTGGTCATTGGATGGAAGCCTGATGCATTTTGTCATGACAGCATGGGATTTCTGTGAAACAGTGGCTCCGAAAATGAGGCCAGCTTTTCAGACGTCATTTTTACACGGGATTGTTTACAGGTGTGTAGCCAAAAAATGAAATGGAAACATATAATTTTTTTCTTCTTTTTTTTAATTGGAGATGTTCTCCAGGACTGGGTAGGTGCTGAAGCTGTGAAAATTCAGCTTTTGAGGCTGCCAAGTGCCTGAAAATGGCTGGTTTTAGCAATTTTTCATTCAAATTTTCAGGTCGGGGCTTCATGCTGTACTGTAAGTTATGCCCCCCCCCCCCCCCCCCCCCACACAAATAATTGTAATAATTTTATCTTATCAGGCTGTATTCACCAGTTTCAGCCAATCATTAGTTTCAACCAATTTAGAAAATGCATATATGTCAGGGGTAATGCAAATGAGATTGGCTTTATTGACAGTGGAATAGAGCACATGGCACATCATTTTTGAAATGCCCTGAACTGTGGGCGGAACCTTAACATACTACTCAAAGTTTGCCAAGCACCAAATACTTGACACATCATTGTGAAATTTGCGACGTATTTGCGATATTTTTTGGTGGATATGATTGTGGAATGTACTGAGATGGTCCCCAGTGTTTACATTAGCTCTCTTGACAGGCAGACTTTTCGTGACAGTCATGGAAATCATGCACCCCTTGATTTTCATGTATTGTCTACATGTACATGACACATGTAGGGTATTTAATCTTCATTTCAACACAGACCCTGGCAAATGCAAATGTAAGAAGACATTTGTCTGAAGCAGAAATGTGCCGGGCTGTAGGGATGGTGGAGCAAGGGGCTACCCATCGTCAGGTTGGTGAAGCCCTTGGTGTGTACCATACGGTGATCACCAGAGCCTAGGCAAGATTTCAGCAGTATGGCACACCAGTAAGACGGCATGGTGGTGACAGAGACAGGGCAACATCTGCAGCCGAAGACCGGTTTTTGATCATTCAGGCCCATAGGAACCGCTTTGCCACAGCAACCCAGCTTCGCATTGATCTTCAGAATGCATCCGGAGTAAATGTTTCGAAGCAAACTATCCGGGCAAGGTTGCACGAAGGTGGTCTCCGATCGAGAAGACCATGTATTCGCATTCCGCTGTCCCAGAACCACCGCCAGGCACGATATGAATGGGCCATGGACCACATTGGATGGACCAGAGAAGATTGGCGACCTGTCCTTTTTACAGATGAGTCAAAGATAGGAGTTCTAGGGTATGGGGAATACCAGGAGAGCGATTCCATGCAGCCAACATTGCTGAGCATGACCGCTATGGTGCAGGGTCAAACATGGTCTGGGGCGGCATTATCTGGGATGGACGTGCAGAACTCTGTGTCCTTGAACGTGGTACATTGACTGCACAACGGTATATTGATGAGATCCTGGATGTCCACTTCAGTTTGTATGCAGATGCGGTGGGTGATAGATTCATTTTAATTGAAGATAATACCCGCCCTCATGTTGCCCATGTTGTCGGGGTGTACCGACAGAGGAAGGTGATTGAGCGTATGGACTGGCCAGCAAGATCCCCTGACCTCAATCCAATCGAACATGTCTGGAATGAGTTGCAGCTTGCAATTTCAGCCCGTCCAGTCCACCCAAGAAGTGTCCAAGAGCTTTGTGCCATGCTGGTCCAAGAATGGAACAACATCCGACAAAGTACCACCAGGAACTTGATTGTGAGCATGAGAAGGCGTTGTCAAGCTGAAATTAACAGTAATGGGTCTCATACTCGATATTGAACCCATACCAGTTAGCTCCGTCAACTTTTTGGCATATTGAAAAATTTCCTCTTTTACCATTAATATCTATTTTCCATGGTTATCGTATTGAAAAGCTAAAAAATAATGTCAAACACAAATAAAATCTTAATTTCTGTACTTAAATCATTAAAGATATAATTAAATAAAAAATATATACACTTTCCAAAACAATATTTCAACTAAAACGTAAAACTGGTAGTCGGATATACTTGGTACTAAGCAAACTTTGAGTCGTATACTTCCATCGCCTGAAGCTTTTCCGAAATGGGAATTGGCGGATGCATGCCAAGGGAGAGAACTCTAAATTCATATTCCACTACTAAAACTGACAAGTCGTTGGGGGACGGAAGAATTTTCAAAGTTTATATCCGAAAGTGTTCTCGAATCACAATACCGTGTTTCATTTTTTCTCTTCTGTTTGTATTTTGTTCTTTGGTCTTGTAACAGAGTCTTGCTATTCTTAAACTCTCTTACAATGACGTCGAAATTACAAATTTTGAGGTGGAAATCACGTTGGCACGTCGATGGCACACTTGCCCTCAGCTGCTGCTAAATCTACTTGTATCGAGTTAGTATTGTAGGAGAATCAGTTGTCCATCGCTGCTGGGAGGTTCTATCCTGATACTCCGCCTTTCTTCACCCCCTAATGCTATCCGACATGATACAATCCTGGCTGCTGAAAGTGTCTTTTAACCCCCAAAACAAACAAATCCAATCTTGTTTGACAGAGCTCATCGAGCTCTGTCAAAAATAGATTGACTTGATTAAATTCCTTGTTGTATTGTGGGAACATTTTGCTTCTTGAAATGCTGGTATTTTGCTATCAATGTGCAGGGGTCGGGGGTAATCTAAAAAACAAAAAAAACAGAAAAAACAAACAAACCCCCCAAAAAACAGCGGCGCTCATTCTGTTTTATTATTATTATTCATTCGCCTTGTATTACCTCCACTGGTATTATCTGTCAACACATGGGGTGGGAAGGAGAGATTTACGGTCACCCTAGAAGCCAACCATACTGAGAGAGTATCGCCTGGCCCCGAGTGAAAGCCTTATCACATTGTTGTGCTGGTGGGATAGATTAAAGCTGGAGGAAAAGACAACTTATTATTATTACTTATTGGAGTTTAATGACACTTTTGACAGCCAGGTTCACCTCGTGTCGCACAGTTTTACGGATGGGGGTAACCATCGAGCAGCGGCGAGCAACTGTCAGACTTCCCAACGTACTAGCTACGGCTAGCTGCGCACAAGCGGAGTTTGCATTGGTTGAAGGCAAGTGCACCATCGACGTGTAGTACGCCTTAGTACACAGCTCAATTCAATTCAATTCACTTTATTTCACAGAATACAAATACAGTACGTTTTAAGAGAAAATGATGTTACAAGATTTGAGAAATGAGTAGATGTATACTGTGGAGAATGGCATAGTCTTGCGACTGTCTTCCTGTCATCCCCTCGAAAAAAATAGAAAAAAAAGCAGAAAAAAACATGGCATATAAAACAAAATTAAACAAAATATAAATGTCAAATACGGCGAATGACAATTTTTTAGAAGAAAGGTGGATCTGGACAATAGATGGTTAAATTAAATAGTTCAGAACAGTGTTGGTTTATTTTGACATTTAACTCCACTGTTAGATTAGTTGTTATTCTGACCTTGTGATCAACTTTGTTTCCAACGTGAAAAATAAATTTCGTTATTCCTCCATTTTAGTAGTACGGATTAGGATATGTACAGTTGCACAAACCATAGACATTTGGGGACGGGAAAAGTAAGACCCCCCCCCCCCCCCCCCCCCCAGATACGAACTAGTTATGTGATCAGTCGGAACATCTCGGATTTGAGCAATTTATGTTGTCACCCTGCTCCACCCTGCCCCACCAGGACAATTGGGATTAAGTGCCTTGCCGAATGACACAACGCAGTTACCCCTGGTGGGGATCGAATCGTGAACCTTTTGGTTTGAAATCCAATGCCGTAAAGCGCCGAGTCACAGCGCTTAAGGATGGTCCATGAAAATATATTTGCAACGCAAATCACTAAGAATTTATCCCCGGTCCGAAGGTTCAGATTCTGTTTGCACTTTTCATGTTGATTGTACCACCCAGTCTTGTCGACGAAGACATACTTTGAGGATGCAGCTGGAATAACAGCCGCATAATCAAGGTATGTCTTGATGATGCAGATCCCCTCGATATCACAGTTGCGACAAATCAGGTTTACCCCCTCCACCCACCCAATCATCTTTGCGACGCCCCTGTCAAATTTTGACCATTTGTTTTTATCAGTTTGTGAATTTATTTATTGACTGATAGAGTGCCGGAAGCCCATATTTGGGCTTTATTTTGGTGTGCAGGTATCTCAACTTTAAGGCTTCATACTCAGTGGATGTGCTTCATGATAGGTTTGAGGAGAAATTATTTAGTCTGTAAGGAATTGCTTTGTTGCAATTTATGAGAGAGTGCCTGCAGGCACTCTCTCATAAATTGCTACATTTATTATTATTTATTAGGGTTTAACGACACATTAACAGCCAAGGTCATGTCGTGTCGGTGACAGTTTTACTGGTGGAGGAGGCCGGGGTACCCGGGGAGAACCACCGAGCAACGACGAGCAGCTGCCAGCTCCCTAACATCGTAACTCCACACTGCAGCACAGGCAGGGTTAGATTGGTTGAAAACATGCGTACCTTTGTGCATGGCGTCATTGTGCTCCCATGTGGACAATCGGGGTGAAGTGCCTTACCCAAGGGCACAACGCGGGAGTCCGAATCGATCGCTAAGACGATCAACTATCCAAGGACTAACCGGGCTCGACATTGCTTAACTTCGGTGATCTGACGAGAACCGGTTACCTCAACGCCACCGCGCCCCCATAAATTGCTATAAGGCAAAGACTTCTGAACAAACTTTGGTGACCAAAAATAATTTAGCACTGTACCAGTTGGGGGCGCGGTGGTTCAGTTGGTAGAGGTGCAGGCTACAAGCTGAGAGGTCCTCGGTTCGAATCCCACCTGCAGCAACCGCGTTGTGTCCTTGGGCAAGACACTTCACCCCCATTGCCCACGTGGGGGCACGGTGACGCTGTGTACTGAGGCGTACTGAACGTCTATGGTGCACCTGTCTTCAACCAATGCTAACCCTGCTTGTGTGGAGTTGGTACGTGGGGGAGCTGACAGTTGCTCGCCGTTGCTCGGTGGTTCTCTCCGGGTACTCCGGCTTCCTCCACCCGTAAACCTGTCACGGCCATGGGTAGCCATTATGCAGAAATATGTGACCTTGAACACCAATAAATAAATAAATAAATAAATAAATAAATAAATAAATAAGCACTGCACCAGTTAAAACATAATTTACCATGTTTGAAAGGTGTCCATTGTTTTTGTAGGTTCATCAAATGGCAGCCACCGGTGAAGACTCGGTAGATGGATCTTCCAGCCGTTGTTTAGTTGTAGACGAAGCAGCATTTGAAGAACAATTTCTCAGATGTAGTGTTTGTCAAGAGAAATACAGTTCTGACGAGAGACCTCCCAAGTCACTTCCTTGCAACCATACATTCTGTCTCACTTGTCTCAAACAAGTATTTGATCACCACCAGCCTAACGCCAGACGTGCCCTCGCATGGGCGGACGAAAATATCGAGGGTGTACTTAAATGCCCAACGTGTCGAGTGGAAATTTACTTGAGCAGAAGTGAAATTGGTGTTTTACCAACCGACCACCGAGTCATACAAATGTTGGATTTTTTGTCCCAAGTAACTGTGAAGGCTCAGAATGTTTGTACAAAGCATGAGCGACAGCCGTTGAACTTTTTCTGTAAAGCTTGTTTACTTCCCATATGTAGGGATTGTACTGTGCTTGATCATAAAGAAGGTCAGGGGCATGAAATTGTTGATGTATCTGCTGCTTTGAATGAAAATTCTGAAGATTTTAACGATGCTGACAACAAAACAAAACAAATTCTGGAGAAACTGAAAACACGTACAGATGCTCTCGCCAACTCTTCAAAGAGACTTGATATTTTAGAAAGACAGCTAAGAGGTCAAATTAAAGATACTTTTATTGAGTATAGATTACTGTTAGAAAGGCGACAGATGGCTGTCATTGATATGATGAAAACCATGATCAAGGAGCAGAAACAGAAAATTAATTCCAGGTTTGTAGATGTGTGCACGACTGGTACTGACTGTCAAAAATTATACGACAATTTTTCCAAAGCGCGAACGGCAAATGACGTGAAAGAATTATTTACTGCACATCAGAAAATGAAAGAAAAGGAGGAAGAATTTAAAGAGAGAGCTGAGGTAAATGACGATGAACTGTTCAGGACTTGTTTGTTCGAGGTGCAAAACGAGGGAGTTTTTCTATCAGAACTTAGTAGTTTAGGAGAAGTTGAGAGTAAGGAAGACATGGAACTGAAGAATCAAGTTCCAGCACATCAGCTAGTAGTGTTGGACTTAGAGGATCGGAGAGCAGCTGAAGCATCTGTCAACCCCTTTGACTGTGAGGATTACTACGAACCCCGAGAAAACGACAACGAGGAGAGTACAGGTACAGGAATAGCTTCACGCTTAGGAAGAATCCGATACGCCACGGATCGAGACCAGCCCATTGAAGACGAAGATTCAAATGCTGCTTTGCAAAGGCTGAGAACGAGGTTGTTGAATTTAGAAACAAACAATGATGATTTGTTATCACAGCTTAGAACAACAACCGCATCAACGTTAGAGGAAAGAGGCGACGAGAATAATCTCTCACCAAACAGCCAGTCCAGGCGGAGTGCCGGATCTCGACAAACAAGACAACGGCCGTCTCATTTTCGCGTGGTGAGAAATCCATCTCAGCACCAGAATTACTCTTCTTCGAGGTATTCTGGAAATGAGAATCGTTGAATCCTCTGTATTGACTTTTAGCTTGAAACACAACTGTGCAGTGATCGAATGGCTTTCCCACGTTTCTGATGTTTTATATAGGTACGGTCTAAATCTTGAAGAAAGAATGTAGGACACTGGGCCAGCCGTTTGAAAATATCAGGAGTGCGATTAACGCCCAATAGTACATAAATGTTACAGTCAATTTTCCTATAGTGGTAAACCTGGTGCCGAAGGCTTTTCCCCAGTAACATTCATTAGGTACTTTTGGCCGTCAGAGATCTCTATCTGTTATTGACAAACTTTGCGGTCTGAGAATGTGTACTTTATCATACAAGAAAAAGAGGCCCCACCACAATTGTCAAATTACCTTGGCAGTGATTTATAGTCAAGTCTTGGCTGCCTCTAGAGGCAGCCAAGACTTTGCTAGAAATCGTTATTAAACCCTTCAGGTGTGGGGTAGTAGAAAGTTTGAACAATTGCCATGGCCCTTAAAAGAGACACGGGTTGTTTCCATTCGACTCAATGTGCGAACACGGATTTCGGAATCCTGCTTTATCGATTTTTCTTTAGGTTGGCATTTGCCGCTCTCCTTATTTTCAGTTAAGGTGGGGTATCGAGGGCAATTGCCCACCTGCCACCAAAGGATGAGCTCGAGGGCACTGGGCTAAAAAAAAACGGAATGTATACGTCAAAAAACGAAATTTGTGTACAGTCAAAATGGCGGTATTTTGGGCCGACTCGAGATAAGTTTTCTTTCATTAGAGTTCAGTTTTCACCAAAAAAAGAAATTACTTCATACTTTATGTAACTGTAAATTGGTGGTTCAGACCAAGTGTGAATATAATAATAACACAAGTTTTGAGGGCGTTACGATTTATTAACGGCCCGATAAGACAGAATAACAGCCCGATGGTTTTTTTTCGCCGGCGAGAGACGAAGTCGAGGGCTAATAATTAGCCGGAGGGCTGATATTCATTCCTCGCTGGCCGTTAATAACCCGAGATGTCAAAAATCAGGTTATTACTATTATTAGCACCAACGGAAGCGGGCGACGGGCCGTTAATGGATTTTGTTTTCATTTACGGTCCACTGCCCGCTTCCGGTTGCATGACTCCAAGAATTACTTATAGTTTTACGGGCCAACGCAACTACGTTCATGTCAAAGAGGGCACCCACTAAAGCGGTAATAATAACAATTCATCCCTGTCATTCATAACCATGTCGACTCCACTGATCTACCTGTTACTATAGTTACAAAGAAAAAACTGTAACGCAACATTGAAAATTTCAGAACACTAGGAAGGGTCTCCTCACAATACCAAGGGATGGGATATATAGGTATCACAGAACTAAATATTTTCCCATAGGCGACCATTATAACGTTTAGGCAGAAAAAAATATGATCGCATCACTTTAATTTTGGCATTCAAATATTTTTGTCAAGTATAGCCCTTCAGACAACTTTTTCTGATCTGAAAACAGGGGGTCATGCAACAAATAGACCTTTCCTATATTACTTCATTCCATTTGCATTATGGGTTATCATCCGAGCAATCTTCCCCCTATGTAAACACGGAAGCGATTCACACGTGATGTGAGCACATGTTTTTCTGTACTTGGTGATAACCAGAGCAGAATGCACAGCCAAGGAAGATGAAGATGGGAAGTTCTCTAGAGCATACTTGCGAGCGACATTGGAACTAAATTTACTAGTAATGGCATTGGCAGTACAGTGTCGCGTCGAAAGGTGAAATGTCATTGGTTTCTCCAATCATCCTAACGATTGTTCACTATCAACAAGCCAAACAATCGTCCGGAATGCTATTTTCGATAAATATAATATTCATCCGAATGTCTCAATACGTTTTCAAATAATTTTCGAGCTGTTTTCACATAATTTGAAGTATGTTTTACACTGAACAGTTGAAACCTTTTCACGTGGAACTCGCTTCCGTGTTTACATGGGGGGAAGATTGCCCGGATGATAACCCATCATGCAAATGGAATGGAGTAATGCAGGAAAGGTCTGTAAGAGAGAAAAACTGTCACAAAGGAAAGTAAAGGTCACGTGCACATATTTTTCGGGGAATTCCCTACAAAAACACACAAAAAGTAAATTGTATTTTTTAGGTCCAAAAGTCATCAAATCACCTTTTTTTATCAGGAATATTCAACAATAATGCAAGATGTCAATAGAATGTTTCAAACGTTTATTGAAACAATGGGTTTTCCCAAGGCTGTTTATTTTTAGAGACTGCATCATTTCCGAGTGTATTTTAAGGCGGTTCACTCTAATTTCAATATTTAGTTCCGCGAAACCAAAAAAGAGCACTTGCAGGTGCCTGAACAGATCAAGGGAGATAACTAGCGCAATTACTCAAAGAGGGAAGAGAAATTTCTCTTATTCTTCAGAGACTTCACCCCACTCAGTATGCCAAGATTGTCCAACAACCAATGTTATTCCAGTCTTGTGTCCACAAAAAGAAGAAAAGGGACTATAGACTACAAAAGTCATTTAATACTAAAAGAGGTTATTTCTTAAAGGGTTAGCTCAATGAATTTTCCTCTCAATAAATCCAAATAAATTTCACGGTGACTGTCAAAACTGAAATATCTTACATGGGCGACAGTAATCTGATTTATATAGGCTGCTTGGTATTCTTGACTGCACATTATTATATGGCGCAGAGAGCTTAAACCCTGCACACTGATGTAAAAATCTCAAAATTTCAGGCTGCTAATTTTTCCCATGATGCAACTAGAAATTTAATCAATTCAGTCTTGTTTGACAGAGCTCATTGAGCTCTGTCAAACAAGACTGAATTGATTAAATTTCTAGTTGCATTATGGGACTAATGGCTGCTTGAAATTTGGGTATTTTTACATCAGTGTGCAGGAGGTTATACAATTACCGATAATACCCGACGATTTACACGAAAGCCCAAACATTTGTAGTTTAATAAAATAGTTCGATAAACATTTGAAATGCCTTCGGATCGTATGCCATAGTTCCTCCACACAACGGATCCAAATTTCGTCAAAAAGTTTCATTAAACTATGAGGGTTTACATGACAGATTTATTTTAAACATAAACTCCAATGTGAGAAAACTAGCCTTGGGTCGGTCAAAACCTCCCATAGATTGAGAGTGTACACATCCAAGATTGCGACGTACCTTCTCCTCCTTGGAGTTGTTACCTTTTCCAAAACTATAGTCTCATTTTAAGGTCCATCCGTTATTGGGGTAACGCTTTTTGACATTAACCATTTCAACACTGAGATCCAGGAATGGTATCTTTTTAAAGACTATAATTTACAAGAAAGTAGGCGAATCTATTTTGTATTCATAGGGAGGTACAGTTATAATGGAGGTCCAGTAATAATTTAATCCTACATCCCCAGAGGAAAAAAACATTGCTGATCCTTCTTTCGGATTTTTTATGAATGCGTCATATTTTAATCGAACCCCACTGTTTCATTTTCTCATAAATTTGATTCTAATGGGTCGAACTGTCGAAAGGGTAAAATGAATTTGCAGAGCAGATCATTTAATATTTTCAACCTACAGCCATAAGGCTGTAGGTTAAAAATATTGATTGAGCTGCTCTTAGATGTAACAGAGATGATCGATTTAGGTTCAACCGATTGTTGATGCCAAGCATTTTTTGTGATTATTCATTAGCCACATTTTATTATCTTCTGCAATTGTTCAATTGTTGTTGTAAAATGATGTCAATGATACCATTCAATAAAGTTGAGAAACAGCCACAATGTGTATTCTTAATCCCCCAAGACGCAAGTTAAAGGACATGTAAAGCTTGCAATTGAGCTCACTTGTGGCAATCGCCAGTTCATATCGTAAAAATTTAAGGTTGTACTCCATTGACTCAGGTCGCAGTAAAATGTCCAGTCGCGCGCACTTGGGCGGTATACGTGGCCAGAGCCACGTATACCGCCCAAGAGTGAACGTGCGGTCATTTTACTGCGACCTGAGTCTTCGACGTTTACCACTCTGAAATATGTTCAATTTAATGTAGTTTTTTCAAGCCTCGACTCGTCCAATAGTGCAGAGTATTGCAATCGGAATCGGCATCGGATTCGGTCGTGTTTGAGCTCAAATAACCGGTAATTGGTCAGCGGCCATTTTTGGTTCCGTTGAACACTAAATTGTTTTGTTTTTTTTTTATATATAAACATAATGTTATTTCTCAATATAGAAATAGGGTATGACGAACAGGCATAGCCGCTATCAACGTCTCTCCCAGTACATTTCCCTGATTACAATAAGTAATAAATGGATGCAATGGAAGGCAACACATAATTGTGATTTCATTAATTACACTTTAATAACAATTAATTACATTATAACTATGTGTATTGCCTCCAGAAATAAAGAAATCCATTCTTCGGTAAATCTTACGTGTTTTTCATTTCGTATAGCAAAAAGACATTTTCGTACATTGAAATACGTACTACTGATTCATTTGATTTATGACTGCTGAAGTACATTTGTGAACACTGAAATATGCTGAGATCTCTCTCTCTCTCTCTCTCTCTCTCTCTCTCTCTCTCTCTCTCTCTCTCTCTCTCTCTCTCTCTCTATCTATCTATCTATCTCTCAAGTTTGAAATTACTCGTAGTTAACCCATTCCGCTGAAAAAGTCCCGTCTCTAAAATATATTCTTGGAAGGCTTGAAAAATCTGAAGATTATCTGAATTACACATTGATAAATCACCGAAAAGAATACTATCTAAAGTAATGTTACTCGCATAAAAAAACTGTTAACCCTAAGTTCCTAACTGAATAATTTTGATTTCTTAGCTTTGGTCTTGGAGATCCGAAGCACATTTGGCCACGGGCTGTTCTCCTGAAATATTACTTTATTATCAGTTATGGTACGAATACGGTAGCAGACTTCCAGGAATCATTGGTGCATGTTGTCAAATCTATGAGTTGATTTTCATACATCACAACCTTTGGCCACAACGG
Source organism: Pictodentalium vernedei (assembly GCA_031216915.1). Lineage (NCBI taxonomy): Eukaryota > Metazoa > Mollusca > Scaphopoda > Dentaliida > Dentaliidae > Pictodentalium > Pictodentalium vernedei. The sequence goes on from CM062297.1 coordinate 516,165,135, forward strand.
AAACAGAGACTTCAGCAATGTTAATAGACCATATATTCTGCAACGCTAGCAGCATCTACACTGCAGGGATAATTATGCTGATATCAGTGATCATTTTGCAGCCTTTTAAATCGAAAATTCCCCAGTCTCTAAAATAGCTCAAAATGCTCGAGAAAGTAAGCGACCATTCAAGAAGGAAAACCACAGGTACTCGACACAAGCTGTGAAATCGAAAGAAAAATGATTTTTGGTAGCATTTTTGAATCGATGCTAACGTTACTCGCAAAAATCTCCATTCAATTTTCATTATTTTTTTATTTTTGTCTCAAATGCCACTCATTGGAACGAGCTCGTTGAGTTCGTTCCAGTGAGGGTTCATAAACTATGTTTTAGATGAAAAAAAAATGAAGAAATAGTACTTCAACAAATGTGTTTGCAAGTGTTGTCTGCCTTTCGTATTAGATAAAGGTTTAACCCTTTACCTAACATGAAAAGCAGACGTCATTTGCAAACAAAATTCTTGAATAACTAATTTTTTTCATTTTTGAGACAAAAAATGGAAAAAATAATGAAAATTAATTGGCGATTTTGTGAATAGCGCTGGCCGGGTTTGGTCGTTAAGTTGGGTAAAGGATTAAGCGAGATCCCCGGATGACCACATGACTAACTTAAACAAAAAAAAACACGCCTCTACGCAAAAAACTGAAAGCTCCAACGAGTCAGAATTCAGATAGATACAAAAGTTATTCTGTATAATATTTTATTACGTGTCTCAGAAGCTAACTATTATGACAGTAGGGCCCCGTGAAGCTTCAATTCGATCTCGAATCTTAAGTCGGTATTCGGTTCGATTTGATATCGGCTGCCCGATTCGTTTTTCTTCGAATCTTTTCACTGGAATTTCGTTTGTTATCAGTCATCTTAGTCGTCTCACAAAACGTGTGAGATAAAAATTGTACATAAATAAAGTTGAAAATAAAGACCGAGTTTAATTTTCGCTATATTAAAATAAAACGCATCTGTACCCATGCCACCATCCATACTAATTCCAGTTTCACTAGTCACTACCACTGCTGAAAGCAAGTTTAAAGTTCCCAAGCAATATCGACGATGTGAGTCGATTTATTCAAGGTTGCAAGCGGCTGGCTCCTTGCACTGCCAAGTATAGAATTCTAGAATTCGTTTCTGTTTTTGAACAAAAATCCTTACTTGGTAATATTCCAACTTCATCATCAAGGCATACCTTCGACGAAGGCATGCCTCGAAGATGTAGTTGGAATATTTTATCAGTCGGGACTTCAAAACGATTATATTCAAGGTTCGATTCGATTTCTAATAATAAATTCGATTCGATTAGAGATTCGATTCGAATCAAAAATAAGTGATTCGCAGGTCGCCATGTGATAGTGTTTTAATCCTCAACAAAACAAATTTAAAAAAGTCACGGGATATCTTACGTATTATTTATTTATTGGGGTTTAAGATCACATACTTATGCACAATGGCCTATCGTGTCAGTTTTATGGGTGGAGGAAGCCGGAGTACCCGGAGAGAACCACCGAGCAACGACGAGCAACTGTCAGCTCCTCAACATTCTAACTCTGTTCATGCTCCGCTAAAGCAGGGTTACAGCGGTTGAAGACATGTTCACCATCGACGTGCAGTACGCCTTAGTACACGGCGTCATCGTGCCCGCATGCAACCAGGTAAAGTGCCTTGCCCAAGGACACAATGCGGGTCGTCCGGACAGCGATCCAACTTGGGACCTCTAGCACAGGAGTCCAACAGTCTACCACTGAGCTACCGCGCTCCCTGGCGTCAAACGTAAGGCCATAAACAAAAACGGCAGTGCGCTCCACCAACCCCTTACTCACGCTGAATTATCGAAATGATGTGTGATGGTCAAGATACCGATGACGTCTTGTTAAATAACCGAAGTCCATGTTATTATGTCTCGTTAAATTGTACTTTACACTAAATTTAATAGGATACAATTCGCACGAAAGTTTACAGGGTTGTGTATAAGGTACCAGGGTAGGTGCTGATAAAAGAATTAATAGCGATTATGTCTTGAATAAGTAATTCGTACAGAATCTTTGTCTAATATGTTCCAACTGAGATGTCAAATTTCCCATTTATGACCTCGAAATAGCTAAATGTAAAGCGAATTTGGATAAAAAATTGCAGAATTAGAGCAAGCATTCATCTATCGATATATTCCCCACTTTTGTCGTCCAACAGAACACAGTGTGTCAATATGGGGCATATTTCGTCGAAGGGTTATGTATAGAGATTATTACCATTATGTGGATGTGCAAAATATGTATCCGAATCGAGCTCCGCGTTCTAAGGGCAGATCACGATGAGTCGAAGACGAGTCGTAATCTACATCGAGAACCCGGAGCGAGACTCGGATACGTATTTTGTACATCCACATAATGGTAATAAACATTTTATCTTACAATATATTGGGGATAAGTCAAGAATGTAGACGAATACATAGCGAACTATTTATTCGTACGGGTGAACAAAAAGAAAAAAAATGGAACTCACGCGAAAGGAACGTGCTTGTATCTGACCCCCTGATACAAACATCTGTATCAGGGGGTCGGATACACGACAGTTGCGGAGTTAAAACAGACAAAATACATGTTGTAAGATGAAAAAGGGAAACGGATGAAGTGGATACAGATCACTGCTGTGGTGGAGTATGGATTATTGCTGGCATTCTTGCATACTAACGCACGTTGTGTGTGGTGGGTATTTCATTTCTGCTTATAACCTCAATGTGTCACTCAGTTGATACACAGAAGCAAGCCGACGTCATTTTACTCTGATACAAATGTCGGAAATTCACGATAGTGACAGGTTGATTATCCGTTGATAGCGGTCATTCAAAATAACATAAATTGGTAAACTGTGAGTTTCAAAAGTCCACACTATAAACATGGTCAACCTGAATGATAGTAAACCACTTCCAATGTCAAGTATATTTAGAATTTTATATTTCTTCGAGACAGGCTGAGTATTTTCTCATTATTCAACTAAAAACTTAACCAATTCAATTTTGTTTGACAGAGCTCCAGGAGCTCTGTCAAGCATGATTGAATTGGTTAAATTCCCTGTGGCATTAAGAGAAAAAAATTGCTTCTTGAAATTTTGGTTTTTCTGGCTTTGTTAACTCCTCGCTGTGTACTACTTTTTATTATACGTTAAACGATAGATTATCGAAGAAATTGCGGAAAGATAGAAATCGTATCCCCCACTGTGAAGATATAGAGATTTTCACTTTCACGGTATCAATCAAAATGGCAGCTTTCAAAGCATCACTTCAAGGTGAATACGAGTCAAATTATCACTGGAAATGATCAATATGTTCTATAAACGTATAATGAAAAGAAAGTCTAGTGTTTTTGAGTGGATACCGATCATTTCCAGCAATAATTCAACACGTATTCATCTTGAATTGATGCATGAAACCTGCTAGTCCAAACATGGCCTGAAAGTCCGTAATATAAGTTTTTGGTTTGGTACGTCCTTTGAAAGGACGTACCAAACCAAAAACTTATATTTCGGACTTTCGGACCATGTTTGGACTGGAAACCCGTCAGCTGAATCAGATTACAAGACGCTATCTGTTCCGATTATCGAGCAATTCACTTCCGTGTATCAATGATTCAATGCACTGTTTACTTTCTTGCATCAATTCAAGGTTGAAACGAGTGGAATTATCGGATTCTTAGAGAAAAGCGTGTAATAAAAAGAAAATCTAGTGTTTTTGGGTGGATACCGACAATTATCTCACTTGTGACCGAGACAAATTGTTATTAATTTGTATTACGTTTTAACAATTTTGTATTCAATTCTGTGTTATATGCTTGTATCGCGAAATATTATATCTCACGTGACTTCCTTGCATTCTGATTGGCTGAAAGATGATACCCTATTTCGTGTAGTTTGCATCCACAGAACTGACCAGGCACTAGGCCCAGGCACTACACGTTTTCTATTTTTAGCACACTACTATATCAGTTTTCTTTTCATACTGGGCGAATAAAACTGATCAGGCAAAATTTAAAAATCGATTCACAGAGGCACAACATCCACAAAACGACCCGGTATGAAATCTTTGTGGAAAAATGTATCGCTTGTCCATTGTTGAAGTCACATTTTTCGAGGCGTTCATTTTATTCCTTGAGAAGATGATCCATATCTCGTTTCGAAGAGAATGATCCATACCTGGGTCCAACTTTCACGAGAACGCGTCCGGATATGAAAAATCGTTTGTTTCGCTGCTCATATTATTTCGCTATTTAATTGTATGTTTTGGGCAGTAAACGAATAAATAATGGAATTCAAATGAATCTTCGGAGTTTGTATCCCATGCTGACCCATTCGGTAATGTATATGTGTGACAAATGTTTGGAAATTATCAAACTGCGTTGTCAAATTTCGAAAATTTTAATTTTCATTCGCGAGTTGCGCGATTCTAGAATACACAGTTCCGTTTGGGGGAAATGTTTTGTTTACCCTTACCGGCCGATTCAAAATCTGTCTTCTGCTCATATCAATAATCCATGTTAGCCGTGTTTTGGAAGAAGAAAATGTTTTTTAAAAACTACATGGTATTTTTCTATATAACGCTGGTTGGTAGGGCTGCTACCTTGGTAGTAGATTAACAAATTGGACAGATGTTTTTCTTGATGGGTGTTCGATATAATATAAGGATTAGTGCATGTCTTTTCGTTGACTTTGCCCATATAGTGCCCAGTGGGGTGGTGTAGTTCCCTCCGCTTCGCGGCGGGAACTACACCATCTCACTGGGCACTATATGGGTGTAGTCAACTATTCCTTAAATATAAATAATCTGAATTTGAAAAATATCTAAGGTTAATTATTTATTGATTTATTGATTGGAGTTTAATGGCACTTTTGACAGCCAGGATTACCTCGTGTCGGACAGTGTTAGGGGTGGAGGAAGCCGGAGGACCTGGAGAGAACCACCAAGCAACTGCTAGCAACTGTCGGAGTCCACAACGTACTAACTTCACCAACATACAAACTCCACATACGCAGGGTTGACATTGGTTAAAGACAGGTGCACTGTTGACGTGCAGTGCACCTAAGTACACAACACCACCTTGCCCGCACGTGGACAATCGGGATTAAGTGCCTTGCTCAAGAAGACAAGGATACAGCGCAGTTAAGAGTTAATTATCACTAAAACGTCTATGTAGTGGAGTTTCCACTTACAAAAATAGTTTAATAAACACTCTCTTTAAATTCAGACACTCCATTGTCTGAAACTTACTCCGTTTGGGATTCTTACACTTTCTTAAAATGCATGAGTCTTTGCCTGAGTGGAAAATCTACTCTGCAACTTTTTGCACTCAAACTATAAATTCCCCAATCAACTCTTTACCGAATGCTTAACCCTTTACCTAACATGAAAAGCAGACGACTCTTGCAAACAAAATTCTTGAATAATTCATTTTTTGTCTCAAAAACATAGGTTATGACCCCTCATTGGAACGAGCTCGACGAGCTCGTTCCAAAGAGGGGTCATGACCTTTGTTTTTGAGACAAAAAATGAAAAAAATAATGAAAATTAATTGGCGATTGTTGTGAATAGCGCTGGTCGATTTTGGTCGTTACGTTGGGTAAAGGGTTAACAGCTTGACTCGACCACTATATATATATGTAATTCATTAGAAATTGAAGGATTTACGTATAGAGTGGTTAAGGTAAAAGGACCATTTACCAACCAGCCTGGTTGGTCCGGATCTCTTAGTCTCACAGTAAATCAAGCCCCGAGACGGCACTTCTCTCTCGATCTTTTACACTGATGGCATTGGCCAGTCCTCAACAGTTGGTTGCATTGTGAGCACTGTGGCAAAACACTGCGCATGTTTCGAGTGCTCAGAGATGGAGTCTGGGGTGCAATTGAAACGTCTGAATCGCAAAAAGAGATTTTAGCTCGAAAAGATCATTCACTGACTGAAAAAAAAAATATCAATAATTTTTTTTTCCAGCAAACATCAGTAATCACCCTATCTCTCCAAGCAGCTAGAATCCGTATGCTATGCCAGTACACATATGTACTCCGAAAATATACACCCTTCGCTCTTAATTCACGTTTTTGTTGGCACATTAAAAACTAATTCAGAACGGGATTTTTACTGACAACAACATAGATAATCCCTGCTTTGGGCTATGTCATTTGAAGACCCATAAATATATTTTAAACATTGCAAAATTGTGATTTAACCAATAATCGAACAATTTATTTTTAAATTGCAAAAATAACACGTCAATAAATAGTTAAATTCTAAACACAAGGTGATAAAATTTATAACGTTATGAAGACCATTTCTTTGGCGATAAAAAGTGGGCACTAAAATAGCAAAAAGTGTCTTCTGATGTTCCCAACGTGCTTTTTACCGTCAAATACGCCCAGGTCTGATCCGTATCGTGAACAGCGTACATCATTTCGGCAATACAGCGTGTTACTTTTTAATACAGATATCAAAACTGAGGACTCAAAGGAAATTGCCAGAAGATTTAATTCATTCTCTTCGTTGCAATTGGAAAACAGCTATACGGCCAAGTACCTTTCTCTCCTAGCCAATATTCAGAATATTTAACTAAGTGTCATAACAATAGAAATTCTTTTTTATTCAACCTACAAACAGACAGGACGTGGTTCTCACCGTTAACTCGTTTACATCAAAAACAAGTAAAGACTGCAATGATGTAACTTCAAAATTGCTGAAGAAATTATAACAAAAGTGGCTGATCCAACAGCTCAAATCCTAAATCTTTTCTTCGCCAGCGGTGTTGTTCCTCGTAAGATGAAGGCTGAAAAAGTCTTATCCATATATATATATCCGGTGACAAACATATTTTCATTAATTATAGGCTCATAAGTATCTTTTCCGCGTTTTCCAAATTCCTCGAAAAAATTATGTACGTGAGACTATCGGACTATCTTGAGGTGTTCCATTCTTCACGCGTTTCAATTTGGCTTTCGGAAGTCTCATTCAGCTATAAGCACCCAATTCTTCACTTCCTCAATAATGTTGCACTTATTAATGATAAAGTGACAGAAAAACATCATCTGGTCATTACTTTTAGACTTATCAAAATCATTTGATACTCTGTTGACCATAATATTCTTGTAAACAAGCTGAGGTTTTATGGAATTCGGGTCATCCCCAATCGCTGGTTTTCAGAGTTACCTTTCAGGACAAACAGTTTGTACAGTTTATGGAAGCAGAATCGGAACCACAGGAAATTTCTACAGGTATACTGCAGGGGTGTATTCTTGGCCCCATATTTCTCTTGCATATAAATAACATCTTAAACAATTAACACGATGGTAGATATTCTGTTCTTTGCAGATGACACCACTGCATTCCAGCCTGGAAGCAAGCTGGATACACTTTATAACAGTATAAATTCCGAGCTATCTAAAATTCAAGAATGCTATGCTGCATATAAGCTCGTTCTTATTCTACAAAGACCAAATATATAATGCTTCACCCACCAAGTGACCTATACCGGGTGTGTGATAGCAAAACTGAAATAGATGGCAGGATATTGGAACTCATTGATAACCATTATGATACCAAAACAACTAAATTCCTCGGTATCCACACAGACGAGAATTGATCTTTTAACCTTTCACCAAACATGAAAAGCAGACGACACTTGCAAACAAAATTCTTGAATAACTAATTGTTTTTCATTTTTTGTCTCAAAAACATAGGTTATGACCCCTCATTGGAACGAGTTCGACGAGCTCGTTCCAAAGAGGGGTCATAACCTATGTTTTCGAGACAAAAAATGAAAAAATAATGAAAATTAATTGGCTACTTTTGTGAATAGCGCTAGTCGGATTTGGCCGTTATGTTGGGTAAACGGTTAAGCACCATGCTACAGTCGTTTGCTCTAAAATACCACGCGCGATATATAACATCAATAGGCCAAATATGTTTTGCCAATTAGCGCATTAATAACTTTGTATTTAACCCTTACCCATAGTCTTTGCTATATGATATCCAAATTTGGAGACACTGTTTCAACAAATTTTCAACCTTCAGAAAAAGGCGATACTCATAAAAAGCAGAAAAAACGGAGCTCGCACATTGACCCTCTTTTTAAGTCACTCGGTATTTTTGAAATTTAATAACTTTTATAAACCCCATGTTCTTTTGATTATGCATGATTGGTATAACGATAGATTGCCACCGTCTTTCAAGAATACTTTCTGCTATTATGCACACACGATGGAAATGGGCACGAGACAGTTTGGGAAGTCTTATTTGTTAAAATCAAGAACAAAGTTTTCATCTGTCCTTTCCGTTCACACTTTCCCGAGGATGTGGAACGAAATAGGCCCAATAGTTCAAAATTTAGGCAGACCCAGTTTTAAAAATAAATAAGTGAATACTCAGCAAATGTACGCTGCATCTACTCTCTGTGTCCAGATTACAATAGAGAAAAGAATCCAGAATGACACTTGTCAGGTCTTACCGTGAAGGCTTTACGGGTGTCATTATGTGTACTTATTGAATTCTCGGTTCTCTTAGCCTTCTTCAACAGAACAATCAGATTGATTAATCCTTTTACTACCACGCCCACTTTAGCCATATATGGAGGACCTCTATGTACGCCTGTATGCGAGGAAGTTTAATACGATTTATGACATACTTGAAACTCTATCATCTGATTAATTGTTGGAAAGGGCTTTCTGTGATCTGCGCATACCAGAACGTACCGATAATCATCATAAAATAGGTGGCATTAGTCGCTTTCGCCAGTGTAAGTGTTAAACCCCGAATTACTGCATTCTGACACCTCAACTTTCCCATTATCAGCACGTGAAACACCGAAAAAAATCCAACTCAGGTCGTTGATTCCAGTCTGCCATACTCCATCTTCGTTGTGCTCAGTCTTACTATCACTCATGTCCTCATCCGGATATCTGAGGTAACTACGACATTATAATGTTCTGTTGATGGATAATAATCTGAGCGTCATGTCCGTAGAAACCTATGCCTACTACATTTTTGCTGTACGAGACCACGAGGAAAGTCGTCAAATAGGTTTAATCTACCACCATTCGTGCCCCCTCCCACCCCTCACACACACACTCTAAAATCAATTGGATTAAATTCAACCCAAATCAATTGGATTGAGTGAATATGAACCCAATTGGGTTCATATTCACTCAACCCAATTGATTTGGGTTAATTTTTAACCCAACTGATTTTAGAGTGCACGCACATTTAGATATAAGAATTTTTTTTAGGACATAATGATGTTCTATTGGTGAATAATTATCCGAGTATCGTGCCCATAGAAGCTTATATCTACTACAGGTTTATGAGAGACCACGAGGAAATTCGCTATGGTTTTTGTCGAATGAAACCATGGGGCCTATGAGAGAATCTCTCAGTGAGGTATAACCCAACATCTCGCATGCTTTCGTCTATAGATATTTGAGGATAATTACGACCCGTTGATGTTGTATCGGGGGATTAGTAGCGAAGGATAAGTATCGGATGATTAGTAGAGAAGGATAAGTATCGGGGATTAGTAGCGAAGGATAAGTATCGGGGATTAGTAGCGGAGGATAAGTATCGGGAGATAAGTATCGGAGGATAACCAATAGGACCTTCTTCAAGAATATTCCCCTTCCAAAACAAACAAAAACCAATACTAGTTTGAAACCATTGTTTGTTGGAAACACTAATTTCTTGAGTGCAAAAAGGAATCTACCAGCGTTATTGTGGTTGCAATTTTAATGCCTTTTTTCAAGAAACCCAGCTTAATAAACTAGGCGTCACAGATAATTATGAAAAATTAAGACAAACTTCCTAGAGTAGATTCCAAAATTATATGAAATTAGGCGTGAAAATGTTATTTTTCCTCCTCAGGAATGTAATTTTGTTTCCACTCAGAAAGTGTGTTCTTTATATGATTATATCTCTTAGTGGTATGTCACGTACCCAGGTTATGTCAATCTTATTGACCACGGAAGTGACGTTATACCCCGGAGCATTGTGTGTGTCATATGAGTCGTCATGGTAAGGCGCGTGGGCGGCCATACCGCCGTGACAATGACGCCACAACATGACTGCTGATGCGGACTGCCATAAGAACCAACATGATACACGACATCACGCCACTTCCGAGGTCATCTACTTTCGCCTTCTGATATAAAGAATGTCCCCCCTCACCCCACCCCACCTCCACCCTCCAAACAAATGCCTAGGTCACCCTAATATAGCCTGCTGGCTACGCGTCTGATTGATATGTTCTGTCCCAATTCTCTACTCATCCTGACCTGACGAATCGGCCAAATTCGCTGCCGTTAAACGGAAAATTGCCACTCATTTTTTTCTTCAAATTTTCTCCAAAAACGTATAGCTCATAATACCTAATTTCACTCTGGGAACGCCGGGTTCTGCTTTACTGGTAAAATAGGACCCGGTAACCAACGCCTTGGTTTGAAGTCCTCTAAAGTGAGCAATAGAGGTATAAGTGATGGGCAAAACGTGACTTCATACTTGTGTTATACAGTCATGACTATAATTAATTAATTAAATTAAAACAGCTCGTCTAGCTCTGTCAGGCGGTTGGACGAACGGCCCGACGGATGGACGAGCAGGCGGCTAGACGGTCAGACAGATAGATAGACATGCACAGACATATAGGTGGACAGTTAGATGGGGAGAGAGAGAGAGGGAGAGAGAGAAAGAGAGAGAGAGAGAGAGAGAGAGAGAGAGAGAGAGAGAGAGAGACACAGACAGACAGACAGACAGACAGACAGACAGACAGACAGACAGACAGACAGACAGACAGACAGACAGACAGACAGACAGACAGACAGGGGCAGTTACAGGGACAACGAGACAGCAAGCAGCCAGCCAGGCAGAGAGAGAAGGTGTGTGTTGAAGTAATTGTTAAATGTTGAGAAATCTGATAAACGAAAAACATAACCTTTACGTCAGTCAAACATTTGGAATTAGTCACGATGAGAAAAGCGTCGAGAAGAATCAAATATTTTAATACCAACTGATATAACATGCTGATTCTGACTTAACTTATATTTTCACTGTTCATATGATATTCTTGCAAAACGAAAAAACTCAAGGCTGTGAATGTTATCTGTCTGACTTGGATTTTAGCAAGAGGTAACACCTAGATTCTGATTCCATTAGATATAATATTACTCAAAGTATTTTAAGCTATTTAAAAGTCGATATCTTTCGAGTGTACAGAGAAATATCTTTGAATTTATAGCATAAAGAATCAAATGAGAGTGAGAGAGAGAGGACCTTGTTTTTCTGACACTGAATTACGAGCGCGAAGTTAATTTGTATTTCAGTGAAATGACCCTTCAAAGGTAGAACTAACCTTTCGACAACCGGTGAGTGTTTGTGAGTGTGCTCCGCTCAAGCAGGGTTACAGCGGTTGAAGACAAGTGCACCACCGACGTGCAGTACACGTTAGTACACGGCGTCATCGTGCCCCCATGTAGGCAACCGGGATAAACGTGCCTTGCCCAAGGACATAACGCAGGTCGTCCCGTACGGGGATCGAACTCGGGACCTCTAGCATAGAAGTCCAACAGTCTACCACTGAGCCACCGCGCTCTCCCAGTGACCTTATAGCTTTGAGAAAGAAAATACTAGACGACAACCAAAAGCCACCTTGCGGCTGTTATTCATAACTGTAGTTTTGACACATTTGAATATTTATAAATTATTTGATGAAAAATACCTTTCTAACTCTTCAGTTGTAAGTTAAATTACACTCTATTAAAGCCACTAGAGGGCTCAGTTTCACAATACAAAATTCACGCCCCTGTCCCGCCTTTGGAACAAGAGGAAGCCATGTTTCTTCGCGGCCCATTTTGGCATCTTTTATTGGGTTTTGTTTCCAGTTAATAGAATCTACAACTCGTCGTCATTGTATAGTGAGATTTGTGTAACTTATTTAGTAAAAAGTAGGTCTAGACCTCGCCAAACCTTCAGTACGTCAGGGCTGTAGGGTTCAAAATATGGTAGATGGACAGCGACGATCGACGAAGGGTGCAGCCAGCACCCAGAGACTGCCATCCAAACTTGGGTATGTATACACGACTGAAAATCTCACAGACTTACACCAGTACCCATGTTTCAAGGGTCTATGGGTCCTTTCCTTGAGGTGCCAGTAACGTGAAAATGTAAAAGGGGGCCATTAACAACGAGTATTCACCAAAAACAATTTATTTGTATGAATATAAAGATTATTTACAATTATTTCATGAAGTTAAACATAATTCTTTTGGCCCTCCTTGTCTCGTAGCTACTGGTACACGGATCTCCTTGTTTCTCACATCGTGTTTTGATTTTGCTCCCGAGACATCTCATTTATTGTCTATTCACGCAAATAAGTTTCCACGGCAGTATTTCCTTCATAGTTCTCATCCGTCTTAATCTGACTCTTCGCTGGCTCTCGGGTTAACACTGCGTCCGTCTATATGGTTGAACACGATAAGAGTTTATTTTTTCTTCCACGCCATGCCCCTCTCAATGGGTTAATCTACCCACACCACACACTGTCAAAGGTTAAACGTTTACACAATAGTCTCATCGACGAACGAACATTTAGCTTTCTGGCTTTCACAAGTACTTATCATAAACTATTAAAGCTCTCCGCGCTCACTTCATTCGACATACGTAGCTCATAGTTATGTCTGCCTCAAATGATTTCTATGTCCCCCGACGGCCTCTGGGGGGGGGGGGGGGGGCGTACCTTATGGGCCCCAGAGCTCTATTCTGCCTCAAGTTATTTCTATGTCCCTCGGTGGACTAGCAATTATAACCTTGCCGTATAAGCCTCAGCGCCTATATTCTGCCTCAAATGATTTCTTTGCGAAATTTCGAAATGTTAGCGAACTTCTATCAATGATGTCTGCACCATTCCACAAACTTCAGTCATTTTCCCGTCGAATAATTTGGTTTAATCCCGGGAACGGGAATTCCTGGGTTCCCGGTTCCGAAAGCCGGTCACGAAACCCGGGAAATCTATAGCACCGCGATTAGCAATGTTTGCGTGTTAATCTGAGTTTTGTAAATTGAAAAACTGCCCCAACGTAACTTTGTAACCATTTCGCCAGCCCTTCCACGCCTGAACTTATTACAATCCTGATTCCTGAAGATCCCTTTTCACCAAATCACATCTCTTTTCACCAAATCACTGTCGCTCTCGATCAGTTCCAGAGGACTCCTCTCATCAACAGCAAGACTTTCAAGCAGAGGAGTCTGATGAAAGCGGCGAAGAGGGGGTTGAAGTCACGAGGTATTGTTGATAAAGCTAGCGATTCTTAAAATGAAGATGAGTTGAAAGCGGGTTTGGGTGTTCACACTTCTCTTTGGAAAAGAACTTTTCCGAACGGCGATGACAGATTGCCAATAAAATATGTTCATTTTCACGAAAATAAATGCGTCTTGTTACTCTCAGAAATTTACTTGATATTATCCGGAAAATTTCTCGGTTCCCGGTTCTGAGTGTAATTTCATTCCCGTTCCCGTTTCTATAGTGAACCGAGAATATATTAAACCCTAAGAGTAATATAAAAATACTGAGGTTGGCTTTTTACAAATATTTTCTCAATCAGTTTAACTATTATACTATTATATTATTTTTTTGTTCATTATATCAACAGCGTACGCATCGTCACATATAATGCAGACACCACCCTTTCCATTAATGTAATAGTCACGGAAGTAAGATTTGTTAATTATTTTCCTGGAAGAAAAAAATTCGTGTAAAATACATTCGCTAAACGAAGAGCCAAAGTGGACATTTACATTGTTGCTTTTAACTAGCTTGCCATAAAACCAAGTTTCTCTTTGTAACTTTTAATAACCGAAAACAACAGACAGCTCCGAGAGCTGTCTCTTGTTTTCGGTTATTAAAAGTAACAAAAGGAAACTTCGCTTTATTTTCTAGTGATGTCATAGGTGTTTTCTCAACAATTTCATGCTTCTTAATCAGACCTTCCTCGCCCGTCTAATAATTTTAAGGGAGATAATTTTATCGAAATTTGATTATCATGACGAGATAAGTCAGGAATGAGTAGGACTGCTTGTTATTGCTCGTCATCTGGATATAGATGCAGGAAGGTATAAAAAAAACTCTCCTAATCCGAGGCAGGGCAGACGATACCCTACTTGTACCACGGAAGTAGAGGATGAAATCCGTTTGTCCTTCACTGTCCGCTTTATCGTGATGAACGAGGCCGCCTTATAACTCACGAGTTATTCCTGCTGAAAAATCCGGAATCGTTCCTTAGGTTATTGAGGGTGTTTGACAGCGTTGCTACTCCCTTAGTGATGCAGTATGCACATGCTACTTAGCCGAGGGGAGGAGCGACGCTGCCAGTTCTCTGTATCTGCCAATACGTATACACCACAATTTCGTCTTCGAAAAATATCCAGAAAAAGAACAATATAAAAAGCGTGCTCTTTATTTTATTTTTATTTTTCCAAAGCCAATATTGTTTTGTCTCATTGGCTTTTCATACGCGACACAATATAGACACGCATGGTAATTTTTCTTTTCCTTTTTTTTCTAATTTTAAAAAAAACAACAAATTCCTATGCAAATCTATGTACAAATCTGCGTGCGTGTGTTTGCCTTTTTTTTGTATATATACGCATGAGCTCGTGCACGTGCGATTTTTCATTGTTTATCTGTCACTTTTTCTCCTTTGTTTTAAATAGTCATGTACCAGTTTATTATTATTATTATTATTATTATTTATTATTATTATTATTATTATTATTATTATTATATCGGCGTGTTATCCTCACACACTAAACAGGCTCTGTTTTACTGGTAAGATAGGGCCCAGTCACCAATGCTTGGCAGGTGCAAATATTCTCTAAAATGGGCAACATGGCTTATTAATCCTCACCCCTGGTCTTGAGTTGATACTCTTTTTGTGGTCATGATTAGTCAATGTGCAAAAATATGTGACCTTAAACACCAATAAATAAATAAATATCCCCACACATAGCTTTGTGTATTGTATTCCTACCATACCACTAAGGCACATGTACCATATCTGATATAATACTTTGGCCGTGCCTCCCTCCAAGTTCCAAATTATGCTTCATACGCTCATGATTTTATCGTAATTATTAGCTCCAGTGAAAGTAATAAGCTAATCCCAGAATTCTATTGAAGATATCTAAAAAACGGAGCGGACTTGCGAAAGCAATCGAGTGAGCCTTGCCCTTTTAGTCGAATATGTTGCTTGTACTTGTTTGCACTACTCTTCGTTACAGCATTCCGCTTGAGCATACAAATTGCCACTATGTCTTGTAGTCAGACATACCCTTTAAGGTGAGTAATTCTTCTATTAGCCAACTGTTTAAGATGGTGAAAGAACTTCCAACGTGTCTTCTCATCTCCTACTATCACTATTAGGTATATAACTGCAACTTGTCTGATCTTTTCAAGATAACGCAGGTATTTAGCTGCAAACAGATCCGACAGACACCGTTTTCTTCTAATTATTTACGTGAAACTTGTCTAAACTATCATTTCTGCTCATCAAGCACCAGCAGGGGATTGTACCATAAGCAGGTTTTCAGTGCCAAGACTGAAGTTCCATCGTGAAGATCTATGAATGAAGATGAACGAAGTGTATTCCTTCCCTGACTGGAGCAGACTAATTGAGCCCGTTCTAACGATATTTTTTTGGTTAAGTTTCGAAAGAAAACAATGAGAAAATACTAAGTTGCATTTGGTGGTTTCCAGGGGTGTAGCCAGCACTTTTTTTAGGGGGGTCGCCTACAATTCAACTCAAACATGAGAAGGTCTGGCGACTAAAAAGACTGAAATCTTGGCCAGAGGCCAAGCCTTGGCCAAAGGTAAAGTTGGAGGTGACCACTCCCACAATCTCATCCAACTTGACCTTTGGTCACTGGGGGGAGGGGGGGGGGGGCTCCCCCGGAAAAATTCTTCAATATTTGATATCAGCAGTGATCAAAGAGAAAATGAATCAAATTCAATGTAGGCATTTATTAGACTGCTGTGGAGAATATAGGTTACGGACCTTTGGTATTGCGGGGGGGGGGGGGGGGGGGGCGTCCCTGGCTACACGCTTGGCTTCTGTACTTATTGCTGTACGTCTCTGGTGATCAGACTGGTATATTATACTACGATTGCTGTATTCAACGTTACCAGATACATACACACAACGACAAGCTCGTGTGAATGGGTTAATCGATATGACACAAGTGCCAGCACGGAAGAATAGAACGAGAGACCGTAGACCTCGAGTTTTATCCTTCCTTTCGCGATGGCACAAGTGTCATATCGATTAACCCATTCACGCACGCCTGTCGTTCTGTGTTTATTACACGCCCTCACGTCTATGAAAGCAATTATTAGGACACTCAACAATTCATTTGACAACTCGTCCCATGAGTTCCAATGTGTTCTATGTGCCAATCGGCACATAGAACACATTGCGACGCAGGGGACGAACTATAAACAAAAAGAACGCGTTTTATCGCCAACCAAATTTGCGAGGAGAACCCGTGTTATTATGTTTAGCTATCGCTAGCGATTCAAATTGTAATTGCGGTGCACCATTTGTAGAAAAGTCCAGTTATTTCGCTTCCATTTAAAAATAGCCCGTCAACGATTTCCATTCGGCACATATGTGCGGAACGGATTTTCATTTTCCGCATGGTTTAGTGTTGCTATAGATGGGGATTTCATAGAACAGGCGTGTAATAAAATTCAGAAATTGAGAAATGTGCAAGACCGACGCTTAAGAATGCCACCCCCCATCGACTCCTAAACAAATGCACCCTTTCATTTCTCTCAACCCTGTTCACAACATCTATTCTGGTCTACGATGCAACTGAAATTAGCGTCGGTGCCATGTTCAACTAAGTATCAGACACAGACACCAATCAGTCATATGGTATATTTACAATTCCACCCTCAGGGGTCCAAATCCCCCTCCCAACGTACATATACATATACCCCGTAACCTATTGAAAAGCCTTTACAGTTTGTTGTACCGAATACCTACAACTGAAATGGACGTGTATTGTGCATGGTTTGAAAGGGCAGTTGGTTGCTGTTCAATTTCTATTTTGTATTCGGTTTCGGCAATATAATCACCCATTGTATACCTGGTCCACGAATCCTATTTCCTAAGCGCATTGACGCGGTAACCAGGTAACTACCATCCAGGGACACCGGAGCGGAGGGTACAGGTAATCGTTTCCTTGACCATATGCAAGAGACGAGAGGGGAATCCGTGTCCTTTCATGGGATTTGGTACTGTCCATGTCATCAGCAAACTTTTTCAGTGAACAATCTTCGGCTCGGCGCAGTGATTAGGATGTTATTTCCTGCCGATCCAGCTGGTCCGTTGGCCATGTCATGCACGGGGGAGCGGGAACACTTCAGGGCAGGGGGGTCAGACCCCGGGAAAGGGCATTTACTAGCACTAACAGCCCCGCCATGACATGTCGAAGCATGCATGTCTCGAAGGCCGAAGGCCCGAGATGGGGGAGTTTGAGAGGAGGCGCACCCCTCCCATCGGAAGGGGGCACCTCCTCCCAAACTCCCCCATTGAAATTTGAAAGCTCCCAGATTTGGGGTGTATTTTAGCTTTACTTCGAGAATAAATCATTGAAAAAAATTGATTGGCGAGCCAGGAAAGGGCATTGTCTGCCCCCCCCCCCCCCCTCACCCCGGTGGTCCAAAGGCAGGGAGGGCAGCTGCCACCTCAGACCCATGCTTCCGGCGTCCCTGGTAATGCAAGCACCAGATCAAAGACCAAGACAAAGATATTGCATCACCAACCGACTTTGCGAGACAACGATTTGTTGAATTCTAGGCCTCAGTACCACGTGTATCGAATTGGAATATTTTGACCGTCTGCGCAGGTAGCCCTCTCAAGTTGGCTTGCCCTCTTGCCCTCCAGCCTTCTAGTGTCACTGCTGCTGTCACATTCAATATTTTACTCCCGCTGTTGAAACGTGTGCCTTCAGCTATCCGACGCTTTGCGACCATAATTGCCGTATATTTGTTCCTATATTTACTGACCAACCAGCCTTTGCAAAATACATTGATAGCCCAATCGTACAGTTATCAACTGTACCGTGGACGCTTTTTGTCTCTTATCATCTCAGAGATTTGTTTCATGTTTTTGGGGCGTGTTTGGGAGTGTGGCGGCTCAGTGGTAACTGCATTGGACTTCAAACTGAAAAGTCCACGGTTCGATTCCCACTTGGGATAACTCCGTTTGGTCATTGTGCAAGCCACTCAATCCTGATTGCCCATGGGGGCATGATGGCGCTGTGTACTAAAGCAAACAACACGTCAATGGAGCACTTGTCTTCAACCAATGCTAATTCTGCATGTGAAGAGTTAGTGCGTTATGGAGTCTGGCAGTTGCTGACCCCTGCTTGGTGGTTCTTACCGGGTACTCCAGATTCCCCCACCCGTAAAACTTTCCAACACGAGACTGTCGAAAGTGCCATTATACCTCAATAAAAAGGGGTTTGTTTTGCTAGGTTACTTTACATTTATCGTTCATCGTTTATCTCGTTGCCGGAATATCGGATATATGTGTAAGATGCTTAACTCAAACAATTGTTTGCCTAAGGTTTACCGAATTTGCACTTCTGGTTTATCTTGCGATAGCGGCATGTCACCTGGAAAAAAATAGGTAAGTATGGCCCTTACATCACAGTGACAGACGCTTTTAACAAACTGCTTGTCCAAATCCTATCTCGGCTTCTGTTTATTTATTGGTGCTTAACCCTTGAACTCGAGAGGCCGTTTGCCGGGTCAGAAACATGATGCGTCATAATTTCATTAACCCTTTACCCAACGCAGACGATTTCAAAATTTATTATTTTAAATGTCATTTTTTTAATTTTTTCAAACATTTTCAACAAAACCATACCATGTGACCCCCTCTTTGGAACGAGCTCGACGAGCTCGTTCCAAAGAGGGGTCACATGATATGGTTTTGTTGAAATTTTTCGAAAAATAATATTTTTCCAGCTGCCAAATTTGCATATTACGCGGGCGGATGTGGGTGATTCGTTGGGTAAAGGGTTAAGTTGGATGGCTGCTAACTGAATGTATGGGGTATACCAATCAATATGTTCAACGTGCAATCCCAAATCTGTACGTTGAAAATATTAATTAGTGTACTATCCCCCCCCCCCCCCCCCCCCCCCCCCACAATAATAATAATAATAATTTTAAAGCCTAGAATCCACTCACGGTGCTCAATGGCTGTACAATAATTGCATACATACATATACACACATACACATACATTCTCTCACAGATACATTGATACATGGATACATGTATCACTATTACCATTTATGGGTGCCCAACACCACACCAGCAACCGAGGCTATATCGTGGCGATAAGCAACAGAACCTAAAAGAAAAAGGGTATTGAATTAAAACAAAAAAAAACAAAAACAAAACAAACTACAACTTTACCAAAACAGGTATGTGAGTGTAACTTGACGAGTAACGAGGAAATCCTCGCTGACTCAGTCACACACGCGCACTTGGTAATGTCAGTTTATGACCAAAATTAAAAGACCACTGAAGGAAATGCCTTTCGAAAAAGGTAGGTTTTAGTACCAGACTTGAATGATTCAGGTGATTTACTATTTTTTATGTCGATTGGAAGAGAATTCCAAAGCCTTGGACCAGCAACCACAAAGGCCCTATCACCAGCACTAGAAAATTTAGATACGGGCTGAACCAGATTGAGTTGACCTGATGACCTAAGAGACCTCGGTGGTTTGCGGATGGTAAGCAGATCGGACAGGTAGAATGGTACAGATCCCGAGATACACTTAAACACCAAAAGGACAATTTTAAATTGAATTCTTGGCTTAATGGGCAGCCAGTGTAACTCAGAGAGTACTGGTGTTATATGGCAGTACTTTTGAGTTCTGGTGGTTATGACCCGTGCAGCACAATTTTGGATGTGTTGTAGCTTTTCAAGAATAGATGTTTTAGAGCCAACCAGAAGAGAGTTGCAGTAGTCGAGGCCACTGGTAACAAAGGCGTGGACAAGCTGTTGTGACGTCTGTGTATCAGTGAAGGAGCGAATTTTGCTAATATTTCTAAAATGAAAAAATGCACTGCGAGAGACATGTTTGATATGTTCATCAGCGGCCAAATTTTCATCCATGAAATAACCTAAGTTTCGAACACAGCTGCTGGGTTTTATCGCAGGACCTCCAATATTGAGGGACAGTTTGGATATTTTTGAAAGTTGATGAGGTAGACCTATATATATTAATGCAGTTTATTTGGCGAAAATCGGTTGATAAATACGGTTTGGAGCAACTCAGCACTTTTGGGCTCCTGGGGTGCCCAATTTTGGGAGGGTGAGGTACCTAATTTTGGTGGCAATCTTCATGAATCTATTTGTGCCACCCCACAATGCAGTTTATTTGGCGAAAATCGGTTGGTGCCGAATGTCGAATAAGGAACCGGGAATAAGTAACGGTTGTCACGTTCCCTATTACTTCTGTCTTGTCATCGTTCAATTTAAGAAAGTTTTTAGTCATCCATGCCTTGATGTCTGAAATACAAAGTTCAATCTTACTGCATGCTTCAGGCTCAAAGGCGTGAGTAAAACTAATATACAGCTGTGTGTCATCTGCGTAAAAATGAAAGTCAAGGCCATGGCTTCGGATAATGTCAATGAGAGGTAAGACATAGACAGTGTACAGTAGGGGAACCAACACCGATCCTTGAGGGGCGCCAAAACGTAGTGTGACCTTGTCTGACGACTCACTGCCAATAAGGACACTCTGCGTGCGACCATTAAGGTACGACGAAAACCAATTAAGTGCTCGGTCAGTAAGACCTATTCTCACTGCCAGTCTTTCAATAAGTATGTTATGGTCTATGGTGTCAAAAGCGGCCCTTAAATCCAACAAAACAAGAGATGTTAGGTTGTGCCTGTCCGTGGATAGGAGGATATCATATTGGACCCCTAGAAGCGCCGTTTCTGTACTGCAATTAGATCTGTACGCAGATTGGTTAACTTCGGCTAGGTCGTGTGCTGCTAAATGAGAATTCAGCTGAGAAGCCACCGCACGCGCAATAATCTTTGATAGGAATGGAAAATTAAAGACCGGTTGGTAGTTTTTCAGAACCTCTGGGTCACGTGTTGGCTTTTTGAGAAGAGGTTTTATTAAAGCGTGTTTCATGCTTGTCGGAAAGACGCCAGAGTGGAGAGAGGTATTGACCAGTTTCAAGATCGGTATAGTTAACTCCGAAAGAGATGCTATTAACAACCAAGTTGGAATGATATCTAGCATGCATTGCTTAGATGGTGCCTTGAATATTAACCTCTGGATATCTGTTGTAGCCAAAGGTTTGAATTGGGACAACTGTGTAACAGCTTTAACACAGGTGCATGTCATGTCGGCCATCTGTCGAAGATCAGATTGTGAGCTTGTATCAAGCGAAGCTCTGATAGTCTCATTTTTTTCAGAAAAGAAAGAAGAAAATCTATTCGCAAGGTCTTTGGATGACGAATGCTCTGGGAGTACGGTTGTCTTTTGACGATACAGAAGGTTCTCAAGAACGACAGACAGCGCATTAGGAGAATTAACATTAGCTGATAATAAGTCCGAAAAGTATTTCTGTTTCGCGGATTTGACCAGTTTGTTAACAACATTTCGCTGGTTGACAAACATCTCTCTGTGACCACATAGTTTCGATTGCCGCCACTGAAGCTCTAGTCTGCGTCGTAAATCTTTTGCGCGCCTAATCTCACCACTGAACCACTGTGAGCAAGGGCGTACGCTAAAAGTGCGTGTTTGCTTAAGCGCAAACTTGTCAATAACCTCTTGAAGTGAGCCAGTCAGGATGTATTCAATGCTGTCAACAGTTTGCATCTCGTTAATTTTAGCGACGGGAGACGAAGCAATAGCATCCGCAAACTTAGCAAGGTCAGTACTTCGGTACTTGCGGTATATGACTTTCTTCCGGACAGGGGAGGGACGAGGAAGTGCCAAATCGAAGATAATCATAAAATGGTCAGAGATTGCAGGATCAACAAATAATACATTTTTAACAAGATCATCCTCGGATTCTCTGGTGATCAGCAGATCTAATATGTGGCCATCTTTATGGGTAGTGCCACAGACATGTTGGCGTAAATTCATTGAATTGATAAGATCACGTAGTTTAGAAGAATCACTGGAAGTTTTCTTCTCCATATGGAAATTGAAATCACCTCCAATGATGAACTTTCCTGGCAGCGCAGTAATGTTTCCTAGGAAGTCTTGGAATTCGCTAATGAACTGGTTGACAGTGAATTTGTTCTTGGAGCTCTGTGTGGGTCGATAAATCGTCGGCTGAGTGCTAGAATGTTCTATGTCCCATAGGGGACATAGAACATTTTAGCACTCAGGCGACGAAATGACAACGAGGCGGACTGAGTGTGAATAATGAAAATAGATTCTTCCAATTGCTACCATTGAACTGACATGGACGACACCACCAGGGTTCAAAGGATTACGGTAATTTCAGCATCTATGACTGTTACACGACACAACAACCTTTTAAAGTCAAGATTAGGCAATCTCGAAATGGCGATGTATCCCAGACTGAAATCAAGTCTCTTGAATCCCAAGAAATGCTTTATCGCACATGTCAGAATATCAACATCCCCAATAAGTCTCTAATCTGTGCACCTAGCCCCGGAGTTATGATCACAAAGACCAAGTTTTGGTACGTGGCACACCGCCATGTTAGGCCACTCCAGTGGTGCAAATTTATAAACGCTAGCTGAAATCCGCGAGGAGCATTTTTCTGGACAATAGTTTTTATCGTGTGCAGCCACCCACGAAGCAAGACGAAGATGTCCTCATTTCACATAGCCATCACAAGATGTATTTCCACACAACGTCTGGTATACCTGCAACACTCTGAATCTTAGATATACATGCGATCAGCATTTCTGAAAATCAATTGCGAAATCAAAGTTCTTCAAACTTGAGAGACTCCAACTGATATTATTCATGGCAGGACAGAAAAAGTGGGCGGTAACAGTTGGGACATTTTTATTCTGGTTGAGCTTGTGTATTTATTTTTTACCGTGGTTTAACGGCACTTTCGGCAGCCAGGGTAACCTCGTGTCGGGTTAATTGAGTTTCTCTCTCAACCAAAACTCATTATCCTGGACACAATGCAAGCCAGAAAATAAGCAGACTGTCATCTGCAAAATGAGGTTTCCAGAGGGTGAATTTAGTGATGCTACCCTGCACAGCAAGGTGGCATCACTAAATTTACCCTCTATGAACCTCAATCTGAATCAGGGTCTCAAAACTAAACAGAAAGAGGTACCCAGAGGATAAATTGGCCCACTGTATTTGATAGCATCGTCAAATTCACCCTCTGGGGACCTCATTCTGCAAATGTCAGATTGCTTATTTTCAGACCCAACACAATGCATAATTTATACTCAGAATAGTAGAGAAGATTTCCAGTACATGCAGATACAATTTTTTCGATGGCCAGAATATAGGAATAGTTCCACAGTTTTAAACCAAAGTAAAATGATAGGGCATCCCTGTTACCAGCGATTAAACACTAGATAAGTGATCATTAAACTTCTAAAGGTTTTGAAGTCCTGCATATTTTAGTGTGTGCCATCGAATAAGGGTGCTTCTTGTAGTTTTGGTATCTGAATTTATCAGCAAAATTACAAATGTGGGCCATCTGCAGTAAATTATCTCCCCTGTTATGCCAAATGATCCCTTCTGTTACCACTTTCCCCAAAGCATGGACATGAAAGGGATGTAAAGCAATACCCTGAATCCATTTAATAAGCACGCATATTAACAAGTTCAAGATGGCATCAGAACAGGTGGAAACGACAACCGCTACTTATTCCCAGTTCCTTATTTGACATTCGTTTACAACCAATTACTTATTCCCAGTTCCTTATTCGACATTCGTTATTAACCGATTATGTCGATTAAGGAACTGGGAATAAGTAACGGTTGTCACCGACATTCGTTATCAACCGATAAAATCCGTTGATATTTATTTATTTATTGGTGTTTAAGATCATATATTTCTGCACAATAGCTAATCATGACCACGATAGTTTTACGGGTGAATGAAGCTGGTGTACCCGAAGAGAACCACCGAGCAACTCAGCTCCCCAACATACTAACTCCACACAAGCAGGGTTAGCATTGGTTGAAGATAAGTGCACCATCGACGTGCAGTACGCCTTAGTACACAACGTCATCGTGCCCCCACGTGGGCAATGGGGGAGTAGTGTCTTGCCCAAGGACACAACGCGGTTGCCGCAGGTGGGATTCGAACCGAGGACCTCTCGGCTTGCAGCCTGCACCTCTACCTACTGAGCCAAATCCATTGATGACGAATGTCGAAT
The DNA here is from genome assembly GCA_031216915.1 of Pictodentalium vernedei. Lineage (NCBI taxonomy): Eukaryota > Metazoa > Mollusca > Scaphopoda > Dentaliida > Dentaliidae > Pictodentalium > Pictodentalium vernedei. The sequence continues at coordinate 516,189,613 of CM062297.1, forward strand.
AAGGAACTGGGAAGAAGTAACGGTTGTCACGCCCGTTCAGAACAGCAATAACACCGATACTGATTCCTTTTGTGGGGGGGGGGGGGGGGGGGGTCGTGTTTTATGTCCTCCTGTTATTATAATATTCACTATCGTTACTATTTGCAAGGTAAGAGTAGCGGCGGGACATGAGAGAAATTTGGAGGTTTTAGTGATGGGGATTCCCTACACGTGCTTTCTACTGAATCAAAATGAAAATGTCGTTCTCCACAGGCCACCCCGAACAAAACTAACGAAGGTAACATTTGGTCAAATAATAACCCTTAAGACACGTAGCCGTGGTAACCGTAGGGATTAGCTAGAAATATACTCACCTGCCTAGTGGGTAATGTTGAGAAATGTGGAAAATTCAACTTCTCCAAACAGAAGCTATGCTTTCAGCCATACTTTTTACTGAGTGGAATCGGCTACCAATTACACTTGCATATTCATCCAACCCAAACTAGCCACCGACCTTATAAATTTACCGAGAATTTTCCTGTTCGCTGCCCACTCGCCACACTTGATGCAAAACAGTCGAAAACAATCGAAACTTTGTCAAATATGAAATATTGGGGTAACTTTTCTCTTGAAAGTCGGAAATGTTTTCCAGTTTTCATCATTTTACGAGTCTGTGAGCAACCGGAATACAATGACGGAGCAGATCTTCGACCTGTACCAAATCAACCTCATCCTGATGTATGATTAAAAGCTTATAAATTTATTTGGTTGGACTTTTTCTTGAGAACAAAAGTGATGGACAATAAATATCCATTTTAAAAAAGGCAATATTGTTCCATAAAAGAAAAGATTTGTCCAGGGTACCCCCTTGCATTCGCTCGTGATGGATTTTAAACTCTAAAATCAGTTGGGTTAAAAATCAAACCAAATCAGCTGGATTGAGTGAATATGAACTCAGTTGGGTTCATATTCACTTAAGCCAGCTGATTTGGGTTAATGTTTAACCCAACTTATTCTAGAGTCTAGCAAAACCGATAAAATCCACCCGGCGCCTTACACAATAATCGACATTCAAAGTTTATTGTTGTTTGCAGACCTACAGCTTATGACTCCTCATTTGGAACGGGCTTGTAGAGCTCGTTTCAATGAGGAGCATATGCTATGGCTTGAAAGCCAAACATGATTATCTCTAGATTATCTCTAATTATTGGAGAATCAAATCCCCACTACCGATCTACAGTACGTGGAGAGTGTATTATCACTAAATCACCCGCAGAGTGGAGATCCACCCAAGCAATAATTGCACATTTGTTGCAAAGCATAACCAGCACAAGCAAAGTTTCAGCCAATGGACCTCCGGGTTAAACCCGGAGGTCCATTGGCTGAAACATTGCTTGTGTTTTTTTGTCGATATGTGCACAATCTGGAAGTTATAGCTTAGGTGACAACTCCACTCTGCGGGTGATTTAGTTACAATCCACTCTCCACGTACTGTAGCTTGCGTTTGGTAAATTTAAAGGATAAACGAGTTATAGACCAGTTTATATACAATACACACCCTTCTTCCGTTTCCTGTTGTGATAACCTCAAATGTAATTGTCTTCAAAGAAGAAAATGAACCACGTGCACCCCACCCTGCATTCTATAAATAAATAGCAGTGTCTGTTAAAACAGAAGGATATAAACGTACTAAGATCTGGGATATTTTAATGGTGTTTGTTTGATTTCGTTGGACGTTTATCAAAAAGACTTGTTTTATTTTTCGTATTTGTGGCAGTTGGATTGGAGAGATGAATACCGAAAGCGCACCTGGATGCTTTCATTTAAAAGAACCAGGCGCGGAGGTAACCTCTTCTTTGACTGTTCCTCGTCATTTCCACGAGACACGGGGAACACTTCAACTAGTATCGCAGATTTTGATTTATCCCTTAACCTAACACGAAATGTAGACGACACTTGCAAATAAAAATCTTGAATAAGTAAAGTTATTTTTTACGTCAAAAATATAGCTTGTGACGCTCATTGGAACGAGCTCGTTGAGCTCGTTCCAATGAGGGGTCATAAGTTATGTACTTGAGATAAAAAAAAATTAAAATAATGAAAATTTAATGGAGATTTTTGCAAATAGCGCAGTTACGATGGGTAAAGGGTTAAGCTATATATTGCTTCCCTTACTGATCACAATATGCGACATCTCATGTCCACTGGACACATGCAGGACATGTCATTGGCGTAGCTACGGGGTGGCCGGGGGCAGTGCCCCCCGGACAAAAAATTGCCCCCCCCCATCCCATATAAAAAAATATTGGCGCAAGCCAACTTTCACATAACATAGAGCCCTAAATGGTCTTTAATATAGGGCTACACATGCCTCCGATTCGTTCTTGGAGCACTGATTTTTACAAACGTTTCTCGGGGTGGAGGGGGGTTAGTCATAATTAGGACCCTCCGATCGTTACCCGCCCCTTCCCTTCTGGGAAAAGGCATAAGTATGTTCCTAGTTAGGACTAGGGGAGGCCCAACCCTCGACAGCGGCCTTCCAAATATAACGTTTGCCCCCCCCCCTCCCCCACCCCCTCCCCAAAAGAACCCAACAAAAACAACCCACCTCCTATTATAAAATCCTGACTACACGCCTGGGACATTTACATTTACATTATTGTCTGATCTCAAAGGTGTATACGAGGCAGGGTGCAGCTTCGTTGGATTGCGGAACATGTGCAGGGAGTCATTGGGACAATATCATACCAGCTACTCGGGTAAAATTAAGTTCACGGAACTCATTGTTCCCAAAGGAGATGCCTCAACTCGATATTTGAAAAATATAATAAAACATTTCCCAAATTACCAGGCCTGGCATTTTCAGGAGAGCGATTTATTCGCTCGCCTACTGCTCGCCTTAAAAAACTGAGGAGGACGAAAAATAACCCTCCTGGCCTTAGAAAATAATGATTACCACAACAGCCTATTTCTAAAATCCACAGGTTTTCAGATCTCTGCTATGTTAGTGGTCTCTGCAAAATGGCAACACAGCCCTTCCCACACCTGCGGGCCTTACCAAGGTCTCACAGAGACTACCTGGTAGCAGCATCAAATAAAATGGACAAAGTTCACTAGGCAGAATTCATTACACTGAAAAATGTTGCTTAGTAGTACAACTTCATTTTGCCACTTTTAGCTTTTGTAAGCTTGAGGAGAGCTAATCTCCCCCCTAGTCCATGTGAGGAGAGCGATTTTTTTTAGCCCTCCTGCATTTTTAAGAATACCAGGCCTGAATTACCCACTATGCTTTAACAGGGTGATACATTTATGAATTCACGACCATACTTCACACTCAGGTCTATCTTTGTAATTTCCCCGTGCATGAATTAAATTAAATGCAAAGAAAACGAGACCAATACACTTAGTTAGACGTGATCATATTTTGAGAAAATACGTTTGTTATGAAGGTTTGGCGGCTTATCTCCAACTATTTTCATCGTCTGAGTGGATTTTCGTGAAAATTTACACCCCTTTTCCAGGATTACACCAGGACCAGAAACAGTGCGAACTGGCAACGTGGCAACGTGGCAAAGTAAACAAATATATACATATTATCGCTACAGTGAGGTAATCTGGGTCGTATAGTATCACGTCGAGTTGAGGAGGTCAGATCGCCAGATGAAACGAGTTTGATCCGTCGATTTGACCTCCTCAACGAGACGTGATGCGATGATCCAGATCACTTCACTGTAGCGATAAAAGGTTTATTATATGACATAGTTCAACAGCGCATGCGAACGCTAGCATTAACAAATTTCCCCAACCTGTTTTGGTAAACTGGATTGAAGTATAAAAGAACTATTTTTGTTTATACTTATTTTTGTAAGAGGTGCACACTTCAGGAGAATCCCCCGATGCGCATAAATACGATAAAAATATCATGAATACGATAAACAAAAACTGGACCGCCATTCGAGCGCACCCATTCCAGCTCGGAGTAAAGTACTTTCTGCGACCGCAACAGCTAATTAAGCGAATTCGAACGCACCCGTAAATACTCCGTCATACTATAGTGATATGGAATCGGATTCCACGCTGTGGATTTTCCGGGAACCAGGAAAAGATCGTCAAATAGTCGTGATATTTAGCGGTTAAATTACATAGTCATATAATAAATCCTTTTGCCAAGTGACAAAGTGCCAAAAGGATACAAAAGGATATATTTGTTTAGTTTGCCACTTTGTCAAGCGAACGAGAAAAATACAATGTTTCTAATTTTAGGATAAGTCGACTGAAAACACTTTAATCTTTGGGATAATCCCTGACTTAATAAGACTTAATAAGATTATCAATGTCAGTAATAATAATACAGAGAACAATGAAAGATTCCAATTTAATGTGATCTGTGGAGCCAGCTTGTTTTCTCAATAATTAGGCTGCTTTCATTTTTCGCATGGGAATTCTTAGAGTTAGCAGAACTATTTTTATGGCACTAGAAAGAATAAGATCACTATTTTATAACAGGATACTCACACTGTTCAATGGCGGAACCAGAGGGAGAGGCGCATCCGGCGTCCACCCCCTATGTTTTATGTAACTCACTGTTTTTTTCAGAAGCGCCAAGACCATGGGACACGGTATTTTCTAAGATAGCACATGGACATCCACTACCGAAGGTAGTGGATGTCCATCTGTTATTGCTGATAATAACGTAAAGTATCAAAATATTGGGTTAGGGCACGATGAAAATATTAGTGCTCAACCTTACTATGACACTAGGTTTATATAGAGTTAATTGTGATGTATTTGACAACATTCCAAGGAACTTCATGATCTACAGAACGGAAAGATTCGCTCCAGCTAGTGGACTTTTGTTCTGGGTATTGGCTGATAGAGCTAGATCCAAAGACCCGACCAAACACAGTAAAGATACTCTTATACAAATGAAAAAGCGAATAGGTTGTCAGACAGAATATATGGAAGCAGAGGATCCTGAAGAAATCCGAACCAACAAAAGTACCCCTGTACAATCGGACAAAACCATCCAGTTCTATAACACACTACATGGTACTCTTATTAGCTCACGACGAGGGCATTACCTGGTCCGTTACGCTGGTTTTAGACTCTTTTGGTAATTTTAGGTTGTTGATGGGTTATTTGTGGTAATTAAATTTACTCTTATACAACGAAGCGCAACTATTAGGGGGCTATACCACTACGTACGAGTATTCTCGGAGATTTCGAGTCAAAATAAAGCCTGTTTTGATACTTTTTCGTCTTTTTGGGAGATTTTAGGTAGTTGTCAGGTTGTTTGTGGTGATTAGATATAGTCCCATTCAATCAAACACACCCCAAACACATTGCCTTCGTATTTGAAGATTTTCAATAACATAGCAACCACGTGCCAGCATAGAGACCAACATGGCACCCTCCAATGTACAAAATGGACAACGGAAACACGTATCAAATAACACGGGCTGCGCGTGGGTATTGAAACCACGTATTACTATGATAATGGCGTCACCATATATCCGCTCTCGCGGGCTACCATGACAATCCAGCATGACGTCACTGGGTGGCCCGTCGAGCTCGTTCCAACGAGGGGTCACATATGGTTTTGTTGAAAGTTTTTGAAAAATTTGAAAAAATGATATTTAAAATAATAAATTTTGATATCGTCTGCGTTGGGTAAAGGGTTAAAAAAATTGCCTCCAAAACATAGATCATGGCCCTTCTGTGAAACTATCTCGGTGAGCTCGCTCCTGTGATGAACCACGCAGAAGCTATGTTTTTGAGGCAACAACAAATGGATGATTATTATTCAAGAAAAACATTACAAGTATAGCCTCGTTGTCGTTTCAGGTAACAGGTTCAGCAGCAAATTGTTATGATATTCTTCAAGCTTTTAAAGAATTGCGCGATACAACTAAATTTATGAGACAAGGCATGGATACAAGTTGGTCAATATTTGTATTCAACTTTATTTTATATTTTTTTTACAAAATAGTGTAATAAATAAAAAAAACACATTACTGTAAATTTCCAAAGAAAAAGAATTCACCTCCGAATTTCGTAAACACGAGAAAACTGAAAAGATTCCTTTTGAAAGCTAACTTGTATTCCGCCGTGTGTTCTTTTCATCTTGTGTGTTCCATAATCAACCTTGCTTTAGTTATTTTGTACAAACGATGACCTGCATAGAAGATCTGTCTGCCTGGTTCTGTGCTTTAGATGTAAAAAAAAAAAAAACGTATATCAAAAGTCACCCCGCCCCAGACGACTCAAACTGCAAAAAACAGGGCTGGACAATTGACTTATTTTTTTAATTTCAACAAAACCATCTCGTTCCAATGAGGGATCACGTGATATGTCTTTGTTGAATTTTTTTTTAAATTTGAAAAAAAATGATATTTAAACTAATAAATTGTGATACCGTTTGCTCTAGATAAAGGGTTAACCCTTTACCTAACATGAAAAGCAGACGACACTTGCAAAAAAAATTCTTGAATAACTAATTTTTTTCATTTTTTGTCTCAAAAACATAGGTTATGACCCCTCGTTGGAACGAGCTCGACGAGCTCGTTCCAACGAGGGGTCATAACCTATGTTTTTGAGACAAAAAATGAAAATATTTTGAAAATTAATTGGCGATTTTTGAGAATAGCGCTGGCCGGTTTTGGCCGTTACGTTGGGTAAAGGGTTAACACGAGGAGGATAACGTCCGCTTCATAATAATTTGAAATGTCTTCGTTAATATTGGATATGAAGTCTTCTTCTTCATTTCTTTTCATCTCCTAAGAATAATTATAATCAAAGACGTGTTGATCCAAATATTTACCCCGCAGAGAATTTATGTTCCAGAACTAGAATGATGCAGAGAATGAATACGATTTCCAACGAATCCTCCATTAACCTGTTCAAGTTGAAGTGCAGACCAGGATTCTCTAAGGTGGGTAAGTTTTGGTTTATGGTCCATTGATGACCTTCGGTTAGCCCACACTTGGACCAAAATACAATAATATATAATTGTTTGGTGTGGTACGTCCTGTCCGCAGGACGTATACCACACAGTGGCTAAATACCCATATAACGAGGTTAGGGTGTCTCCTAAGGGCCCCCAACAATTGCACGTTTTTAAAGGGCCCCCAACAAGTCCAACATTTTGTGAATAACCATTATTAAGGGTATCGTCGCGATATTCTCTTAAATCAATTACGGGGCTGTGTACGTGGCACATGACCACATGAGACTGTAGTTCAAAGGAAACCATTTTAATTTCAATTCATTTACAAATGTGGATGCCTTCTGTACAAGTTGTTACATCAAACCTTCTAAGCAGTATCCGATACCAACCAATGCTAACATGACTCCTTCTTGGTTAAGGTGCTGACCGACTAACGAAGGGACGAACACAGGAACAAACGAAAGGACGAACGAAAATCATCGTCAGGAAAACTTTAATTAATGAAGCATTAATTAAATTTTTTACTATTACTCCTATAATTAGTGTTTGAAATCTATTATTATTGCGTCCGCGGAAATATTGCCCACCTGTGGAAAGTGACTAGTCCACGATGGCCACACTGTAACCAATAGCCATCACTAGAACTTCTTAAGGTAGTCAAGGCCGGGTGGATTTTATACTGAATAGAATGTTTGTACCCAGTCGGTGTGCTAGAATATAATACTGAATAATTACAGTATGTGGCCTAAGGGCCCCTGATATTACTGCTACGCCACTGGTACCACACCAAACAATTCTATTAAGGCCTTTGGGTCTGAGTTTGGACTTGCCGAAGGTCACCCGAGTGGGATCGCGAGAGGGATGTTCCCACTCGTTGGTGGGGGTAGAGGGGGAATTATTTATTCATTTGGGTTTAACGAGAGTTTCGACAGCCAGGGTACCCAGAGAGAACCACCGAGCAACGGCGAGCAACTGTCAGACTCACCAATGTATTAACCCTTTACCCAACGTAACGGCCAAAACCGGCCAGCGCGATTCTCAAAAATCGCCAATGAATTTTTATTATTTTTTTCATTTTTTGTCTCAAAAACATAGGTTATGACCCCTCGTTGGAACGAGCTCGTCGAGCTCGTTCCAACGAGGGGTCATAACCTATGTTTTTGAGACAAAAAATGAAAAAAATTAGTTATTCAAGAATTTTTTTTGCAAGTGTCGTCTGCTTTTCATGTTAGGTAAAGGGTTAACACCGCACAAGCAGAGTTAGCATTGGTTGAAGACAATTGTACCAACGATGTACAGTACGCCTAAGTGCACAGCGGCACCGTGCCCCCACGAGGGTTATAGGGATGAAGTGTTTTGTCCAAGGACACAACGCAGTTACCATTGGCGGGAATCGAACCGTGGACCTTCGGTTTGAAGTTCAATGCCATAACCACTGAGCCACTGTGCTTCCTAGGAGGGATCATTCTGGGGAAAAGGTTTTGAAAATTCAGGGCCATGAGAGTGAATCGGCGGCCCCAACACTCTATTTAGTTAAATGGCACATATTTGGTTGATTGAAATAAAATCCAGCTGTTTTTCTACAATCTCACTAGGGGTCCTTAACCTAACGTCTATCATGAGTGGACCTTTAAAAAAATTGTTGGGGGGGGGGGGGGCACATTACCCGTTTACCCCCCCCCCCCCCAGCTCGGCTACACCCTTGCCATATGTATAGGGGCACAGTGGCTCTAACTGCCAGGCCCTTATAATGACTACATTCACTGAACGTGCAGTGTTGTATCAAGGACGTTGTACTCTACATGCGACGCTAACAGTACGATCGATGCGATAAGTCTTAATCAGCATTATATCCAGCTTGAAATTAATTTGGACATAGCATTATGTCTGTAAATCCACCTCGCTGTATATAATAAAGATATCATAATTATACTGACAATTTGCAGGTTGAACTGTACAATCATTTATTTTAAATTTTTGCATTGAAATGTTCCGGCAAAATTATAATGAACGAAGAGTTTTTTAGCTTGCACACTAGATTAGCTCTTTGGGGTATATTGCCCCCCCCCCCCCCCCCCCCCCAAAAAAAAGTACCTTCTGAACCGTAAACGTGATCGGATCCACATGTGTTCGTTCAAATTTGTTCTACTGGACCAACTCTACTGTATCACAACCACAGGTGGCAATAAATCGTGGTAATCGCCCGAAACCACTGAAAAAACGTTTTTCGCCACTGAGCCACCCCAACCCTATGGATGTATTTTTGTAGGTCACCTCCAGTTCTGGTATTAATTGTGATTTAACAATACATTTGACAGCCAGGGTCACCTGGTATTGGGCAGTTTTAGGATGGAGGTAGCCGGAGTACCCCGAATCACCGAGTAGTGACGAGCAGCTGTCGGACCCCGCAACGTACTAACTCCGTACAAGCAGGGTTGGAAGACAAGTACACCATTGACGTACAATAAGCCTCGGTACACAGCGCCGCCGTGGCCCCACGTGGGCAATCGGAATAAAGTGCCATGCTCAAGGACATAACGCAATTACAAATGGTCAGGATCGAACCGTGGATCATTTTGTTTTGAAGTCCAATGCTTTAACCACTGCGTCTTCGCGCGCTCTCCTGCTCTGATAACAGTTGAGATAAAGTACACCAAATGCCACAGTAGATTGAGAATGTTGGCCATGTTGTGGCGATAGTCAGCCATATTGTCACTAGTACAATTTATACGATAATTACCTATTCTACTATATATAAAAAGCCTATGACATAAATTTTAGCTTTACACACCAACCGTGGTGAACACATGTGTCTGTGGTGAACACGCCAGCAATGGGATTTAAATAGTTAAAATTTACACCTACAGTGGAACTAAATCCATGTTGACCTTTCCTGACCTCGACCTGAATGCAAGCTTATCTAACTTTATGGCTCGTCGCCTCGCGATGAGTGAAATCGAAGCGGCAATTATTTATTACGTTTTTAAATGGGCTTATCTCATAAGATACCAGAAATTAACAAACATGCGTTGTCTCGTGTCAATAAAGCACCCATAACTCGAAATAGTATGTTATTATGTTATTAAAATGCAAAAGGCCCCGTGATTTGCGCGTTTCTTTTCCATTTCATTTCGGCTTTAAAATTGACAGTGGAAGTACCGTCCCCCGGTGCTCATGTAAAAAAAAACAGATTCGCATGTGTGTATGTCCGCTGCTCAGTATAATCGAGAAAAAATAATAGCCACTGTTAATAATCTGACGATCATGGTATAAATAAAATATATCCAAAGTAGCTTGGTGCACTAAATGTTCACCACTCGTGATGAACATTTGGTACACCAAGCTACTTTGAGTATATTCTATATATCCATATGCCAAGAGTTAAAGACTGTCTTCGTTCTACAGCGGGATTTGAATTGGTGATATATGTCTGAATGGCAGTCAGGAAAGACAAATTATAAGTTACATTTTGATACTATCATTCGCCTCGTTTAAATATCGAACTGTTGCAAGATGCTGCTCGGTAGTTCTAAGAGGGTATTTTGACTTTCAAACCCAGCAAAACTTTATTCACGATACGACTGATTCTGATTTATTATCAATTATTCTAACCTTCAACTCATACAAAAGGACATTTGAGTACTGACTTCTAGATGCGGAGTTACTGTCAAGAAATGAAAATTGGTAAGGTCGGGGTCTCGGGGAGATGGGTACACACAAAACTGAACACACATATACCATCACATACCGTGACTCAACTTCAGCAACTCAACAGCAAACTACAGGTATATAGTTATGTTTTATCTTCCACAAACCACAGAAACTTTCGTTTGATTTAACCCTTTGAACACTAGTGGTATTTCCACGCCAGTTCAATGACAGCAATTAGAAGATTCCATATTCATTATTTGGGGTAGACCAATCAATATTTTCAACGTGCAGCCTCGGTTGGTCTTCGTTGGTCTACTCCAGGCATTTATTGAACAGCCATCCAATGTATGACATATAATGTTCCTGGCCGGAAAAGCGCCCGCTAGGGTTCAAAGGGTCTTAAGACGTCACATACAGTCTGTTCAAATTCATACACGGCAAACACCCACAGTGATTGCCCGTTTGTTTTTTTTCTTCTGCCAAAATAGTGACAAAGATACCCGTTCTGCGTTAAATAAGTAAGAATTCTATCATTTTTTATTCATCTCCATTGCAACTTCACTCAACAGAAAAGGTGGTCTGTGAGATACATTTTGTTACATATTTTGTCAGTGACCTGATATGGTATATAGGTATCAGTTAATTTCAAATTGGTTTCAAACTTCACTCCTACCCTGCATGGAATTAACTGACACAATATAAATAATATTAAGTCAATAACAAACTGCTTAGGCCCCACAAAGGAGATTTTCTGTTTCTCAGGCCATTTTGTGTAAAATTACATGTGGGCGCGCGGTTTTTTATTTTATTTTTTATTTTTGTAATTATTTGTTTGCCATCAAAAGTTCATGTTCTTAGTTTGTTTTATGTTTTAGGCCGCATAATCTACAGAATAGCATGAGTGGTGATGTATTTCGTACCTTGAGTGCAAGAAGGCTTTGCAATGCCAAAGCATTGCAAAGCCTTGTTGCACTCAACGGATAAATTTATCAATTTTATTAACTTGGGTAAAATATCAGACATAAACCATTAAATTTTTATTTTTTTGAGCTTACATTGGTTACAAAAAGTGAGCATGCGGAAGCCAAAAAGGACCATATGGGAGGGCCTGAGAAACATACTTTTAACTTGTTAGGCCTTAACTTATATTATTACGCCAGCCGGATAGATTAACTAATGGACGGTGACAACCAGCCCGAGTGACCGGAGACTGCGGAATACATCGACAATATTGGTCAACAGTGACTCCATATTAATTCAATATACCGACACTGGGTGTATATTAATTGCCATTGTCCACCATTTTGTTTTTATCAGTCTGAATTTGGCTAATTGATATTTTAGAAACTTTGTTTTCTTTTCAAAGCATATGAAAGCAGGTACAATTGCAAATGTACACAAAATGTCGGAGGAAATAAATCAATGAGTTTCTTGGCCATCAGTGAGATGTTGGATTATTCTCCTTGCACGACATCAGTACTCTTCTTATCTTGTAAACAAATGAATGACGATAGGAAAAACTTTAACGAAAACTCGAAACGGTTTGCAAACACAACTGATAACGAAATGTCGGAGAAAAAATGGATGGAGGAAAACACGCTATTAGACGTTTAATTGGCGGACACCGTGTCACGTGAGGACAATATTAGAGAACAATATTAGTTCTCACTTCGCCTCATGTGAACCTGTATCCTCCAACTAAATGTCCCCTAACTTTTAATATACATACATGTATGGTGGAAATAATGGAAGTCGCTGGAGCTGATGGGGGGGGGGGGGGGGGGGGGCATTGTAAATAACGTTTAACTCTTATAGAAGGCTGCGCTTGCAAATTTTACTCGGACAGCTGAAAAAAGTAATTTTGGGGAAAAAGAACATAGCTTATGGCCACTCATTTGAACGAGCACGCCGGGCCGTTCCAATGAGGGGTCACAAGCTTTGTTTTGAGGCCGTTAAATTAGATAAAAGGTTTATTTCCCGGTGATTGAGTATACACGCAAAAATTATGGCACTAATCGGTTCAATCCTTGCCTGACAGCTCGATAGATTCCACGCAACAATATTTACATGTATACATACAGAAGAAAATGCCGCACTTTATTCTTGGTTTGAGTTTCTCATCCGAAACATAACTTTTGCCCTTCTTCAGTCGAACTCATTTCCAAAAATGGTCGTTAGCTATATTTTGATCGACAAAAGTATCTAGATTAATAATTTTCAAAACAGTATTTTTAGATTTTTTTTGCGAATGCTAACTATCTTTTGCTGAAAATATAGCAGAATATCATTTGGTGGACACGCATGCAATGTAGCATTCTGGGACATTTTCGTTCACTGAGTTGAAAGTGAACAGAAAAAGTGGTCTGTTTTATATTGAAACAAAACACCTCGGAAGAATTTTCGCATGCTGCCTCAGTGTCACACGTTTTGTCTGATAGGAACCAAACATTCGGGTTCGGGATAAATGGGTGGATGGATGAAAGTAAATGTCATTGAATCGAGGTAAAGGTTTGAAGTGTCATTCATTTTTTTCATAGTGATATCTTATACCAGTTTATTTCAATTAATTTGCAAAGTCAGTTTGCTGGAAATTATTTGTGAGCTACAACTGTCCTTAAAATTTTTATATCTCATTTTGTTGTTCCCCTGATTACTGCAGCTTCACAGAACTGAGCAAATGGTTATTTTGTGTGCATATCAATCGCCTAAAAATAAATTAGGCGACCTTTTGTTCCCTTTTACTTTTGGACCCTATACAGATAAGATATACATTGTCTTCACCTGCCTCGATAATTTGTTGGGAGGAATAAATGCTTAGATTACTACAATACCCTATTGTATCACGGCATACGTATGGACATTTGGTGTATCTTTGTCATGCTGACAACATGTTGTGTTATAACGCAATTTTGAAAGGGCTATCTAGTCCCTTCCAACAGTTTTTCACATCACAGGATATCTTTATCTCAATGAAAAATAAATCGTTTCTTGAGAGCTTCAAGGTGCCATCTGCAATGCGCAGATGGCGCCTTGATGAACTCAAGGAACGAAATACTCCTGGAATAAGCTACAATATAAATTGCCGTTTAGCTTTGTGTGGTTTTAAACATTAAGAATTATTCATCGGTATAACCTCTTGTGAGAGAATCTGCAAGCCTTCTGAAATCACTTTTCTTCAACTGCAAAATTATAAAAATTTCATCACCTCAAAAGTATTGCCTGGAAACAAATTCTAGTATCATCAATTTCTATATGACAAGTTGACAACCCCAACTAGATTATTTGTATCGCTGTAATTATTTGTCCATCAAATCTGACCGCCAGAAAGAGTGTCCCAGACTTTCTAAATCTATACCATGCCTGTTTCAAACGAGGCTCAAATAACGTCAACGACGTTTTCAAGGCGGCACTTTTACAAACGCGAAGTAAAGACACAGAGTGATTTGGGTCTAAGCATTCTGTACAAATACTCCACAATTTCATCATTTTTGTACGCCTCGTTTGTTGAATTCAGTTTTAAATATCCACTGTCATATTTATTTATTGGTGTTTAAGGTCACATACTTATGCACGATGGCTAATCGTGATTGTGACAGTTTTACGGGTGGAGGAAGCCGAAGTACCCGGAAAGAACCACCGAGCATCGACGAGCAACTGTCAGCTCCTCAACATTCTAACTCTGTTCAAGATCCGCTCAACCAGGGTTACAGCGGCTGAAGACATGTGCACCATCGACGTGCAGTACGCCTTAGTACACGGCGTCATCGTGGCCCCGTGTAGGCAACCGGGATAAAGTGCCTTGCCCAAGGACACAACGCAGGTCTTCCCGGACGGGGATCGGAGTCGGGACCTCTAGCATAGAAGTCCAACAGTCTACCACTGAGCCACCGCGCTCCCCACTGTCATATAATAAAAACATTATTACAACAGTCAATCAATCCATTTCACATTCTGCCTCGTTGACAAGACCATATCATCAAGAACAAACACGACGCCTACGGCGTCCTGTTTGATCTGGCTGATCTGTTCTCGTCAACGAGACGGAATAGGCCGCCCAAATCGATTGACTGTTGTCAGGATCTGTATTGTTCATTCTTCTGAATTTCTATTCTTCCATCGCGGATACCTGTAATTGTAAGACAGCGATCTGTTTTGTTCAGCCAGTAGCGTAGATAGCTTTTCGCTGGCGGAGGGGCAAGCCCAAAATTTTCCGACAGACCGAAAATTTTCCGACAGTGTAACAACAACAAAAACCCAAACAAACAGAAAGAATCTGTTGTTTACTGCAAATGTACTGAAAATTGGTCTTTTTTACCCAAAATGGCATGTTTTTATCCCCAAAGCCAGCATTTTAATGTTATTAGGCATAAATTCGCCTAAAAATGGTCCCAAAAAATTTCCGACAAAACTTCTGATGATGGGGGGGGGGGGGGGGGGCTTCTGCCCCCCCCCCCCCCCCTTTATCTACGCCACTGTGCTCAGCATCGAATTCTCACAAAAATGTTTCCTGAATCAGAAAGCGTGGCAAGTCGGCATCCATGAAAAAACAGCAGACGTCCAAATGTTTGATGAGTTGTTTCCAGAATGTTAAATCGTCTCCCGAGTGATCTGGAAAATGGCATGAGATTTTGTTATTGTTTTTTTAGTGAAGGTATTCGACGATGAAGTGTTAAAATAATGAGGCCGCCCACTGCACAACAACAAGTGGAAGAAGATACGCCATGACGAGATAACTGATGCTCGCTGCATTATTTATATTCTCCCAGTCACATACAATAGTACTGTTATTTTTGCCACACATTTTAGTTAGGTATTCTGGTACCGTATCGGTTCTAAAATAATGCGATTTCTTGTCATCGGTCAGACATACTCCCTCGGCGTTACCAACTGCTCCTGACGTAATAAGCTTCTCCAACTCGCACGTGCATTTGACAGGATTCCTCCTGAGATCTAGTCGACGCATCCTGCAGTCGTCTGCATTGTACAGAAAAGTAATGTCAGAGATGTTGTTACTGTTTAGGATGAGTGCCATTGGTTTTCTAACACCGCGAAAAAGATCTGGTGATCCCCCATTGATTTTGTTTGAGGACATGTCAAGTCTGTGGGTTTTTACTCCATCGAAAAATCCATCGCCGAGTATTTCAATGTTATTATATTGTGCCTTTATAACGTTAAGTTTTTCAAGATTTCTGAGAGCGTCGTTTGGAAGAGACTTTAGTTCCATACTCTTGAGACTTAGACTCTGTAACGATTGTTCAAGACCATTAAGAGCGCCCGCAGATTTTGACCAGTCAATGGGATTCCTATCCAGCACAAGCTCTTTGACGCCGGAGCCACTGAAGCTGCCATCTGGAATGATTTTTATTCCACAATCCGAACATGACAATGAATGCAAGCTTTCGAAATCATTGAATGCAACTGCCGGGAACATTTCCAAATTATTTTGGTCGAGTTTCAAATTTATTGATGTGTTGTACATTATTCCATTGAATGCGCCATCATCTATTTTACTTATTTTATTCTCTGACAGAACAATTTCTGAAATAAGAGTTAGTTTTGAAAATGCACTGTTATGTATGTGTTTCAATCCATTGACGCCCATTTGCAATGTCTTCAAATTGGTTAGATCCAAAATACCAGATGGGACCATCATAAAGGCATTCATTGTTAAGTCGAGTGTCTGTAAATTTTCCAAACCCGTGAACGAACCTCTCTGGATGTCACTGATTTTGCAAGATCTCATTATAAGCTTTTTTAACGATTTCAGATTCAATCCTTCGAAGACTTGTTCGGATATGATGAGAGACCCTTCCCTTGGTGCATTCAAACTTAAATCGAGTTCCAGCAGATCTTCCAGATCTTGAAGAAAAGACATTCTTTCATTCAAGTTAAGTCCACTAACATACCGAAGATGTAAATTCTTCAACGTTTTTCGCAACGGACGAAATATTTCACCTCTGTCTTCTTGAAGGTTCAGCAATGAATTTTCTCCTAAATCCAAATCTTCGACTCCAATATTTACAAAAGCAGTTGATGGTATTTGCTCAATGTAATTTCCCTGAAGCCATAGTTTTGTTGTATCTATCTTGGGAGAACTTTTCGTGAAGTCGGGAACATATCCCATTGATTTAAAAGAACAGTCCAGAACTTTGGCATCGTCACTTTCCACAAAACAACTACAGGGATTTAATTCTGGACATTGGAATCCTCTTATACGCGGTACAACAGAAAAGACAAAGAGTACAAGCAGTAGCGTCCGGTTTCCATACATCTCTCTCGCTTTTGACATCATCTGAAACAGACAAAAGTACGTGTTTAACCCTTCACTTAAACGTAATTTACGTATCTTTCAGTGCCATTCACAGAAATCGCCGTTCAAAGTTAACATTTTTTTTTCATTTTTTGCCTCAAAAACATGGATTATGGCCACTCATTGGAACGAGCTCGTCGAGCTCGTTCCAATGAGGGGGCATGATCCATGTTTGGGGGCAAAAACTGATAATATTTTGTTTAAAATAATTTTCTTTGCAAGTGTCGTCTGCGAGTCGTTTTAGATAGACAGGTAACGTGGCAGTTTACATATAGTTTGTTAGACGGCAGCGTCCGTCTCAACACGTAAAATACTGGAAATTGAATAGATTGAATGCCTTTCAATGATATATTTATCCTATATGTAGCGCAACGCCATTTCGTATACGGCTGTGCCTTCCGTCGAATTTAAGTAATGTTATCTTTTCCCTAATGCAACTTTGTTTGATAACATTTTATTTTCGGATTCCAAAATTTCAATTGCAGTTCTAAGTACGAGTATTCCAACCAATATGAAGTGTTGTGTCTGTAAATACACAAATAGGTGAGCACGAGATAATCGACGAATGCCAATGTCTGTGGATATATTAAAGTAAACTCAGCTGCAAAGTATACCAGTCATTTCTCTTATTAGTATTTTCTTCATCATCTTGCGTTGTATTTGTTTAGCCTTCGAACTACACTCAACTGTTTTACTGTCCTCGTCTTCCTCCGAATGGAAATAGTCTATTAACCATGTCTGAAGTTGGTCTGGAGGGCGTGGACTTATGAGTGTCCCGGCTCAGTATTAACCCACCGATTGCAAAAATGCCATCGGAGAAAAAAAGGCTTTATTTTAAGAAATGTTCATTTATTTTCATTATTCATTTAATGGGGTTTAACGACATTTTCAACAGCCAGGGTCACCTCGCGTCGTGTCGCTCAGTTTTACGGATAGAGGAAACCGGAGTACCCGGGGAGAACCACTGAGCATTGGCGAGTAATGCCAGACTCCTCAACGTACCAACTCCGCACAAGTAAGGTTTGTAATGGTTGAAGGCAAGTGCACCATCGACGTGCTATACGCCTTAGTACACAGCGCCACCATGTCCCCACGTGAGCGTCGGGATTAACTGCCTTGCCCAATGACACAACGCAGGTGCCCCTTACGGGGTTCGAGCCCATGGCCTTTCAGTTTGAAGCCCAATGCCGTAACCACTGAGCCACCGCGATCCCTAAAGGAATGTTCAGGCAAATAGTTCCACCTGAAACAGTAGAGGAAGAATACAAGTTAATTATCTTCCCATTTCCTCTGTTAACTATCTTCATACTGATGTCAAATTATCAAGATTCCAAAGAGCAAAGTTTAACCATGATGTCACTAGAAATTTAATAATTTCAATCTCGTTTGACAGAGCTCAATGAGCTCAGTCAAACGAGATTGAATTGATTAAATTTCTAGTTACTTTCTGTGAAACATTTTCTGGTTCAAATTTTGATATTTTGGCATCAGTGTGAAGGAGTGAATACCAATGTTTTGTACCTCGGTCAACTTAGTACTAAAACAGTTGCACAATAAACAGTGTGAGAATGTAGGTCGTCATCACCCGAGGTTTAACCCTTTACCCAACGTAACGGCCAAAACCGGCCAGCGCTATTCCCAAATATCGCCAATTAATTTTCAAAATATTTTCATTTTTTGTCTCAAAAACATAGGTTATGACCCCTCGTTGGAACGAGCTCGTCGAGCTCGTTCCAACGAGGGGTCATAACCTATGTTTTTGAGACAAAAAATTAGTTATTCAAGAATTTTTTTTGCAAGTGTCGTCTGCTTTTCATGTTAGGTAAAGGGTTAACCGTAATGAAAATGGCGGAAAATTCGACCAACTCCAGGTAGGCTGTCGTTTTTATATTCCTTTAAAAAATAGTTCATGCATATATAGTGCCTTGAAGTTTCTATAATTACCCCCCCCCCCCCACCCCCCCCCCCCCACCCCCACACCATTTTCTGAGAAATTTCAACATTACACACATTCGTGCTTGAAATCTCTAAAACTGATTCGAAGATGGATTAGAAGAGACAGACAGAACCGGCTGAGAGCAGAATGAAGTGTTCAAGGGGTTCAAAATCTGATTACATTTATAGACAACGTTTTACGTAATGCACATATAATGACATATTTGCATAGTCTCGCATTTTTTAATTCATCTCTGGATTACGTAGCATATCCGTGGAAAATGGGGAGCCAGAAGGCAGGTGTTTCCCCCTCTTCCTCGTCTCCTACGCCCCCGAAATCAACCACTACGAACTGAGTTCATGCTATATGCATGGATTTTTAATAAGCAAGATAGTCTGCCGATTACTTGCCGCCACTCGTTGGTTCTGTTCAGCGGTGTGTTAATCGATCAGGAGATTTCCAGAACGGCCGGTTTCACAAGGGCTTTTGACCAAGTTGTTACACTTATTCTATATTTTTTCGTTTGGAGCATTCCGATTGGTGTTCCACGTGTAGATATTTGATCTTTTTCGTGAAGACAGTAAGTATAACCATTTTCATGGGACAGCTGTTCAATAGCTGATGTAAGTGGACTGGTCACTGGGGCCGCTACCGGCCTAAAGAGCCTGTACAGCTCCCCGAGGCTGATTTACAGCGTGGGTCAAGATGATGCAGGACGACTCAGTACCCAACTGCGACACTGGATAAGTAGAAATCTGCGCGGTTCTGAAATTTAGATTCAGTTTTGGTTTTATTATTTTTATGTTTAATATTTTTGGAGGGTGGGTGGGGTATATTTTCTAGAAACTAGTGTGGTATTTGTTGACGGCGCACGTGTTTTTCACTTTAACCCTTTACCCACCGTAACAGCCAAAACCGGCCAGCGCTATTCTCAAAAATCGCCAATTAATTTTCATTATTTTTGAATTTTTTGTCTCAAAAACATAGGTTATGACCCCTCGTTGGAAAAAACTCGTCGAACTCGTTCCAATGAGGGGTCATAACCTATGTTTTTAAGACAAAAAATGAGTTATCCAAGAATTTTTTTTTGCAAGTGTCGTCTGTTTTTCATGTTAGGTAAAGGGTTAATACAAACTGAAGATTTACTGAATAGTTTAATTATTACTGACCAATACGAAGTGCTAGTATCGGAAAGCTGATACAATATGTTACTAGCTCCACTGAGAACGCCACAGTCGGGGCGCAACAGCTTGAACACAGACAAATATCAAAGATGTGAGGAAATGCACGTGTTGATTAAACTTGATTGACAAGACGACATTTGGGTTTGGTGGGCGGAGATGGCATGAAAGCCGCATTTTACATTGGCATTCTAGGATTCTAATGAATGTTTAAGATCTAAAAGAGTGAAGTTACGTCTGCACGTCTCTGATATTATGCAGCAGCTGCTTCAGAACTGACGTTCCGGATAAAAGTAGTACGAACAGATGTGAATCACAAACTGTTGTTTCTAGTCAAGTGTCGTCTTTCTGGATAGGCAGACGACACTCGACTAGAAATATTTGAAGGTCATAGGGCTTTATTTATTTATTTATTTATTTATTTATTTATTTATTTATTATATCTTAAGTAACAAACATTGCTAAATGACAAAGAGACTTGCGCAACGCGCAATGGTCTAGTGGTTTAGAGGTTGGATTCCTGATTGCCAATCTGGATTGCAGTGAGTTCGATTCCCGGCGGGGATCAGAAACCCGCATTCCGAATTCCTCCAAAACATGAATGTGTCCTTCAAAATACACTTACAAGGCCGTCGCAGTCTTCGCCTGAGGCCAACAACTTTCGTTGTACTCTAGCCAACGCAGTTCACACTTCCATGCATCTGTTGAAAGGAATGTGAACCAAGTAATCATGAAAACTTCATCTTAAAAATTAGATTCCAGCCATCGTTTCTGACAGCTGGCAATAGTCTAGTGGTTTAGGTGTTGGACTCCCGATTGTCAGACGGGATTGCCGGGAGTTCGATTTTCGATGCGGGATCAGAAACCAACATTCCAAATTCCGCAAAAACACGGTTGTGTATTGTGTACACAATCACCCTCACCCACCACACACGTGCATGTTAATACCCACACGATCACGTTCACGTTTAAACTGCAACTTGCAAACACCCGCGTCGAACAACTACGACTACGCACACGAGTTTCACACGAACATAGTTTAAAACATCACAACTGAAGCTATAAATTCATATGATGGAAAATAGGAATGGTTGCTGAAAAACGAAACATGAGGTGTTTATGTTCAATCAATTCACTCTTATTCCCGGAGCCTGTACCTGTTAATATTACTCTATCTTCGCACTTTCAAAACATGAGCAGTGTCGTCTCTGAAAGTGTGGAATCGTCTGCATACCGGATACTGCCAGACATGAAAAACCAATCAGCGTGAGTATGTTGATGATCCCATGTCTGTTGTGGGTGAAATATGCTGACCAAAGAGAGACGGAGAATAATCAGCAATTCGCTACCATCTGGACGAAATTAATTTATTTAGTTTAGAACTAATGATAAACACACCGCCGCACACCTTTTATAAAGCGTGCATTGATGGATGTGTGGTTGAATAGAAAGTTGTATACTGTCGAATGTTTTATCGCACAAACGCTAACTTCTCTTGTATTGATTGTTCTGCTGAACAAATCAGATTTAACCCTATTAACCCGTAAGACCACATTTTCCGGTCCAGGAACATGATACGACATAATTTCATTAAGTAGGATGGCTGCTAAGCGAATGTAAGGAGTGGACCTCTCAATATTTTTAACGTGCAGCCCCAAGGCCAAATAATGAATATGGGCTCTTCCAACTGCAGCCCCTGAACTGACATGGAAGATACCACCAGGTTTCAAAGGGTTAAATGTTTACCAGAAAGAAATATTCCACCAATTCCAAGAATTCGGCAGTCGGTGTTCTTTGTCATGCACACAGGGACGTCGCCATGGGGTCTTGAATGGGGTGGGCGTGTTCACCTCTAAGTTTCCAACTGCACCCCCCCCCCCCCCCCCACCCTTTGTTGGCAAACTTCGGACTACCATTACAAAATTTCCAACAAGTGGGACATGCGATCAGCAACTCCCCATATACCGACTCAATGCACACAGGGACGTCGCCATAGGGTCTTGAATGGGGTGGGCGTGTCCACCTCTAAGTTTCCAACTGCACCCCCCCCCCCCCCCCCCTTTGTCGGCAAACTTCGGACTACCATTACAAAATTTCCAACAAGTGGGACATTCGATCAGCAACTCCCCATATACCGACTCAAAATTTTCCAACTACAAGTCTTAACCCTTTTACCCAACACACACGATATCAAATTTGGTTATTTGGATTATTTTTTTAACACTTTTCAAAAACAAATTTCATCAAAACCATATCATGTACTCCCTCCATGTAATCCCTCATTGGAACGAGCTCGTCGTGCTCGTTCCAATGATAGGTCACATGATATTGTTTTCTTAAAACTCTTTTTAAACAGCTGAATTTGTATATTCGGGGGCGGATGCGTCCGATTCGTCAGGTAAGGGTTAAGGTGTGGAGTTTTATCTTACAATCAACATGTATTTTGTCTGTATTAAGTCCGCAACTGTCGTGTATCCGACCCCCTGATACAGATGTTTGTATCAGGGATCGGATACAAGCACGTTCCTTTCGCGTGAGTTCCATTTTTTTTCTTTTTGTTCATCCGTACGAATAAATAGTTCGTTATATATTCGTCTACATTCTTGACTTATCCCCAGTGTTTTGCAAGATAAAATGATTATTACCATTATGTGGATGTACAAAATATGTATCCGAGTCTCGCTCTGGGTTCTAAGGGTAGATCACGACTCGTCTTCGACTCGTCGTGATCTACCCTTAGAATCAGGAGCTCGACTCGGATACATATTTTGTACATCCACATAATGGTAATAATCTCTATTTATATTATAACTGCTGTGTGTATTTAACTTTTCCCGATACATTACATTCAGTGTGATACTTCGCGTGGAATCCGACCTACGTGCCAGAACGTCATGTAAGAACGTATTTGCCTGGTTATTACGCATCTGAGTGACGTTATGACGTGAATTAAATGCTTCGTCACAAAGAATGTAAACAGAAGGCGAAGGTCATATTTTCCTTCAAAAATATCAACTTCATTCCCTCAATTCAAGTTTAATTGTGGTATAAATACCGAACACAACTCGAGCAGAGTACGGACGACAGAAATCGATGAACCTGAACCTTGTTGGGCGTATGTCCAAACTTGTATCGTTGATTCAAGTCCCATGTACACCCTCTTTGTGTTCTGTCTTCATGTTTTAGAAACATAAATTGGAAAATCAGTTAACCCTTTACCCAACGTAACTGCCAAAACCGGCCAGCGCTATTCTCAAAAATCGCTAATTATTTTTCATTATTTTTTAATTTTTTGTCTCAAAAACATAGGTTATGACCCCTCGTTGGAACGAGCTCGTTTCAATGAGGGGTCATAACCAATGTTTTTGAGACAAAAAATGAAAAAAATTCATTATTCAAGAATTTTGTGTCGTCTGCTTTTCATGTTTGGTAAAGGGTTAAAGTAGAATGTTTTGGGGTTTTTTAACTGCGCTGGCCCGGATATAGTTTACATTATGTATATAGTTTACATTAGATAAAAGATTAAAAAGTTGATATCAGAGCGCGAATATTCTTGTATCTCTCGCCTGAGCCGAATGTACTCTAGCGTTGATCACATTGTTGACAAGGTGGGCGGGGATTTGCTTTCCAAAATGAATGGGAAAGTCACCTCGAAATTGAGCAGGTCTGGGACAACACGACGATATTATTATGCATCCCAAATACTGGCACGTTCAGCGATCCCGCCCGGAACTATAGTTTAAAAACACTGAGGAAGTCTTCGTGTCACCCAAAAGACCTGAATTGAAACAAAGTTACAGCAATTTCAAATCATATTGAATGTATGCATGCGGAGAATAAGTACGTAGGGGCCAGGGGCAGAGAGGGCATGTGTCCTCTAACTTTCTCCACAGAGAGAGAGAGAGAGAGAGAGAGAATATTATCTTTCCCAGTAAATGTTTACGCCATAATACCACCACCCGAGAATCATCGTAGTGGGGTCACCTACAACTTAAATGCTCTCACCTGAAACTTGTATTTTTATTTTGAGTTCCTGTCACTGCAGTCTTAACTGGAAATTAGTTGGAAGGGGGTGCCAAAAATTCCCTCGCTTGAATTCTCCCTTTCACGGCCTTCAAATTCGAGGAAACTTACATTACTTGCTCCATATTTTATAAATTTGTTAACTGTGGACCCAAACACAATTTATGTCACTGGAAGATATTTACGGAAAAGTTAGCTCCCTTTAATTTCCTGATGCGGTCGGTAAATGCCACACTAAGGGTATGGGAATTTCAGATAAAAATCGAAATTTTGGAATGTAAGCGAATTTATATCATTGATGTACGCATTATTTCACAAACTTCAGTCATTATCGTCTAGAGTAGTATAAAAGTACAGAAGCTGGCTTTTCACAATATTTTCCCAATCAGTTTGACGTTTACATATTATTCTCTGTTGAAACCTAATTAACCCTTTACCTAACATGAAAATCAGACGACACTTGCAAAAAAATTCTTGAATAACAAATTTTTTTCATTTTTTGTCTCAAAAACATAGGTTATGACCCCTCGTTGGAACGAGCTCGACGAGCTCGTTCCAACGAGGTGTCATAACCTATGTTTTTGAGACAAAAAATGAAAAAATAATGAAAATTAATTGGCGATTTTTGAGAATAGCGCTGGCCGGTTTTGGCAGTTACGTTGGGTAAAGGGTTAAAAATAAGGAAACAGCGATTTCACAATCTTTTGATGTTCTGTAACTTTTTTCTGCTCATTATATCAACACTGTGCGCATCGTGACATGTAATACAGACAATTTCCTTTTCATTAATAGAAAAGTCTAAGAGTCAAAGAGGTGAGATTTGCTGGGGGGTTTTCCGCGGAAGAATAAAAACTTGCAAATTACTCTAAAAACACGCGCGCTAAACAAAGTGCCAAAGTAGAAACTGAATGTTGGTTGATGTGAAACTGATAGATATTGCAATAATTTGATGCCCCCTTGTGATATATTAACACTCGCTGTCAAGGATGGGTGGGTCCAAAAGGTGTAATTATGTGTCTTGATCAAATATTATTTGACAAATCAGAAATCTAGACTACTATTATGAAGAATAATAATAGACTATTCCTACCTCAAAACAACCCAGTCTCAAACTTGGATCTTATACTTCGTTTTCTACTGTCAAATTTATAAATGTGTTTGTGTCACAAGTTGTATAATTTCCATTTGTTCACTTGCACTTGCACCTGACTGGTGTTTACTACCTGTAAGGCGGAGGCTTTGATATAGGCCTTGCCTGTTCGCCGAAGCCTATTTCATTTAAGTGAAATAAATTATTGTTTATAAAAAAAAATAGATATTGTTAATGACGGATTATTTTGTTACTTTTAATAAATGAAAACAACAGGCAACACCGAGAGCTGTCTATTGTTTTCGTTTATTGAAAGTAACAAAAAGAAACTTGGCTTTATATTCTACTGATGTCATAGGTGTTTCTTCGAGAATTACTTGCTTCTTAATTGGACCTCCCTGGCTCTTCTGATAATTTCAAGGGAGATAACTTTATCGAAAATCGATTCCCTGGACGATATAAGTCAGGTATGATTGTTTTCCAGCCAAAATATTCTAGCAATTTTAGATAGACTCATTAAAATTTTGAAAAAAAGAAGCGAATTTATATCGGCTCATATGTGGCCCGCGCATGAGTTATAGGTCTCGTTTCCTTCTAAATGGTAATATCCGGGGTCGTTGGATATCCAAATGGCATACATTTTCTTGTTCATTATATCAACCGTGTGCGAACCGTGGCATTTAATACAGATACTGTCCTTGTCATTATTATAAAAGTCTAGGAGGTGAGATTTGCTATTATTTTCCTCGGAAGAAGAAAACTTGCAAATTACTGCAAAAATACATTCGCCCAACAAAGAGCTAAAGAGAAAGATGTGATAATGATACATAAAGCCAGGTTTCCTTTTAATAACGAAACAACAGACAGCTCCGAGAGCTGTCTGTTGTTTTCGTTTATTAAAAGTAACAAGAGGAAACTTTTCTACTGATGGCATGGGTGTTTTCTCAACAACTAATTGGCCCTTCTTGGTTCGTCATATAATTTCAAGGTAGATAATTTTATCGAAAGTCGATTTTCATGACCATGTAAGCCAGGTATGAATGTTCAGATTTCTTAATGTCTGTTAGTCTCAAACATAGCTTTGTATTTTGTATTCCCCTCATGCCACTGAGGCACATGGGCCACAACTGAGATGTAAGTGTGCGGGTTCCCTTCTATAGCTCTTCTGTTACTACCCCCAAACACAACCCAACCCCTGATTCGAAATGCTCCTCAAACCCCTGCAGAGAAATTTTAACCTGGCAGACATTAGGTTTATAGCAGCTCAAAATTAAGATATAATGTCATATACTTTATTTAGTAGGATTGTTATCACAAAACACTTTTTCACCGAGCACTGACAGCATTCCTTTCTCTAAAGGGGTATATCTGAGGACACGCTTCATACAGCTCGATATTATGGATGGGGGCTAAGCGTCATTAACAGGCCCCTGAGTCGAACCTGAAAAGGCGATTGTTGTGATAAGCATCTGTTTCAAATGACCGAGTTTCAAGTGAATGTGTTCAGAACTCCAATAATATGGAGCGAATTAACCGAAATATAAGATACATAATGGTTTAAAAACGTATAATGTGTAATAAATATTTATACAAGCATGGTTAGATTAGCTAAATCTGAAAATGAAGTCAGATATTATCGTGAAAAGCTAATGGCCGGAACACAGTTTAGCTTTCCTGACACATTTACCAACATTTGTTTCTTGGTAAGTAGTAGCCAAAGAGATATATTTTTCTCAAGAAGTAGCTCAACCCCCACTGGACTCGAGAGTAGAACTAAGCTATGGTTTGGGAGAAAACCCGTATAGATCCTATACGGGTTACTTTGCTTACAAGGGGAGGAATTTTCCAAGGGACAGCATAAAAAATCTTGGACCCGCAAAAACTCCCACCCCCACCCCCCCCCCCTCCCCCGCCCCAATATAGATACCTGGCAATGCGCCCGGTAATATCAAATTTCCACTATTTCTCGAAGCCCAGGATTATATATCACATAATCTGAATATTTTGCGAGCATTAACTCTATACTTAAAAAATAGGCCGATTAAATCGTCAGATGTGTACCCATACGTGTCACTAATAGAAAGCTGTATGACGGAGGGCCACCCCGGATGACGACATTATGTAAACCATACATGGTATGGGTACATATAGAAATGGATTGGAGGAGTGCCTAATTTTATGGATAAAGGGTTAATATCTTCGGATCAAATTATTAGATTTACATAAAAAACTATACAGCACAGCACATCAATAACCTGAATACATATATAAAGTAACCTGATAATCGGATTAATATTTTTTGAGGTATCGCATGCCGAAGAAATGGATTGGTTGAGTTCTCAATTTGAAGGATAAAGGGTTAATATCACAGGATCAAATTATCAGATTTACACCAAAAACTATACAGCTCGGCACATCAGTAACCTGAACACAAATATAAAGTAACTTGACAATCCGAGCAATATTTTCAAGTTATCTCATGCCAAAGGGATTGGAGGAATTTTCAATTTGAAGGATAAAGGATTAATATCTCAGGATCAAAATAACAGATTTACACCAAAAACTATACAGCTCGGAACATCAGTAACCTGAAGATATATATAAAGTAACATGACAATTGGATTCATATTTTTGAGTTATCTCATGCCAAAGGGATTGGAAGAATTCTCAATTTGAAGGATAAAGAAGAGTTAATATCTCAGGATCAAATTATCAGATTTACACCAAAAACTATACAGCTCGGCACATCAGTAACCTGAAAACAAATATAAAGTAACTTGACAATCCAAGCAATATTTTTCAAGTTATCGAATGCCAAAGAATACGGGCGTCGGATGGACGATCGGACGGACGGACGGACGACGGAGGGCCACCCCGGATGCCGGCATTATGTGTACCATACATAGTATGGGTACACATAAAAAGTTGTAAAGTCAGATAATTCAATACCATTCGAGAAACTTCAAGGTCACATGGCCGTCATGCTCTGAGGCCATCAGTCAACTTCTGTAAGGAATCCGACGCTATTTTGGGCCGTTTGTTTACCCACGTTTTCGTGCGCTATCTACGCAGAGAACTCTACAAATAACGTGACAAAGATATATAAATATTCGTTCTCCCCCAATAAATATTCCAATCCATAAGTATTTAATTCGCTTTGAAAATATCAAGATATTAACAAAATATTTGTGGAACTACACCGCGTAATAATAATACTTCAGTTGTGACGAGTCTTCAGTCACAATTATGTTGTAAACAAAGATGTTTAACTCTTTCTGTGCTGCTGGCTGATATTCCTGCCCAGCACAGGGTTTCTCTTGTCACGGAAATAAGTATAAGTTGTGCACATTTAATCGTATTTACCCCATGAAAATTGGGTGGATTTTTTCACCAATGATTTCTTTTGTTACGTTTATATTAATGTTTCATCAAATTTAGCCATCAAATGTAGAAAATACTCAGCAGGCTAAGAGTTAATAGTAATCAAGTCTCCATTGAGAAACATTTCTTGCGTTGATTCAAAGAAAATGAATCTTTATGGTGTTTTTTAGATTCAATCGTCTGGAATATTTCAGTTGATCGGAAAAGTGACCCGAAGGTCGAAAAATGTTAAGAGGAATATATCTGACACTTTTGGAGCGAAAGAAGGCCGCTAGTGGGATAATTACCCACCAGCAGCCTTCTTTTCCACAAATGTTCTTGATATATTCCTCATTATATTTCTTTGTTTACCTGGTGAAATATAGTGGGTAGGGCCCTGTGAGTGTCAGATTTCAGATCGAAACGAATTCGATATCGAATCCGATAGAGAATTTCGAATCGAATCAAAAATCAAATCTCGCGACTCTTCTAGTTGTAAATATTGCAGCTTCTTACCACCGAAAAAAGTGTTAGTCATCACCCAAGTGTTGTATTCTACGGCGACTCGACTTTTTGGGCAAGTCAGTCGAAAAAAGCGGAATATTCCAGAACGGAATCAAAATAATTTCGGAAGTAGAATCTCCTTGAATTCTTTTTCTGTCATCATGTCTTCTGTACAGGAGACCTGATGATAGAAGAAGAATTCAAAAGGAGATATTTGCTAAGTTTTTGAAAACATCTTGACGATTCGAAAATGTCCGAATTTGCGCGACTTCGATCAAATCTAATGAAACAAGGACAACCCAAAGCGTGGGCCACTGCCCCGACCCGCAAACATATTTAAAGTAGCCTTAAAGTTATTGTGGGACATGAAAATTTTCAAAACAATTTCAAGTCGAAAAAGTGAAAAAGGGCAATAACTCTGGGAAATTTTATTGGACGGAACCCGTTCCTTGTGCATATCCGCTCCCCCATGCAGGTCTATCAGTATACCAAAGGAGATTATAATCCAACTGATGGCTTTGAAATTACAATGCAAAACGCTTGTACGGACAGACGGACAGGCAGACGGACGGATGGACAGATGGACAGACGGTCAGAGGGCTTTACTAGATACCCCCGAATCCTCCTTAGGAGGTCAGGGGCATAATAACTGGGCGATTACAAATCGAGTCTAATTTCGAGGTGTTCAAGTAATGGGTTACATTCAGAAATCTATATTGGTCAGGATCTTGGCATCTGCGTGTAGAAAATTAAATAATTCGGCCACGATACTATTCACCACAAAGAACATCCATCAGCAATTACTAGGATGTTAGTGACTGTCGTAGCTGATTTTAAGGCTTGCCTTTGTGCCTGAATATTTGGCATCCATTGTGGACTTCAGATGAGAAAGGACATACACTGATCACACTCTACTTGAATGCACGTCAGACTGCTTTTAAATATATCTATTTAATCAAGCTATAAAGTTATGGCGAGAGTCCAATGTGTGGAAATAATTTGTATTACTCTTTATATCCCCTCAGCCCCTGTCTAGTTTTTACTGAGTAAACAGATTATGGGGTAATTTTTTGTAATTATATGCTTACTCAGTGAATAAAATGAATATTTCTGTCCGATAAGTTTTATTTTCGGTGTTTCTAGTCGGGTTTGGCATTTACTCAAAATCTGATACTTCTTCCGCACAGTTTGATGAACCTAATCTCAAAGTGAAACTTTGGTGGAAGGAGTCTGGAGATCTGTACTTATACGATTAGCTTTCGCAATCTACAGCATCCTTGCAATTCCGCGTGTTTGTTTCCTAACCTTATCCTCTTTAATTTCAGAAATCTTATGTATTTTCCGAGCATTAACCCTTCTGCCTCACTGGAGTTCATTGGCGGATTAAAAGGTAAATTTGTTTGGGGATATAGTAATTCCTCAAGCCAATTGCTGGGTAGAAGACAGCAGAAGGGTCCTCTTTCGTGCAAGAACAGAGCAAAATGTGTCAGTGAGGCAGAAGGGTTAATGCTCGGAATGCTAGTGTTGTGTGAATGTGTGAGTTTTCCTTTTTGTGACGAATTGAGAGCATGTGGGTTTTGAGGATCAAAACACACAAAGGAATTTCTTCCAGATTGCTCTATTCTGTATGCGAGAGCCATTGGTTATATACGTTAGACCCTGTTTCTTCTCAAATGAAATAAGATGCATATGCTACGATTTGAAGGTATGTCGCTTTAGGAAATCTAAAAGTTTACTCACAGTTATACCAGATTGGTCGATTGCTCTATTTTGTATGAGAGAGGCGTGTGTTATAGACGTTATATAGACGTTGTGTGTTCTCCGGGGAAAAGTATATAAAACAAAATAAGATGGTATCTTTACAAAATGGGCTTGAGAGAGATTTGCAAGTGGAGAATGGGCTTCTTAAAAATATATACCACACGCGATTTTAGGAGCTGGGGAGGGGTGGGGCTGACATTTCTAGCGGATGGTGAAAGTGACCAAACGTTGGCCAGACCTTGACCGCAATGGCAGTCCTAGACACGAACAAGCAGCAGACATGATTTAGTTGGAAGTCAGTGTTTCTACCCGTGTCACGTACCATTTAGTTGCTTAGCATATCCCAAGCTATCAAGCCACAAGTCAAATTCTGTAAGAAATTCGACCTGGAACCAGTCTAGCCCTCAAATAGGCCATCGCGCGTGTTTAGCTTCACTCGTCTGGAATATTTCAGTTGGTCGGAAATGCGGACCTACGGTTCGCTTTTCCGATTAACTGAAATATTCCAGACGATTGAATCTAAAACAAACGATAAACATTCATTTTCATTGAATCAGCTCGAGAAATGTTGCTCAATCGAGTCGCTGATGACATTACCTTTAGGAATGAAGACCCACCACAGTCGTAGTTGTATCATTATGTCGCGTAGCTCCACTAATTGTTTTAAAATCTTGGTGGTTCCAAGATGAATTAAATACGTATTTATTGGAATATCTATAACCGGAGCACAAAAGAATATGTGTATATCTCTCTGAATGAAAGTACATCACATTACATCGACGATTTATTTATTTATTTATGTTTTATGGGTGGAGGAAGCCGGAGTACCCGGAGAGAACCACCGAGCAACGGCGAGCAACTGCCAGACTCCCCAACGTACTAATTCCATACAAGCAGGGTTAGCATTGATTCCATCGACGATAGTCTGCGCGCAAACTCCACGTAAAGTGGGTATACAAACGGTCCATAACAGCGTCGGATTTCTTACGGAATTAGACTAGTGCCCTGAGCGCTTCAGTGTACCCGTTAATTGCTTTTCTGTTGTGGATTGATTCCCATTCGGCCTATGGGGATCAGTTCTCAACGAATAAGCCAACTGAAAGTTTGAAATCCATTTGCACAATAAAATAATGGCTCAATCGAATTTGCGACCTACACACGTACCACTACTTCTTTGTTATACAAGATGCTAATAATTTAATTTTCTTTAATGGTATCCGATTTGCTTGCGTATGATTGGTTGATATGAGTTTTTCATAGTTCGATAGATAATTTACTTATTATATGAATGTTTTTGCTTTGTCGCGCCCATTTATGTCAACTAAAATATTATGGGTGTCTCCAACTGTGCAATTAAATTGTAATTGCCGCATGTGGACTGTTGGTGGTTACTTGGGTTGTTCACACTGGTTTTTCTCTTCAATATTGGAGACCGCGTTTTTAGCCTATGCTGAAAGAAATAAAACTCAACGGGAGAGAAGTTCGTATGACTGTAGGGACATAAAACACGAAGACTTCGTCTGAGCAAGGGCACAATATAATACAAACTAACACTCTGAATTAAATTATAACAATTGAAATGAATTATCTGCCGCTTCATCGAAGTATGAATGTGGGATAGGCATGTTCAGTAAATTTCCAAGAAGTCTTGATTATTTCAACTATAATACCGACTAACTAACATTCCAACTACATCATCAAGGTTTACCGGGACTTGAGCCAGCCATCACTGTCTGGACAAATAGGATTTACCCCCAACCCCACCCCAACTCACCAATCGGCCACCTTCGTGATTCCCCTGCTTGCATAGCAGATGCCGCGTAGCATCGATTTTGAGGTCAGCATGGCATGGTACACACCATGCGACTCACCGAGTTAATGATTCATTACGACTAAATTGAATAA
Source organism: Pictodentalium vernedei (assembly GCA_031216915.1). Taxonomy (NCBI): domain Eukaryota; kingdom Metazoa; phylum Mollusca; class Scaphopoda; order Dentaliida; family Dentaliidae; genus Pictodentalium; species Pictodentalium vernedei. The sequence continues at coordinate 516,222,259 of CM062297.1, forward strand.
ACTAGACTATACAGCTTAGTTCACTGTTGAAAAAATAAGGCTGTACTACCAATACAATTATTCTGTACTTAAGTACGTTCAGTGGGAGGCCATTATCTGCAACATTCTAATAATCCCGTCAATTACTTGAGTAAACATGCCACAAAAACCTATATCTAAATACGTGTGTCCTGTTGCGTTTGCAATATTAAGAGCTTTGTTTTTCAAAAAAGATAATATTTTTTTTTCCTCTGATCGCTAAATTTCAAATTAACTTTATCTATCTGCATGTTTTATTTTTCGTATATTTTGAAGGGCTTCGCTCCAATGAGGAATGTTTGCTATACTTTGGAAGCGATAAATCAAACAATAGAGTTTTAACCCTTTACCCAACGAATCGGCCACATCCTCCCGCGTAATATGCAAATTCAGCAGCTGAAAAAATATTATTTTTCAAAAGATTTCAACAAACCATATCATGTGACCCCTCTTTGGAACGGACACGTCGAGCTCGTTCCAATGATGGGTCACATGATAAGGTTTAGGTGAAATTTTTGAAAAATTAAAAAATTATATTTAACCCTTTACCTAACGTAACGGCCAAAACCGGCCAGCGCTATTCTCAAAAATCACCAATTAATTTTCATTATTTTTTCATTTTTTGTCTCAAAAACATAGGTTATGACCCCTCGTTGGAACGAGCTCGTCGAGCTCGTTCCAACGAGGGGTCATAACCTATGTTTTTGAGACAAAAAATTGAAAAAAATTAGTTATTCAAGAATTTTTTTTGTTAGTGTCGTCTGCTTTTCATGTTAGGTAAAGGGTTAAAATAATAAATTTTGATATCGTCTGCGTTGGATAAAGAGTTACTGTTAAGTTTTGTTCCTTGAGCTGGGTGTTTTGATTAAAACGTTAGGTTAGGGGTTAGCAAAAATAAGAGTTACCAAGTCAATTTAAATCCACCAAACACTGTATCTAATATATTTAAAACCTAACTGCTTTAATCAGAAAAAACACTCCAGCTCGTTCTATTTGGGATATAAGTTGACTATCTGAGAGAACAAAAAAATAACAAGATTCTAAGGGAATTTAGATATTGCTTAAAACTGACGTTGACGGGTAAATCCTTTATTCAACACGAATAGGAGACGACACTCGCAAGAAAAAAAAAATTTCTAATGAGGGGGGATCATCTAGGTTTTAAAGGTAAAAATTGAAAAAAATGATAACATTCGAATGGCAATTTTAGTAAATCGCGTTTCCCGATATGCCCGTTATGAAAGATAAAGGGGTAGAATAAGGCCGCACAAACTAAATTAATTGATTCTCAGGCATTTATTTTTTTTTCAAATCATTGAGAGAGGGTTTTATTTTTAATTTTTATTTTTTCCCTGCATATAGTGAAAATGAATTGAGAGGCTTTCCGCTGAGTTTTGCACACTAAAAATATAGAAAGTGCATAATTATACAACTAAACTTATTTAATTTTTAAAAGAAAACTGTTTTTTTTCTATTTATGCTCTGCAGATGTCAGTTTCAGAATCCCTTTCTTGTAAATATTAAAACCCAGTCTCCGAATCCCCAGATTTTGTAATAATATTGGAAGGAAAAAAAAGGAAAAGGCAATAAAACGTCCAATGAGGGGCTCAATTTCTGTGAGTGATTGCCTGAGAATCAAAACATTTTTTTTTGCCTAACAAATATTTGTTTTCAAACTTGCCTGCCTGAAACAGGCAAAAGCGGTTGCGTTGAGTTCTGGAAACGCAATACCTCCACTTGGATAATACTGTTAAAACGTCCCCTGATTTCCAATGTGTCCTATGTGCCTTCAGGCACATAGAACACATTGGAACTCAGAGGACGATAAAGGAAGAAATGCCATTGAAACAGCTTTCTTCGGATTTCTGAGTTATATCGTTCCTTCAGTGGAACAAGGCGACAGCTACAATACCAAATCACCCCCTCAAGGGCCTGTATGAAGAAAGAAAAACACTAAAAGTAATATTTTCATTAAATAAACCAAACCTGTTAAATTTTCACATCACAACGAGCATCGACCTGGTATATCAGAAGTTTCACGATCTGAAAGTCCAAATTTCAGAAGAGAGCACCACCTAGCACGATTTGTCACGAATTGGAACGGATATGTTACTCACGTTCATTAGGAAAACAAACTATTTCACATGGATAATACTTCTAATTTGAAAATAGGGCTCGTGAAATTGTGTAGATATGCAGAAAGATTTTTATTTGCAAAAATACACCCACTCGCGGCAGTATGCACACATGATACGGTGAATAAATTTGAACATAGAGCTACACACAAGATCTGCAACACCTTCAGCTAATTTTGTTGTATATACCCTCACATACATGCATGCATTCACATATAAACATTCTACCACTCGCACTGACACGTATTGTTAACCCCTCCACACACAAAACAACTTACCCCGAAATACACTTTCACACAATCTGAAATCGCGCCACCTTTCCAGCCTCGCTCTAACCCTCATAATATATTCAACCACCATACAATCAGATAGATTTGATTAGTACATGAAATAATTGAACATGGATATTCATAGGGGGCAGTTATTTTTGAGAACTCTTTCCGTAACATACAAATACTTTCATAGCTTTCATTTTGGATTTTTTCTTGAGTGCGTTAAAGTCTCCCGTTTCAATAAAATAACAAACCAAGATAGCTGCATGATTCACTCATCTGAGAAGTCTCATGGCTGACGATTTTCGTCATTGGAGAACATTTACGGGAAAGTTAGCTCCCCTTAATTTTTTGCCGTTGTCAGTAAATTTAACACTTAGGGTGTGGGAATTGCATAGAAAAAATGAGGTTTCGAAGTGTTAGCGAAGTTGTATCATCGCTGGGCGCCTCATTTCCTAAACTTCGGTGATTTTCCAGCTGAGTAGTATAAAAAATACAGAAGCTGGCTTTTTACAATTTCTTTCCAATCAGTTTGAAAGTTTCATTATTGTTTCTCAGTTTAAATTTAAAAACAAGAAAACGGCGCTTTCAGCATCTTTTGATGTTCTGTAACTTTTTTCTGTTCATTATATCAACCGTGTACCCATCGTGGCATATTATGCAGTCATTTTTATTACACGCCTGTTCTATGATATCCTCATCTACAGAAACTCTAAACTATGCGGAAAATGAAAATCTGTTCCGCACACATGTGCGGAACGGAAATCGTTGACGGACTATTTTTATAAAGAAGCGAAATTTCACTGGAATTTTCCACAAATCGTGCACCGCAATTACAATTTGAATCGATAGCGATAGCTAACCCCCCCCCCCCCCCCCCCTCCACCCGAGATCCAATGTGTTCTATGTGCCAAAAGGCACATAGAACACATTGGAACTCATGGGGAGAAATGGTAACACGGGTTCCTCTCGCAAATTTGGTTGGCGATAAAATGTGTTCTTTTTGATGATAGTTGTCACATGAATTGCTGAGTGTCCTTCTAATAATGGTTTTTATAGACGTGAAAGCGTGTAATAAACACAGTACGACACGAGTGCGGCCTCTCATTCTATCCTTTTGAGCTGACACTCGTGCCATATCGGTTAACCCATTCACACACGGGTGTCATTCTATGTATTTATATCCTTTCCATTAATATAAAGGCCTAACATGTAAGATTTGCCATTTTTCCCCAGGAAGAATAAAAAGTTGGAAATTTCTGTAAAAGCACCTTCGTTAAACAAAGAACCAAAGTAAACTATTACTTAACTGCTTCTAATTAGCTGACCATAAAAAGTCAAGTTTCCTTTTGTCACTTTTAATAAACGAAAACAACAAAACAGCTCTGAAAGCTTCATTTTCTACTGATGTTATTGGTGCGTTCGCAACAAGTTTCTCACTTGGACCTTCCTCGCCTGTCTAATAATTTCAGAGGAGATAACTTTATCGAAAATCGATTTCCATGACGAGATAAATCAGATATGCGCGTCCAATGAAAACGCGGTGGGCATTTTTGCACTTTCTCTTCGGAAATATCACATTATCGGTTTTCTGTGCGTTAATCTGGAGATAATTGAGTACGTGTGCAACTTTTCTAAACAGTTCTGAAGCCATTCGGGTGTTTCCGAGAGGAGCAGTACGCCATCAGCAACAAGAAGATAACTGAGCGCATTTGAACTGAGAAGTTTCCAGTTAAAAAGCCAGCGATATCTTCTGTAAAGAGTTTAAAAAGTGTGGGCGATTTAATAAATCCTTGCCTCCCATCTATGGAGAAAACACATGGTGAACCGATCCCAGAGATGTTTTAGTAAAGATAGTCATCAGATACAGCATAAAAGGGTTTATTTATTTTTATGCTTATTTACCACTGTCTTAAGACTGAACATGCTATCTACGGTGTGTTTTTTCTTTAAAACCGAATTCGTTGCAACTAATAAGATCGTTTAGCTCTAGCTATGCATTTATCGTAGCATTTAATGTTTTCTTAAAGCGTGTTTCATCGGTGCTTCTAACAGCAATCGCTCGATAATTATTGGGAATAGGCCTGCCCCATGCTGTGCGGTAGTGTTTCGACTGGTGGACTTGATTGGTGACTTTTCTAACTGAACTGGGAACGACTGCTTTGAGAAGTTCGTTGGAGACACGATCATTACCTGCAGATTTAGTATTTTTAAGTTTGGCCAGACAGTTAAAATTTTCATCCAAGGTAGTTGTCTCGTTATTTAAAGGAAAAGGTGGCGGCTCAGTCTCCAAAGGCTTCACTAAACAAACCTCACAGTCGTTGCTTGCACAAAATGACTGTGGAGAAGCTAAATGTTAGGTCAGAGTCGAGTGCCTCACGTTCCTCATTTTTCCTTCTGCGCAGGATATTTAATGTACGCCAGCACTCTTTGTTACTACTTGTTTCTAGTTTTCAAGTAAGTTCTTCATAATATTGTTTTTGTTTGTACGTAATCAATATGTTGTATGATTTCTTCAAATGCGCCGGAAGTGGGTGTGTGTGTGTGTGTGGGGGGGGGGGGGGAGCAGCCGTTCCTTGCCCCGAGGCTAGGGAGAAGGGGGCAGTGCGTGCTCTTTTCGCCAGAATCTCAATATTGGAAAATACTTTACTTTCCGAGAATTGTAACTGAAAAACTCTCTAGTATTCGTTTCTAACGTATTTTACGTGTGCAATGTGGTGTGTGTGTGTGTGTGTTGGGGGGGGGGGGGGGGGGGGGTTCAGGTATCATTTTGGAGTTTGGTCATCATACAAATAAGCTATACAATCGGTGGGGTGATTTCTAACGCTTTAGATCGCCCCTTAAGTGGAACAAGGTGCCATCTGCAATGCTTCAGCATTGCAGACGGAACCTTGTTCCTCTCAAGGGACGATGTATATACATACAATGTCAATTCTCTTGGATGTCGTTACAATTCATGAAACGGGATGAACTCCCAGTTTTAACTCCTACCCAGAATTGTGCGCCCTTTTTGATATCCCTGACTCCTTGCCCCTGGATGCTTCGGTGCCCTTGGATTTCTAAGCAATATAAAATCAGTGTATGTGCTGAAGTAAACAGCACAGAAACTAAATTACTAACGATCTGATTCGCAATAATCATCTACTCATAGTTCTGTTTGATTACATTGGTGTGGGCGAAGTGTGATCGGAAATTACAAGATAGTCAGTCATTCGACTGTTTGGCGCTACCACGTAATTAGAATTTTCGCCCCTTAGTTTAACCTTTCGATCCATGAAATGACAAAATGAAATATATTATTTATTGGGGTTTAAGGTCACATACTTATGCACAATGGATAATCGTGACCGTGACAGTTTTACGGGTGGAGGAAGCCGGAGTACACGGAGAGAATCACTGAGCAACGATGATCAACTGACATCTCCTCAACATTCTAACTCTGTTCAAGCTCCGCTAAGCAGGGTTACAGCAGTTGAAGATGTTCACCATCGACGTGCAGTACGCCTTATACACGGCGTCATCGTGCCTCCTTGTAGGCAACCGGGATAATGTGCCTTGCCCAATGACACAACGCGGGTTGTCCTGGACGGGGATCGGACTCGGGACCTCTAGCATAGAAGTCCAACACTCTATCACTGAGCTTCCGCGCTCCCGACAAAATGAAAGATTTGTTTGTTTGTTCTAATGGGGGTTAACGACACTTTTTTACAGCCAGGTTCACATCGTGTTGGAAAGTTTTATGGGTGGAGGAAGCCGGAGTATCCAAAGAGAACCATCGAACAGCTGTCAGACTCTCTAACATACTAACTCTGCACAAGCAGAGGAAGCAGCGTTGAAGCCAAATCCACCATCGATGTTCAGTATGTCTTAGTATACAGCACCACCGTACCCCCACGCAGGTAACCGGGACTGTCTTGCCCAATAACACAACGCAGTTACCGTTCATCAGGATCAAACCGTCTGCCTCTTCGGTTATGCATTGAGACTAGGGACGTGGCTAGAGGTTTCCGATTGGGGAGGGGGGGGTAGAGTAGTGAATTTCCAACTGGGGAGGGACCGGGAGGGGGAAACCCTCCTCCTGGTCCCTCCCCAATTGGAAATTTACTACAGTACTACAGAGAAAACGTTTGAAAATGAAGCCATGAAAGGTGGCATAAAATTGATTCTAGTAACTGAAATGCCAACACATTTATGATAGGTATTCTTCTTGGAATTGAATGTGTGCTAAACAAATGCCCAGTCTGAGAACTTTGAGCAATTCACTCTGTCCTAACATTAAATCAGATCTTATGCAGGAATGGTCAGTTTTCGAGGTTTCATCATTTTGTAACTGTGAATGATGGAATTAACTCAGGATAACGATTTTACATTATGTGATTTTCTTGAAGTGGGAATTTTTGCCAATTTGAAACCGAATTAGAATTTTGGGAAGTAAAGGAGACATCATCATCACCAAAGAAGCTCTAAAATCCAGATAGACGAAATTTTCAACTACTCATGATGTGCCCTCCGAATTTCCAACTATAGAAACATTTTTGCCAGGATTGGGGGGGGGGTGCCACGCCCTCACCCCTGTCGCCACGTCCCTAATTGAGACACCGCGCTCCCATATGGAACGAGATACAAATTTCCTGCAGCTGAAAAGTCGGGGTTGTGTACTGAGGCTGTGGAACCGTAGAGAGGGTATATGAGGGTGGGTGTGGGTATGGGACAACACTTCCTCCCACCTTTTCCCCACAGACAAGCTTCAAGATTAAACGATGAGTTTTACAATTACAGTCTTCAGTCCAGTTTCATTCAAATTCTTCTACTTCAACCATGTTTGGAAAGTAGAAGTAAACTGGTTGCTGTAGAAGAAATAGACCGAATTTGACAAGGTCATGATATCAGCAGAGTAGCAACGGTGGCGAGGGGGGGTGGGGTCCACACTTTTTCTGGAAAATTAATCTTAAATACATTCATGCCCGAAATCCCCAAACATGTATACTCTCACCCTCATATTTCTTGGATCATTTTGCTTAAGTCGTGTGTTCACTTTCTGTGAACTTTAAGCTTTAAAAAAAAAGTACTCGGGGATTCACCATTTGACATGAAACAATTATTCTTTCCTCGGGGAAGATGCCGAACCTTCACCTATGGGGAATACACACGCCATAAGGATCCAGTTCAATAGGTTCCTTCCATCACACACACCATTTGCAGATGCAATAGTCGATCTATCTCAAAAGACAATAATGGCGCTTCATGAAGTTGCATTACAATTTTATTTTTTTTACTTTTCAATCTAGATATTCATTCCTTTTCTTTATGTACTTTCTCAATCTACATGCCTGTTCCTGTCTATCCACCTGTTACTCTCTTTCTTCCATACTTAGCGGAAGGCAGGAAGACCGCCAATCTGGCTATGCCTCTCCCTGCTGGTATACAAAAGTAAACTAGTTGGTCTCAAACTTAATGGTTTGAAATCAGTATTGTGATGTGCACATTTCGTGTAAATTGTGTTTTATTTTTTGTATACTGGCGAATAAAAAATATATCAAATGTGAAGAGAAAACCACTTTATTACACGCCTGTTCTATGTAATCCCTATCTACAGCAAAACTAAACCATGCGAGAAATGAGAATCCGTCCCGCACATATGTGCGGAACGGAAATCGTTGAGGGACTATTTTTAAATAGAAGCGAAATTTCACTGAAATTGTTCTACAAATCGTGCACCGCAATTACAATTTGAATCGCTAGCGATAGCTAAAAATAGTAACAGGGGTTTCCATCGCAAATTTGATTGGCGATAAAGTGTGTTCTTTTGTTGACAGTTCATCCCCGGAGTTCCAATGTGTTCTATAGAACACATTGGAATTCGGGGGACGAGCTGCCAAATGAATTGCTGAGTGTCCTTCTAATAATTGCATTTATAGACGTGAAGGCGTGTAATAAACACAGAACGACACACGCGTGTGAATGAGTTAATCGATATGACACGAGTGCCAGCGCGGAAGGATAAAACGAGAGGCCGCAGGCCTCGAGTTTTATCCGTCCGGGATGGCACAAGTGCCATATCGATTAACCCATTCACATGCGTGTGTCGTTCTGTGTATTTTCTGCAGGCCGCGAAATGAGATGGAGGGGACAAAATATTTGTTCGGCTGCAATTTCCAGCAGTAAAATATTTTGTCCCCCTCCCCTCCAGTTCATTTAGCCTGGCACTTAGCGTTGCATAAAAAGGGATACAAATGGGTATTCGAACATTTCCTGGCAGAAAATTGTAGTAGATGGCGCACAGTGTACTTATCGCTGCCTTCCCCACAAGAAATCCTACAAACACACACCCTTAAGACTTTCCATCAAACTCGTCGTTAAGCGAGAGTCAATGAAGTGCATTTTGTGATTCCAGTTTTTAAATTTTCTTGATGAGGCCTAACAATGGTTGGTCCGGTGCGTTTTGGTTTGCATTTTTCGTTTGTGTACACCCACTCCACGACACACACACACCTCCCCGGAAAGGCACCGAGTCGCAATGGCGATGGGCAATACACTAATACAAAAATAATGGTCGTTTTTCACCAAACCTGTTCTCATAATTAGGGTACTGTAATGTTACGTCGATCTATCAGTTCAGGAAACGAAACTGCTTCAGTATTCCAATGCGGATGGAGGAAGCCGGAGTATCCCAAAGAGAACCACCGGGCAACGGCGTCTCGGAAACAAAGCTGTTTAGTATTCCAGTATAACACCACCTGGCCAACTGGCAATACACAGGCGTCGTGTACTACAGTAGCGTACAACACGTCAATGGCACACTTATCTTCAATCAATTCTTACTATATGGAGTTAATGGATTGATAAGTCCGACATATACCCGCCTCTGTTCGATGGTTCGCCCCGTCTATGGTCAGGCTTTCTCAGCTTATAAACTGTTGAAAGTACCGTTAAGCCACAATAAACAAACAAACAGTATAATCATAGACAGAAAGACTTTATGTATGGGGTTGCGTGAATTTGTCGAGAATTTAGAGTTTTATCGAATAGCTATTACTTGGACAACCAGTCAGATCAAGCCTTTCAGACATCTATTATCGAAACATTTCCAAATTTAGGAGAGAACAACACCTCTTAATAGTGTGGGGTTGTGACTATAAGATTGGAGACAGAATTTGGCGATGAAAAGCAATGCCGCATGTTTCAATGCGTTTGTTTCTAACTTTATTTGATAGGACTCTTATACACACTAAAAACTAAAGTGTTAAAACTGACACTTTCAAGGTGTTAAACCCATTCTAACTCTTAGGGTTTGATTTTAACACTCAAAGTGCAATGCTTTAAGCACTTAGACATTACAATTGTCAGACATCTGAAACTTGAATGGATGGCACTTCCCATGTGTCTAGCATTGGTGGTTCTTCCAGAATCGCCCATAATTCGATTTGCGCTTGGTGGGTGCATAATTAAAAGGACACAACGCAGATGACGCGGATCAGGCTCGAGAGTTCGAGCCTGATCCGCGTCATCTGCGTTGTTTCCTTTTGATTGTCGCGACATTACACTTGTCAAGTGGTATTATTGTAACACCTGTCAAGTTCTGTGATATCTACACTTGAACAAAGTGCTAGTTCAGCACTTAGTAAGTGTTAAATACAGCACTTCAAGTGTAGTTGTTAACACTTTAGTTTTTAGCGTGTAGCCCTTTACCTAATACAAATGGCAGACGACACTTGCAAAACAAAATTCTTGAATAATGAATTTTTTCATTGTTTGCATCACAAACATAGCTTATGCCCCTTTATTGGAACGAGCTCAACGAGCTCGTTCCAATTATGGGTCATGAGCTATGTTTTTGAGAAAAAAAAATGAAAATTGAATGGTGATTTTTGTGAGTAGCTTTGAGAATTGGCCGGTGTTGGCCGTTACGTTTGGTAAAGGGTTAAAAATGGAAAAACGACACCAAAAACTAAATCTGTCCGGTATTTAACTTGGATATTCGTATGAAGTAATTAAGCGAAAGTGGGAGTGGGAGGGCTCAGAACCTTTATTATAGGGTAACGAATTATGGTTTACCAAACCACGCGCACAGGTTTTTGATTAGGTTTTTAACATTTTAAATTTTCAAGTTTAAAATAAAACTTTTGCATCTCAAAGAAATTTGAAATCTGAGGGGATATAATTTTCTAAAAAGTCATTCTAAGTGACGAAAATGGTTGACCATTTTGGCTTGGGATTTCTTTGCCGATACCCTTTTAACGAATGAAGTCAGTAACCCCTTTACGAGAACGATCACCCCAAGTACAATGTGGATGGCTGGGGTAAGGTTGTGTTACGTACGGTCGCACAGGCTGAAACGGCATTCTTCGTGTGGCGGCTGCGATACAAGTGGATCGAACATCTCCCTCCACAAACAAACAAAACTCTCGGCCTAATCCACCCCCCCCCCCCACCCCCGACAGTGTGTTTTTTGAAAATGTCATTGAGTCATGTTTTAAAGGGTCTCTAAAGGTTTTTAAGATTTTACAATGGGTACTCGGTGTTTTAAGGTACTTAACCCTTTCGTCACTGAGCTCTTGAATTGTTTATTGGTGTTTAACGACACTTTCAACAGACAGGGTCACACCGTGCCGGACAGCTTTACGGATGGACGAGGCCGGAGTCCCCGGATATAACCTCCGAACAGCGCCGGGCAACCGTCAGACTTCCTAACTCACTAAATATGCCCAAGTGGAGTCAGCAGCCGTTGAAAAGGCAAGTGCATCATCGACATGCAGTACGCCTTAGTACGCAGTGCCATCGTGCCCCCCCCCCCCCCCCCCCACACACACACACCCTACGTGGTCAATTGGTATTAAGTGCCTTGTTCAAGGATCGAACCGTCGACCTCTCAGTTTGAACTTAAGACAAGCAGATGCCCGGGATACCTCCATATTGCACTCTATACTGATGCCCACTTTCTACAGAATGAAAGCAGAGGGAACATCAAGACGCTCACCAATGGAAGTCCCCCAGCCTCCGACCCAATGGTTCATACTCAATACTCCAACCACACAACCGATGTCCCAAAAGCTCCTGAATGGTATCGCCCGAAGGAATATGCTCTTTAGCGAAGTGGGAGAATCTATTTTGTATTTATGGGGATGTACAGTAATAATTTAATCCTACAGCCCTATGGGGCCGTCGGATTAAAGTATTGCTGGTTCTCCTTACCGATTTGTTCTGTATTGGGTAATCTTTTCATTGAATGCTTCTATTTCTGGACGCAAAAAGTTATGCATAATGGGACGTGAACTTGAGAAGGTTAAAATCAATATTTGGTAAACTTATAAGATCAAAATTTGGGTTTTTTTCAGAAATGAATACGATTTCAAGAAACAATAAACATATTTGTGTATGTCATAATTAATAACTTCTCACATGTCAATTTGCACTCGGAACATTAATAAACTTACCAAAAGTAATCGAGGTTCCATGTCCTGCCATCCATTCTTAGAAAACTAAATACGCTTTGCCCAGGATCGAATAATGTACGAGCATATGTTTTTGTAGCCAAGGCTAGCAGAAAGCCGTCATTTAAAATATCATACTTTATCACGACTGAAGTAGAAAAGTACTTTCAGACGGAATGTTTAGAAATCTGAGAGCTCTGAGGTTTTATCTCAATTATTACAATGATTGATTCTTACTGCAATCTCGAAGAGCAATAGAACGATTATACAGAAGTGAAAACGAGACAAAAACTTGACCTTCTGTGTGTACATTGATGTCAAAATACGAACATTTCAAGTCTCAGTTTTTCCCATTCTGCCACTGGGAATTTAACCAATCCAATCCTGTTTTTACCTCTATCAAACACGCTTGACCTGGTTAACCCTTTACCTAACTTGAAAAGCAGACGACACTTGCAAAAAAAATTCTTGAATAACTCATTTTTTTCTCAAAAACATAGGTTATGACCCCTCGTTGGAACGAGCTCGGGGAGCTCGTTCCAACGAGGGTTCGTAACCTATGTTTTTAAAAGGAATAATGAAAATTAATTGGCGACGTTTGAGAATAGCGCTGGCCGGTTTTGGCCGTTACGTTGGGTAAAGGGTTAATTTCCCAGTAGAATTATGGGAAAATGTGCTACTTGAAATTTCATAATTTTGACATCAGTATGCAGAGGGTTAATAGACTACTATATTATGGTCGACATCTGTGTAAGGAAAATAAACATGGATTTTAAAATTGAAATGAAATTCGACCGATCGTTTTGGCACTGTCCTTTTTAGTCGAGTATGCGTTTTGGCACAGGTGTGGCCAAAAGTGGAGGGGGTGAGCGGCGTTAAGGGACGCACAGCCACTCCATTTTTGGAATTTGGATTAGAGCCTAGTTTAGGGCTCCCCCACTCTTTGACTTGTACAAGTGCAGAAATATTAGCATCGAAGTAATTGTGTGACTGGATGTGTGGCGAAGGGGAAGGTGCGTGATTGAGATATTCCTCATCTGGAGCCCCAACCTAGGCTTGTTTGGTGTCAACTCTATCTCCCACGCACCTGCTACGAGATGAGTTGAGGAGGGTAACAAACTAAATATTTCGTACTCATGTGCTTCTGCCACATCTGTCGGCTTTCCAGAACACCAGCGACCTTTTCTGTAGTGCAGTCTGTTCCAACACCAAACCATATTCACTGATTGGTACTGCGAGATATAGTTGTACAATCTCAATCCCTAACCCCTAACTCTCACACGCGTATCTTCCAGCTACAATCGTTGACCGTGGGACAAGTCACATATGAATATCAATGGCAGTAGATGTGGGATCTCCAATCTTATTACTTTTTTCAGACAGTGTCGCTTGATAATATATGATGTAATTAATCCTTAGTCCCCATGCAGCCACAAATAGACCCTTTTATATTGCTCTGAAAAAGTTGTCCCAAGTGTATTCTTCTTGGAGAACTCAACTGTTAGTATGCATTTATCTTGATAGTGTTTTTACATCATTGTTGGCTGCCTGTACAGGCAGCCAACAATAATGTAGCAACACTGTTAAGTGAAGACATTTAGACCATCTGGCGAATGAATTCTATCTTCGGTGGGTTAGGACAATTTCTTCACTTCGAGCATCTTCCAACCCGAAGGTTCGCTTTCGAGTTATTAGATGGTTGATGTATAAGTAATAATAACCGAAACATGATCAGGCCGTGGCATTCACGCCAACTTGAAAAAAATAGAGCGTACTGCCCTTTCATATCAAAGCTAGAATTGCCGACATTGGGCTGTTGTTGGGGGGGGGGGGGGGGTGGGTGGGTGGGATGAAAGTTTTCCAACAAGGATACTAAAATGTCATGCAGAAGATACCCCACGAAGTATAAACCATCAGATCGGGGGAGAATGTACCTTCCATTGGTGAGCGTCCAGAGGTCTTCCCTCGTTTAATTCTGTGGAAACCGGGCATCAGTATATATATATAGAGTGCTATGTAGAGCTATCCCGGGCATCTGTTTGACTGATTGACTAAACGTTGCAACGCACTCTAGAAATTTCGTCGAGATGTTGTACCTGCTGAAATTAGATTTAGGTAATAAGAAAGTTCACTACATTTTACCTTTGTAAATAATTCCAAGCTTTGACATCATTTCATGGGAAGCTCTCGGAAAGAGCTTCCGAAGAAATGATATCAAGGCTTGGAATTATAAACAGGGGAAATGGGTGAGTTAATGGAAAACAATGAGTTAATTTAATTATATTGTTCCTACAACTTATTTCAGCTGGTAATTTTCCAGCGGACGAGTTTATAGGGGAGGGTCCCGCTTTCCCGCCCCAACCAAATTCGGACATTGTACTTTCTTCCAAACGGAAATTTTACACGAACTGGTGCGGTGAAAACTGAACATGTTCTACTTACATTCGACATATCGCTGTTTAGTAAATAAGACAGCGCTTCAATTATATTGTTTTCCAAATCATCTTTACGACCTAAAAACATATTTATGTCTCTTCCGCCAAGTACTTATCTCATTAGACTAGAGATGAATGGCTTGTTACCCTCTTGTGATATCTGGTATATTGGATTCATTAACCCTTTCACCTTAGGTTAATAAGAGATATCAAACAGTATATACCATTCGCAAATTATTCCGCATTTCATTTCTTGGAAGGATAAACAATTATTTATCTCCTTCGATCGTGTAATCTTGCCCGGTATTGTGCTAGATATTTTGTCTTCGAAGGCGAAGATGTTTTACGGACTGTGGGTCCCGCGGGAATGGTATATACAGGGCCGTCGTAAAGATGTCCGATTTGGGGTGTGTAAACCCAATTCGTCTCGACTGTCATGACTCAAGTCCCGACTGAAGAAATATTGCAACTAAATCATCAAGGCATGCCTTCTTCGAAGGCATGCCTTGATGATGCAGTTGCAATATTTGGCAATGTGGAACTAGACTATTGACCACTATTGACTCTCGTCACTTTATCTATCCGGCAAAGTGGCGAATATGTCGTGTTCTGATTGTCACATTTCCCCTTATTGACTCGTCCTCACCGAAGTTATGCAACGTCGAAACCGGTTAGTCCTTGGATGGGTGACCGTCTGAGCGATCGATTCGGTCTCCTGCTTTGTGGTCTTGGGCAAGGCACTTAACCCCGATTGTCCACATGGGGGTACGATGACGTCGTGTACTAAGGCGTACTGCACGTCAATGGTGCGCATGTTTTCAACCAATCTAACCCTGCCTGTGCTGCAGTGCGGAGTTACGATGTTGGTGAGCTGGCAGCTGCTCGTCGTCGCTCGGTGGTTCTCTCTCGGCTTCATCCACCCGCGAAACTGTCACCGACACGATATGACCTTGGTTGTTAAAGTTTCGTTAAACCTTAATAAATAAATAAATAAATAAATAAATAAATAAATAAATAAATAAATAAATAAATAAATAAATAAATAAATAAATTGACTCGTCCATCGGACGAGTCTTTTAGGGAGAAAATGTGACAATGAGAACACAACATAGATTATATTAACTTTACTCATTTGTTACCCTTATTTGTCATAAAAACTATTATGGTTTTTTTTTCCAAGTTAAGGAGCCTGGTGTGTTATGTACCATCTGTCCTTAGCTGGAAGAGTACTGGAAGACCAAGTTTGGGCTTTATTCTGAAATGCAGGTACCATATCATAAAGGTTCCATATCTAGTGGATATGGTTCAGATTGTTTTGGAAGTCAAATTATTTAGTGTGTATGAATTTGCCTTGTTCAATTTATGGGAGAGTGCCTACATGCACTGTCCCATAAACTATAACAAGACAAAGACATGCGAACAAATTTCGGTGATCAAAAATAATTTAGCACTCTCCCAGTTGACACAAAGAAGAAAGAAAACGAACCGAAAAAGTGTTTTTTCCTGAAACCCAATCGAAACCGAAACCGAATCCGAGAAACTTCCCAGCTCTACTGACAGCACTAAATAATTCTTAAGCTACATATCTTTCGATCGCAACTAAAAAAATCGGAAGTATCGTCTGCTTGTCGTTCTTGGCAGAGAGTAAAATGTTTCATATGTGATCTTGGTGGCTAGAGTTGTGTCCTCAGTCACCAGAAGGAGCGTGTGACTTTCAAAGCATTCAAAACAGGATGGATGATGTTCTTGTGAAGCAATAAACTCTCGATAAGCTTAAAATAAAAAGGCATCATGGCGGTTTATTGGTACATTTTAGTATTGATATTGTGTTTGATGTATTAATGATATGTTTTTAATCAAAATAACAAGCCGTGCTAGTATTAATTACAAAGGGTGAACTTCAGCAGCGAAATATCAAAAAGCCATATTACATACACGAATGTGGATCACGCAAAAAATAATTCTATAATATAACCCTCCCGTTATTCCACTATAATTTACAGTGATTTGCCTAGATGAGTGTTTTGACATTTCGTTTCCATTAACTCTTTGGGAGGTACAATTTCAAGGGAGTTTTGATTTCATCGTTTATGTAAAACATTTCCTTTGCAACTGTGAAGATTTGTTCATAGTTCATCGATCGTATCGCTGATCCAGCTATTCTGTTCCATTTATCTTTATTTTTCATATAAAACCACTATTAAGTGAAACAACTAACATTTGGTTGAAGTTTCCAACGCAATCCCGTCAGTATTTTTATTTACTGGCGTCTACAAACACAGCTAGAGTGGCGGGCAGTTGTCTTCTTGCACCGCGCCACTCCCGCTGTGTTCCAAGTATCATTTTTATATATTTCTCTTATAACTTTCAGAAGTGGCATTGTTGAAAAAAGCGACCGCAAACATATTTTTGGTTGTGTCAGCATATTCATTCATGTTCATAACCAAAGGCACCATAGGCGGCTGAACCAGGGGGGTACAGGGGAGACGTACCCCTTCACTTTTTTCATAGATACATGCATGTTATACGTGTACACAATGAGTTAAAAATGGGCGCATGCAAACGTCAGTATACAGGCATTCCTCGTAAATATTATCTGCAAATCAAAACAGGTTTAAGAACCCCACCTTCGGCCGCTCAGTCTGTCCATTCTACTTCACCCTTCTTACAACCCAAAGGCTAGCCTTCGGGTTGGAAGATGATTGAAGTAGAATAAATAGACAGTGACTACACGGTGGCAACCTCATTTAAACGGGAGACTTGTGAGTAATCGAACAATTGCCTTTTATAACTTGTCTCTGCCACCCACCCCCTTCCCCAGGCCGAACCACGGTAGTTGTTTTTAATTTGAGTCCCTCCACTTTTATAGAGCTTCCACCACGTCTGCTAGGCATACCCACACTCATCAACACCCTTACTTCCACAAGCAACCCTACCAAAATACCCCATCCCCATACATTCAAACATGCATACACTCACAGTCACTTGAATCTAGTCAATAAGTACTATTCTCATTTTAAGTAACATATTCGTGAAGATTCGTCAAATCATTTTGATACAATCTAATTGTTCCCAGCTAATGTCAATTAACGACACAAGATATGTGTTTTCCAGCTGCCGATAAAGAATTGTAACGTTTTAGTATATGCACTTTGATTCTGGATTGTATCACATCAAGTTCCTAACTGGCGGTAGAAACAGTCGACATTTTCCATTTTGAATAGGTCGTAGGAACTTTCAGACAGAAGCTTTCAACACCACAATCAATTGTTCCCATTTGGGCTGAGCGCTATGCAGGTAAAAACAAATGTTTTGATTCTCAGGCAATATCTCATTGAAACTGAACCCTCTCATTTAACGTCTTTATTAAATTGTAGTGTCTTCCAATATCAGTCCAAAGTTGGGAAACTCGAAACTTTTTTACATTTTTTTGTGTGTAATAGAAATCTGAAGACCATAGCTAAAGACAGTTTACAGACTGTGACATTACAGTTGTTTTTAAGCAAGTCTGGGCTGCCTATACAGGCAGCCAAGACTTGCCTACAAACGACTGTCATGGCACTTAGAATGTCGCTTGCAAGTTTCCCCAGAGATGGCATACTGTGGCACCTGTTCGGTTGCAGTAAAAAGTGATCAAAGTCGGAATTAGGCCATTGAGGGTTAAAACCAAATGAGTTAATTTGTATAATTTTGCACTTTCTATATATTCTCTGTGTGAAAATATAGCGGGGAAACCTTTCAATCCATGCTCAGTATATGCAAGAGAAAAATAAAATTTAAAAATAAAAGTCTCTCTCCCTCACGGATTTGAAAAACAAATGTCTGAGAATCAATTAATTATGTCGTGTGGCAAGTTCAGTGCAAGGAATTTTGATGAGATTACAATCAGATATGAAGACTCACCACAGCAGGAGTGTCATCAAATCAATGTACGCTTGACATAAGAAAATTACTATTCGCCCTGTCTAAAAAATTACAAAAAAACTATTCAGACTGGTGGTATACTAATTTGGCAAATTCATCTAAATTTTCGTTCTACAGTAATATAAAAAAATATTTCCAGCCAGAAGATTATCTCGTAGTAGAAAAGAACAGCGTCATACGACAGTCCTTCACAAAATTAAGAATTAGCGCCCATAGATTGTCCATCAAAACTGGTATGCACAAAAGACCACCGGTTCCCTCAGATCAAAGGTTTTGTCCGTTTTGCAAGGACAAGGTGGAGGATGAGATACATTTCCTGGTTGAATGTCCGTTATATAGCATGGAACGGGGAGCACTCTTACGGGAAGTGAATCACATCATTCCAGACAGCGCAAGTATGAGCTACCAGGTGCTATCCAAAATACTAATTGGGGA
Source organism: Pictodentalium vernedei (assembly GCA_031216915.1). Classification (NCBI taxonomy): domain Eukaryota; kingdom Metazoa; phylum Mollusca; class Scaphopoda; order Dentaliida; family Dentaliidae; genus Pictodentalium; species Pictodentalium vernedei. Next base: position 516,240,909 of record CM062297.1, read on the forward strand.
GTTCAACTCTGACATAACTCCACTAGTTATGCGTTACGTCCATAAAATCCAAACACAGAGACAAGACACAAGTGAATCTGTCCACAAAACTGCGTTGAAACGAAACTGATATTTCCAATTTTTTTTTTTTTTTCTGTTTGTTTGTTTGTTTTGTGTCATTCATGTTTTCATATTTGAATATGTTTTACTATATGTTTCATGTCATATACCCATGTTTGGGAATGAACGACAATAAATAAATAAATAAATAATAAATAAATTATTGCGCCGGAGAGTTCCACAAATTATGTTAATATCTTGATGTTTTCAAGGGAAGTTGCATACTTATTGATTGGAACATCTATAACCGCGGCAAGAAAGAATGCATGTATGTCTTTTGTAACTAAAAGCACATCAAATTACATCAACGGTCTTCTGCGCGCAAATTTTCACAAAAAGTGGGTACACAAACTGCCCATAACAGCGTCGAATTACGAATCAGACGGGTGGCCCGAGTGTTTGGGAAATAAGCAGTATATTGATAAACACGCACTACATACGCTTGGAGAAGGTTGAAATGTTTGTTGCGATATATTTAAGGAAGTAATTGCATTTCTAGCGCAAAACTGAGGAAAATTCTCGGTGGGCCACCCTATAGGTGATCCCCCTGGGGACCAAAAATGATGCAGCCAAACACGTGTTGATGCATGAAATTTTATGAAAATGACGAACAGGCGAAAGGACCTGATTGCTTTTGGGAGTCCACATTGAGACATTTCGATATGCCAGCAGTCTAGCCTTCATTTGATCGCTCAGATGCAAGAAAACAGCGTTCTGTCAGTTTGAAAAAAAAAATTCATCCAATGGGTCCAAGACAAATGCGAGAAGCAAAAACACAAACAAAATATCTAATTTCCAACTAAACTACAGAGCCCGTGGGTACATAAAAAGTGATGCAAATCTAATATAGCCCATAAATAGAATCCGGTCTGAAACTTTGAAAAAGAAGTAAAAGAGGACAGTGGCTCAGCTCAGGTTCAAAAGATTGATGTTCGCTTCTGGTGACTGCCGAAGGTAATAGTGATGAAAGAATTATTTTTAGATTTTTGAGTATTTAAATTTAACTGAAATGTAAATCAGGAAGTGGTTTGATATGTCTATTCTGCAACAGGTTATTGATAGCAGTGCCCTTTCGACGAAGAAATCGTGCAGTATGTGTACGAATAGCGTCTGTTTCGACCAATAATGATATTTTTCAGACAACGCAGGGGAAGAGTCCCCCAACCCTTCCGCGCCCCCTTGTCTATTCCGCTGACAATAAAAATCAATATTACTCATTCACAATTTACTAATTTACTATATTGTATGTATGAGGGCTGTATACCTGATGTTCAACCCCAAAAAGGAAACTTTCCAGGTTGTACAAACCATGTGCGATTTCCAATGGAATGGTCAGGAATCTAATCCCTACCGAGAGAGATTCCTTAGCACTGTAAGAATTACCGTTACAAATACTAACAACCAGCTGCGATACTTAACCGTAAATATTACAGTAAAAAATCCGTATTAAACGTCCTTTGGTCAAAGCTAACCTGTATTTTGTTGGATCTTGTAGCAAACTCGAGGAACTGATATTTGTTTTTACTTCATCACACGAAAAGGCTAATTTGTCATACAGAGTAGACCAATTAATATCTTGAACCCGCAGGCGTACGACTGCAGCTTAACTTCTACTGAAATTTTAACGGTATTCCTTTTACAGTACGGCATTACGAAACTATCTTGAACAGTGGTTGTTCACCACATGCTACCCCTCCACACAAGTATATCGAAATATCGAATTATCAAAATACCAACCCACGGGTGCTGGAAGCGGGGAGTAGAATCTGTCTCCTTGCCCTGAGGCGAGGGAAGCAAGGGACAGGGCGTGCTTTTTTACTCCAGAAATGTATTAGTGAAAAAACTTTACTTTCCGAGAAATCTAAGAAACTGTCGAGTTTTGTTTCTAACGTACTTTAGGTATGCCAATGGCAATTGGGGAGGGGGAAGAAGCCATAAGTCGATAAGTTCTAAAGCTTTATATCGTGAGTTCTAAAGCTCTATATCGTCCCTTGCGTGCAACAAGGCGCCATCTGCAATGCCAAAGCATTGCAGATGGCGCCTTGTTGCACTCAAGGAACGATCTATGTGTAAACTCGCTACTATTGGGTGTCACATTACGCTATAATATGCTTACAAAGAAACAATCGAAAGAAGAAAAGAAAAGTGCAATGTCACAAGAACGTTGTCTGTGTTGAGAAACAGGTTCTGGAGAAACATTCCTCTCCCCCAATCTCCAAGACAGAGAACATCTACTGCAGAAACCGGGCTGTACAGCTCAACTTACCTTTCTACAGTTCTAATAGGGTCTGATAATTTATTAAAATATGGTACAGAAGACAAATTCACGAGAGAAGAAACGAAAGCTCAAATATCACAAGAAGGTTCCATGTGGTGCTTGGTTTAAAACACAAATTCCTTGAAAAATAGCCAGTCCCTCTGACCTACTGATCAGAGAACACCCATTGCAGCAGTTACATTGTTCAGTCCATAATAGTTATCTTCGAAAAATAACACAGGCCCGTGCCAGTCTTCGTATGAGGTCAACCATGGCACTTTCGTCGTACTGTAACCAGTGCGTTCCACACTATCCTGCTACCGCCGAAAGAAAGATGAACCAACTAATCATGAGAACTTCATCAAAAAGCTAGATTCCAGCCAAAGGTTTTGACGATGGGCAATGGTCCAGTGGTTTAGGTGTGACTCCTGATTGCCGGGTCGGGCTATCGAGGGTTCGACTCCCGGCAGGGGATCAGAAACCAACATTCTAAATTCCTCTAAAAAAGGTTCTACGTGGGGCTTGGCTTAAAACACAAATTCCTTGAAAAACAACCACTAACTCAGCAGCAGTTGCAGTGTTCAGCTCATAATTGTGTCCGAAAAAATACACAGGCCCGTGCCAGTCTCCATCTGAGGTCAACCACAACACTTTCGTCGTACTTTAGCCAGCGCGTTCCGCACTTTCCTGCTGCCGTCGAAAGGAAGATGAACCAAGTAATCATGAGAACTTCATCAAAAAGCTAGATTCCAGCCATCATTTTGACGATGGGCAATGGTTTAGTGGTTTAGGTGTGACTTTTGATTGCCAGGCCGGGTTCGACTCCCGGCAGGGGATCTAAATTCCTCTAAAACATGATTTTGTCCTTCGAAAAAACACACAGAGGCCCGTGCCAGTCTTCGTCAGAGGCCAACCACAGTGCGTTCCACACTTTCATGCTGCTACCGAAAGGACGGTGGACCAAGTAATCGTGAGACCTTCATCTAAAAAGCGAGATTCCATTCTAGTGTTGGACGCCTGATTGCCAGGCAGTGTTGACGAGGGCTCGACCCCGGTAGGGATCAAAAACCAACATTCTAAATTCCTCTAAAACATGATTATGTCCTTCAAAAATAAATCACACGCAGACACACACATCAGGGAACCGAGAGGGCAGGGAAAGCGGAGTAGTAACTCCCTGCGGCACGGAGTTGTTCGGGACCCACCCACGGGTCTCAAAACCGATGCGCGGACCCCGCGCCTCTTAAGCGAGGGTCCAGCGCTAAAACAGCTCGAATGCATGCTTGTGTATTATATAGTCTGCAAGCGGAAACCCACAAATTTGTTATTGACCAAACGAGTAATCTGGGTGAGAAATCAACTTCAAGAAAACCTCGCCACTCCAAGAATGAAAATGTTCGGTGGGGTGGAAGGGGGTGTGTCTCCACCAACCCTCACCCCCTAGAGCGCGCGCTCATCTCGCCGCATATCATTTTCTGTGAATCAATGCTAGAAATTTTGCTCAATCAGGACTTGATTTGATCGGCATTTTGATGACATTACAATCAAACATGAAGACTTACCACAGCCGCAGTGTCATGATTTCACCGGATAGTTCCACAAATTTTGTTAATATCTTGATGTTTTCAAGGGAAGTTACATACTTATTGATTGAAATATCTATAACTGCGACAAGAAAGAATACCTGCATGTCTTTGTAAGTAAAGGCACTTCAAATTACATCAACGATAGTCTGCGCGCAAATTTCCACAAAAAGCGGGTAAACAAACTGTCCGTAACAGCGTCGAATTCCGAACTGAATTGAACTGGTGACCCTAGAGCTTTGTGCATTGAACCTGCGCCCCATACGTTTGGAAAACGGAGATTGAAATGTATGTTGCGATATATTTAAGGAAATAATAGTATTTCTCTCGTAAAACTGAGGGTCTGTACCCATGAAGCCCAATTCGTTTGAACAGTAAAACACTCAGACAGTATGTACACAACTAATATCTTGATGGGTGTGCAATATATATGTCCCTCGGGTGACGTAAATTGTTCATAGGGCCCTGCGAAGCTTCGATTCGATTTCGAATCTTAAGTAGATATTCGGTTCGATTCGATTCGAAATCGGCTGCTCAATTCGTTTCCTCTCGAATCTTTATCATAGGAATATAGCTTGGTGTCAGTCATCTTCGTCGTCTCACAAAACGTATAGTTCAGATGGAAATCGTGCATAAATAATGTTGAAATAAAAGAGTGAGTGTAACTTCCGCTACATCAACATAAATAACGTGTGTACTAATGCTACCAGCAATGCTAATTCCAATATCACTAGTCCCTGCCACTGTTAAATGCAAATTTAAGGTTTCCAAACAATGTCGGCGATGAACGGTAATCCTCGCAGGGTAATATTCCAGCTGCGTCATCAAGGCATGCCTTCGGCGAAGGCATGCCTTGATGATGTAGTTGGATTATTTGATCAATCGGGACATGAGCCATCACAGTCGGAAAAAATCATGTTTATAGAACCCCAACCCCTATTGGTCAGATTCAAGACGCCACTGATTCGATTCGGGTTTCGATTCGATTTCGAATAATAGACGTGATTCGATTCGAAATGAAAATGGTTGATTCGCAACGCCCAAATTGTTCGGACTGATTAAGTACTGCATATATATACGATGTAATTTAGGAAAAGCATTCCCACGAATCTCATTTTAGACCGCGAATAAAGATTTTACTGAATACACCAATATGCCATTCTCTGTTTGGGTTACATCAAGAGAGGGAATTATGGATAGACTGCAAACATATGGCAAATGCGAGAAACAAAAACACAGACTAAATATCTAATTTCTAACCAAACCACACAGCCCGTGGGTACATAAAAAGTTGTGTAAATCTAATATAGCCCATAAACAGAGAACGGTCAGAAACTTTGAAAAAGAATGAAAAGAGGGCAGTGGCTATATTAACATTCACAAGCCAGTTGTTCGTGTCTGCTGATTACCGAAGGCAACAGTGATGAAAGAATTATTTCAGACCTTCGATTACGCAAATTTGACTGAAAATGTAAACCAGGAAGTGGTTTGATATGTCTGTTCTGCAACAGGTTATTGATAACAGAGCCCTTCCGACGAATAAAGTGTGCAGTATGTGTAAGACTAACGTCTGCTTTGACTTCGACCAATAATGATATTTTTCAGGCAACGCAGGGAAGGGTCTCCCAACCCTTCCACGCCCCCAGTTCTAATCCGCTGACAATAAAAATCAATAGAACTCATTAACCCTTTACCCAACGTAACGGCCAAAACCGGCCAGCGCTATTCTCAAAAATCGCGAATTAATTTTCACTATTTTTTTCATTTTTTGTCTCAAAAACATAGGTTATGACCCCTCATTGGAACGAGCCCGACGAGCTCGTTCCAATGAGGGGTCATAACCTATGTTTTTGAGACAAAAAATGAAAAAAATTAGTTATTCAAGAATTTTTTTTTCCAAGTGTCGTCTGCTTTTCATGTTAGGTAAAGGGTTAACACTTGACCAATTTACTGTATCAGTTTGTATGTATGAGGACTGTATTACCTTGTGTTCAACCGGAAAAAATGAAGCTTTCCAGATTGCACAAACCATGTGCGAATTCCAATGGAATGGTCGGGAATCTAATCCCTGCGACAGATATTCCTTTGCACTGTAAGAATTACCGTTACAGATACCAGCAACCAAGCTGCAACATGTAATCGTAAATATCACCGTAAAACTTCCGTATTAAACGAGCTCTGGCAAAGCTAACCGATATTTTATTGGATTTTGGAGCAATACCGAGGAACTGATATTTGTTTTTACTTCATCACACGAAGAGGCTAATTTGTCATACAGAGTAGACCAATTAATATCTTGAACCCGCATCCGTGTGTGGCTGCAGGTTAACTTCTACTGTAATTTTAACGTTAATTTTTTTTACAGCGCGGCATTACGAAACTATCTTGAACAATGGTCGTCCACCACATGTTAACCCTCCACACAAGTATATCGAAATATCAAAATGCCAACCCACGGGTACCGGAAGCGGGGGGGGGGGGGGGGGGGGGCTGCCTCCTTGTCCCGAGGCGAGGGCAGCAAGAGGCAGGGCGTGCCTTTTTACGCCAGAAATGTATTAGTGGAAAAAACTTTACTTTCCGAGAACTCTAAGAAACTCCCGAGTATTCGTTTCTAACGTACTTTACGTGTGTCAATGGGAATTGTGGGAGCGAGGGGGTATGAAGGGGGTTATCAGATATAATGACGGAGGCTGGTCGGTAATTATCAAACCAAGAAGCCATAAGTCGATAAGTTCTTAAGTTTTATATCGTGTGCTCTAAAGCTCTAGATATCGTTCCTTACGTGCAACAAGGCGCCATCTGCAATGCCAAAGCATTGCAGACGGCGCCTTATTGCACTCAGGTGACGCTCTATGTGTAAAGTCACTACTATTTGGTGTCACATTACGATATAATATGCTTATAAAGAAACAATCGAGAGAAGAAAAGAAAAGTGCAATGTCACAAGAACGTTGTCTGTGTTGAGAAACAGATTCTTGAAAAACATTCCTCTCTCCCGATCTACCATACTGTCAGGGACACCTAAGGCCCCGTAAGGCCTGGGCTGACGTGGGGTTATTTAGTCCCGCTGATGAAGTTGCGGGAAAATTAGACCAACGTGGAGGGTCGGAATCCAAGTGTCGCGAACTCGGCGCAGAGAGCTGAGTTAGACCGACGCCGTGATTCCTTCTCTGCCAAATTGTCCTGAAATAGGTTCGATTTCCGTTAGGTGTGATTCCTAATCACTTCAGGCTGTATAATGGAAAGAATGATTTAAAGTAACAACGATTCTTTTATTTACACATAAAAATAAATCCGTTTCAATATTTCAACAATCAACAATTCAATTCTTTTCACAGAAAATGGGTCACTACGGTTAAATAATTCTAAAAAATCATATAGTCATTCTATAGCCCTGTACTGGCACTATAGTCTACACACTGGAAATGTTACTACCGTGAGCTCGCCATAAGAGCTTCACAAATCTGAAATGTTATTACTGTGAGCTCGCCATAAGAGCTTCACCCGCTTAGGCTCAAATGTCAACGTCTGCGCGTAACTGTACCTCTGGCTGTCGGAGGGTTCCGACCAGCAATGTTCGTCATCTATAAACCACCGTACTTCTGATTTGGGTCAGATATTGTCTACTCATACCTTATGTGCCTTTTGAAAGTCCTCCGTGAAAGTCCTATTGAAATATCCACCGTTCCTGGTTGAATTCACGATTCACAGATGCCCCTTTTTGTGCTAGGGCGAAATTGTCACTCACACCGATCTCCAGTCGGTATTACGATGTTCCGACAGCAAAATAAACTACTCAGAACGCAATCAGGCTGACGCTTCAAAGGGTTAATACGCACAATACAATTAACCTACACTTCTGACTATTGCAGGACGATACCTGCTACTCGACAATCTAAACTTTAACGTTCCACCTGGGGTGTTCCTTCTCACGAATTCGGCCCCGTAGCCGCCTATCAACTTTAAGCTAAATCAATCATGGAATGCCCTCTCTGGCGATTCCAGCCGTTTCAGGGTCCTGTGATCGAAGGTACCCTTATGCCAGGAAACAGAGTCCGCCTGTCCTGGACTTCACCAACGTGTGTGTGACCCCAAGTGTGTGTCTAATGCTCTGCTCTTCCAGGTATATATACTTTTTACCCTAAACTGTCAGGTGGACCGACGCTCATCTGTCCACCTGTCAAAACGGTGGGAGATGACGTGTATCGAGGCAGAATCAATACAAGTTATCTCACGCGTGACTTAACGCTGACTTCACTTGTCTAGAAAACCGATTCGTTCTTGCCATGATTGTTATAACTTATGATGACACGACATTTCTATCTTTTAGAATCTCGTTTCTCAATTTACCGTGACGACATCTTGACATCAACCGATTACGTCTCGTAAGACTCCGACTACTGTATAAATTAAACGAGATTAGACCTTATCTAACATACCGTTTCTCCCCTGGGTCCCTGCGCTAAAGCTGGATATACACCACGTGTGTTTTTTCTATGTCCAGCTTTACAGAGAAGTGAAATTCACGTGGGTTTTTCGCCTTGATGCGGAATATATTTTGAACTTACAATATCTTTAAATATGAGGCCCCTTGCCCCTATATTTAGGCTGGCTTTGCCCTGACAACTCCCTTCCCGAGAGAAACACCCTGTGTATCTCTTAAAACGCAAGGGGCAAAGCCACGCACGCTCGCCTCTCACACCCTTTACAATCTACCATCATGTTCAAGACTACAAAACTGTACCCTAGTGGTCGTGGGGGGTCATGACCGGGCTCATGCGTCGGCCATGTCGATTCCCACGACACACACGCTACCACATGCTCCCGTCTTGCGGGTTTACATATGATATGGGGAGTAGCCTTATCCTCAGATTTGCAGCACTCTCTCTCTCTGTAATACTATATATTTACACCTAAACATACACATTTTTATACACGTTCGCCCATTTTGCAAACAGTTCACTTGGCACTCACTCCGACGAGTAACACCGTCCGCGCCTTTGCGTCAGATGGGTTAATTCCAACGGAGTGTAACTTCGCCTCCCGTTCCCCTATGACTTGTGAAGGGGCAAACGACCCGTGCATTATGTTGAGCCTCACCCTCGCAAAGCTCAACCAGGGGATAAAAATTGTGCCTCACACACTCACACAAACTCTCGTCAATAAAAACAAGCGCGGTTTCCCCCGGGCCTTAACACCGGGTTTGTGCATCCCATACTTACAAAACTCGACACACAGGCTCCCCGTCCACGCACACGCGACAGACAGGGCAGTGTATCTCACATTCGCACTCACAACCAACTCTAGTCAGCAGTCAGAGCAATAATAATACTAAAATAAGAAAATTTCTCCGGGTCTTAACACCGAGTTTACGAAGCCCATCACCTCACCCACAAAAATATTTGCGACTGGAGCCCCCGTCCCAGACACCAGGCCCACAGCCACCCAACTATTGCTTCTTTATAACCACCGACCATGGGTAGGGGCCCGGTTCCCAGTATCCCCTTGGGTAACCCTTGACACACCCCTACTTCTCGCCCCGTTATTTCTACGGGTATTCCACCAGGGTCCCCATACCCTGTCTTTGTCGCATTCCCAAGAGCTTCCCTTGGCGCTATATCCCCCAGGCTCACTTGTCCCGGCGATTACCGTCGTTCGAACGACACTGGCCGTCCTTGGCCCTTGTGCCGTCGACCCCCCGGTCCATTGCGACGACTTCTTGCGCACATTGGGCGCTGTGCGCCCCCGGCACTCTCTACGTGGTCTCCGCCACCTAGGATGCTTCTCCTTTGATTTGTGGACCCTTTTCTCGGTCACCTGGGCGCCCACCTTAGCGGTCCCATCCACTTTGACACACTCAACTTGTGTTGACCCGTGCCCTCTCAATTCTGGAGGAGTTTGCCCAGCCATTTGCGTGGGTCTGGCCTCCCCTCTCCACACAGGTGACACCGACTTCTGGGGGAGCTCAACTCCCCCACATAAATTTGCTTGAGGGTCTTTCCCCAATGACCCCATTGGGTTCCCTCGCCGTTTGGCGTTTAGCCTGGACCGCCTGCGGCCCCTTCTCCCTAATTGGACAGGAGTCGTCTCCCTTGAAACTTTGCGACATTTCGTCGTGTAGGGGCCATCCCCTGGACCATCGGACTGGTTCCCCCTGGGAACCTTCCCTTCCTTACTCGGTACGTTACCGAGTGCAACCGCCGGGGGTCCTTGCCCACCGACTTGAACTTCCTTTGCCCTCGTTGGGCCATAACTTGGCCCCCTACCCCTGGACCATAACTCATCAGGGCTTGCCCTCACCCCTGGGATATTACCTATGACCAGGTCATACACAGGTGATTCAATGCACATGGCTTCCACTTCGCCACGATAAAATGGGGTATCCACCGTTATCCTCGCGATGGGGAACCTTCTAACGGTCCCATCTATCAAAATACACAAATGGTCACGACCCAACAATTGCTTGTCGTCAACCAGTTGCCTTCTAACCGCTGCAGAGGAGCACCCAGAATCCCGGAGCAGACGGATCTCCCTTTGTCCCACATACCCTGGGTACACTGGCATATCAACCTTCTCCTGCGAAGTTGTGAGCCTCTCACACATGCCACTTATTATCGGGACAACCTTCCCGCCTTCCAGCCTTAATTCTCCCTCTCGTATACATTCCCGGAGGGGGTTGTGTTCTGGACCGATGGTTTGACAGAACGCTGCCGTCTGTCTACTGGGCCCTGGATCTACGCGGTCACCTTGCTTCCAACCCCTTGGTGCTGCGTTCCAGGCCCCCTGCTGGGGTTGCCTAAGGTTCCCAGTGGTCCTTACCTGCTTCTGCCAGCAGTCCCTGGCAATATGACCCCGCTTGTTGCAGATAAAACAAGTGGTGTCCTTGGGAGCGCTCCCCTTCCGGCTGGTCTGCGACGCAGGAGGGTCGGGGTGGTGTTGCCTGACGGGTGCCATTGCCAACCCGTTTGCCCCACCCCTAGCCAATTTGGGTGCGTTTACACTCCCACCGTGGGCCTCGATGTAGCGTTCTGCCACAGTTGCCATCTCATCATAGGTGGGCGGACCCCTTTCCTTGATGAACAGGCCCAATTCCTTGGAGCATGTAGTTAAAAACTGCTCTCGGAGAAATAGATCGCGCAGGGCTCCATACGACTCATTCACTTCTGCGAGATCAGTCCAGCGGTCAAAGTACCGCCTAGCTCGGGCAAAATACTGAGGTACTGTTTCTCCCTTCTCCTGCTTAATTTCTCGGAACTTGGTCCGGAATCCTTCTTCAGTGAGCTGGTATCTCCGAAGGATGGCATTCTTCAGCTCACTGTAGTCGTTAAGGAGTGCAGGAGGCATACTGGTATAAGCCTCGAGGGCTTTACCTGACAACAAAGGGCTCAAGCACATAGCCCATGTGTCTTCTGGCCACATTTGACTGGAGGCAAAACGCTCGAACCTCTCCAAGTACGAGTCCAAGTCTCTGTGTTTTCATTGAAATGAGCGAGATGGGGGCGTGGGGCATGAATTGCTACCCCTGCACTCCCATCCCCTGAGCGCCGACTTTCATTCTCCACATCGGCCCTTGCTCTGAGGAGCTCTAATTCTCTCTCGTGCCTCTGTTGTTCGAGCTCCCGTTCTGCCTCCCTTGCCTCCCTTGCTAATTGGGCTTCCCTCTCTCTCGTCTCATTCTCTCTCTCCCTTTCTAACTGAATCTCCCGCTCTTTTGCCTCTCTTGCCTCTTTCTCGCGCTCTCGTTCTAATTGGATCTCTCGCTCTTTTGCGTCATTACGTAAGGCAATCTCCTTGGCCTCACGTTTCTGCTCATCTTTAACGAACTTCTGAAGTTCAGCTCCCTCAAGGCCCATTTCCTTGCCTAATGATACCAGTTGGGCGAGGGGTGTAACAACATCCATTTTGATTTTTTCTTTCTATCTTCAACACTCGTTAGAAAGAATGAAGAAGGAAAAGAAAGAAAGAAAAAAAAAATATGGCAATTGATCCTAATTTACCTCTGTAATTTAACGTAATTAAACGCACCAAATATTCTGAAACCTACCGCAGTTATAGTGGCTATTAAGTATCCTTTTGGGGACTACTGTATTGCGATATTAAACCCTCGAACGGCATCGACTGACCGAACGCGTCAAAACCTAAACAGAACCGCCGTTAAAATAAAACAAAATTTCCATATAGCCATTTTTTACCTTTTTAGAAATATCCTGGTTAGCGCTCGCCAATCAATGTCAGGGACACCTAAGGCCCCGTAAGGCCTGGGCTGACGTGGGGTTATTTAGTCCCGCTGATGAAGTTGCGGGAAAATTAGACCAACGTGGAGGGTCGGAATCCAAGTGTCGCGAACTCGGCGCAGAGAGCTGAGTTAGACCGACGCCGTGATTCCTTCTCTGCCAAATTGTCCTGAAATAGGTTCGATTTCCGTTAGGTGTGATTCCTAATCACTTCAGGCTGTATAATGGAAAGAATGATTTAAAGTAACAACGATTCTTTTATTTACACATAAAAATAAATCCGTTTCAATATTTCAACAATCAACAATTCAATTCTTTTCACAGAAAATGGGTCACTACGGTTAAATAATTCTAAAAAATCATATAGTCATTCTATAGCCCTGTACTGGCACTATAGTCTACACACTGGAAATGTTACTACCGTGAGCTCGCCATAAGAGCTTCACAAATCTGAAATGTTATTACTGTGAGCTCGCCATAAGAGCTTCACCCGCTTAGGCTCAAATGTCAACGTCTGCGCGTAACTGTACCTCTGGCTGTCGGAGGGTTCCGACCAGCAATGTTCGTCATCTATAAACCACCGTACTTCTGATTTGGGTCAGATATTGTCTACTCATACCTTATGTGCCTTTTGAAAGTCCTCCGTGAAAGTCCTATTGAAATATCCACCGTTCCTGGTTGAATTCACGATTCACAGATGCCCCTTTTTGTGCTAGGGCGAAATTGTCACTCACACCGATCTCCAGTCGGTATTACGATGTTCCGACAGCAAAATAAACTACTCAGAACGCAATCAGGCTGACGCTTCAAAGGGTTAATACGCACAATACAATTAACCTACACTTCTGACTATTGCAGGACGATACCTGCTACTCGACAATCTAAACTTTAACGTTCCACCTGGGGTGTTCCTTCTCACGAATTCGGCCCCGTAGCCGCCTATCAACTTTAAGCTAAATCAATCATGGAATGCCCTCTCTGGCGATTCCAGCCGTTTCAGGGTCCTGTGATCGAAGGTACCCTTATGCCAGGAAACAGAGTCCGCCTGTCCTGGACTTCACCAACGTGTGTGTGACCCCAAGTGTGTGTCTAATGCTCTGCTCTTCCAGGTATATATACTTTTTACCCTAAACTGTCAGGTGGACCGACGCTCATCTGTCCACCTGTCAAAACGGTGGGAGATGACGTGTATCGAGGCAGAATCAATACAAGTTATCTCACGCGTGACTTAACGCTGACTTCACTTGTCTAGAAAACCGATTCGTTCTTGCCATGATTGTTATAACTTATGATGACACGACATTTCTATCTTTTAGAATCTCGTTTCTCAATTTACCGTGACGACATCTTGACATCAACCGATTACGTCTCGTAAGACTCCGACTACTGTATAAATTAAACGAGATTAGACCTTATCTAACATACCGTTTCTCCCCTGGGTCCCTGCGCTAAAGCTGGATATACACCACGTGTGTTTTTTCTATGTCCAGCTTTACAGAGAAGTGAAATTCACGTGGGTTTTTCGCCTTGATGCGGAATATATTTTGAACTTACAATATCTTTAAATATGAGGCCCCTTGCCCCTATATTTAGGCTGGCTTTGCCCTGACACATACAGAGAACATCTACTGCAGAAACCATGCTTTACAGCTCAATTTAGAATACTCCCCATCCTGTCGTCAGTTCTATTAGGGTCTAATAATTTATTAAAATATGGTACAGAAGACAAATACGCGAGAGAAGAAAAGAAAGCTCAAATATCACAAGTAGGTTCCATGTGGTGCTTGGTATAAAACACAAATTTCTTGAGAGAACACTCAGTTGCAGCAACTGCATCGTTCAGCTCATAATTGTGTCCTTCGAAAAAACACACAGGCCCGTGCCAGTCTTTGTATGAGGTCAACCACAGCACTTTCGTCGTATTTAGCCAGCGCGTTCCACACTTTCCCGCTACAGCCGAAAGAAAGATGAACCAAGTAATCATGAGAACTTCATCAAAAAGCTAGATTCCAGCCATCGTTTTGACGATAGGCAATGGTCTAGTGGTTTAGGTGTGACTCCTGATTGCCTGGTCGAATTGCCGCGGGTTCGACTCCCGGCAGGGGATCAGAAACCAACATTCTAAATTCCTCTAAAACATGATTGTGTCCTTCGAGGAAACACACTCAGGCTCGCGCCAGTCTTCGTCTGAGGCCAACCAAAACACTTTCGCCGAACTGTAGCTAGCGCGTTCCACACTTTCATGCTGCCGCCGAAAGGAAGATGAACCAAGTTATCATGAGAACTTCATCTAAAAAGCTAGATTCCAGCCATTGTTTTTGATGGCGTACAATGCTTTAATTGTTTAGGTGTTGGACTCCTGATTGCCAGGCGGTGTTGGCGGGGGATCGATTCCCGGTAGGGGATCAGAAACCAACATTCTAAATTCCTGTAAAACATTATTATGTCCGAAAAAAAAACCACGCGCAGACACACACACGGGCATCGAGAGGGCAGGGAAAACAGAGCAGCAACCCCCTGCGGCACGGCGTTGTTGGGAACCCACTCACGGGTCCCCAAACCGTTGGGCGGACCCCGCGCCTCTTAATGAAGGGTCCTGCGCTAAAACAGCTTGACTTCATGCTTGTGTTTTATGGAGTCTACAAACGGAAACCCACAAATTTGTTATTGCCCAAACGAGGAATCTCGGCGAGAAATCAACTTCAAGGAAACCTCGTCGTTTGGCACCCCAAGAATGAAAATATTCTGGGGGGGGGGGCGGCTCTCCTCGGACCCTCGCCTACGAGAGGGGTGGCACCGCCCCACCACCTCGGGCGCGCCCTCATCTCGCCGCATTTTTCAGGAAACAAATTCTGTTTAAACCGAATTTTCCGATATAAAACTTCTTACGTCAATCGATGCAATTCTGGCAATGTGTGGGTGAAGATCAGGAAGGCGAAACAGTAAGAAAGTAAATGAGAAACCAAACGTGGTCTTCGAATTAGTTTCGATGAAGGGCAAAAAGCTAAACTAATAAAGTCAAATGCGATTTTTTTTAACCCTTTACCCAACGCAGACGATATCAAAATTTATTATTTTAAATATCATTTTTTTTTAATTTTTCAAAAAATTTCAACAAAACCATATCATGTGAGGGGTCACATGATATGGTTTTGTTGAAATTTTTTGAAAAATAATATTTTTTCAACTGCTGAATTTGCATATTACGCGGGCGGATGCGGGCGATTCGTTGGGTAAAGGGTTAAAAAGTCATGGTATTTATGATAAGATACTGTGTAATCTGAATGTCGTTCAATGTTTAAAAACGTTGTTGATGCTCTTTATTAAGCTGTTAAATCAGTGCCAAATGAGGCAACAATTTGTGGCGAATAAGATATTTCGTCAAGTGTTTTTACAAACTACCTAGACTTTTGTTTTTGCCATCCAACGATACATTCGAGTAGGAAAAACAATGCAAGGTAATTAAGTTTGCTGAGATTAGCTCGGATTCCTACATTTTCATTAAAAAAACTGTATTTTTTTTAAAAGGATGCTTTTACAATTATTAGTTGCTTTTCGTTTCATTTCTATAAGCTCACATGAAAATGCTTTGAAAGACCATTTTCATGTGCATTTAAAATGCTCTGAAAGACCATTTTCATGAGCATTTATAGACATAAAAATATTCCATTTGAGGTTATGAAGACGTCGAAATCAGAAAAATTGCTGAATATTCGCATCCTTGTTCAGAGGTTTTCTCTGTATTGAAGGATTGTATTTCCAAACATTGGTTCATCCCTAATCGTATTTACATTCATAAAAAAGTATCACCAACTTTTTATTAAGCTTCTGAAATGCAGACCAGCGACCACAAAACTCAGTTTTTCTACAGTAACAGAAAGAAGACAATTACCTTTTTGTGAATACACTCCGCAAAATTCTTTGAGTCTTTATACGAGCATACTAACACACTGTACCTAATTGGAGAAATTTCCTCAAATAAAATCGTTTTCTGCACGACGGCAAAAATAATTATTGAATCAGTATGTTCTTAATATCTAATTAAACTGGATTGCCCAGCATATCAGGTGTACTTAGTGCAATTGTAACATATTGCAGTGATTTAGAATTTCTGTATGTTTGCCATGTGTTACTATGGCCCAAGCAATTGACGAAAGATTAACCCCCTCCCAAACATAATTCGTTTGATTATGATTTCCAACATTACAAAATAGCCGTAGTACATATTTCTAATGATTTCTCAACTCAGCGATGACCCCTCACCTTCCCTTGACTTCCCCATACCACAACACATATTAGTATATACTTTATAAATAACCACATTTCTATTGGGTGAATCTTATACACGTGACTTGTACTCAAAAATCCATGTACACCAGTTTTCCAGTGAATATCAACTTTCTAAATATAGCCTTTGGGAATCCCCTCCTCTAGTTCTATTTCTAGTAAATAATGAAGTCATTCACCTCCAACTTTAGACAAACTTGTCGACATACTGTGATGCATTGTTGTTATGCTATTCTGCAGATGATAACTATTTTATTGTTAAATAAAAGTATTTCTGGTTGATATAATTGAACTTTTAATTGACAAATAGAAGATTGTTTTTTTTAGGATGGTGTATAATAAAGGAGTTATGGACTTTTGTGGTGGTAAATATGATGTGACGCCTCGGTCAATGTAAGTTTTTTAGGTTCATATCACATCATATTCACCACCACAAAAGTCCATAATTGAATAATATCCCTTTATTATTTCTCCATTTATTTTTTAAGATCACGTTTAGCATATGGCAATATCATGCGCGCAATATAGGTATTAAGTCTGGTTATGTACTCATCACTTCCCACAGGTGTTGGTTACCGGGTCCTATTTTTGCCTGCAAAGCAGAACATGTTTACCACAGTAAACCAGCATTACACTGCTTCCTGGGGTTCCCATGGGGGTAATATCCTAAACAACAGGACAAAAACTCCCCTATAAATCAAATGTATCCCTTTAACTTTTACTACTGGGGCGATACTTAAAAACAAAACGTTTTCATGTTTTACTTTAAATGAATAGCTTAACACCCCCTCGTCAGAACGAGCTCGCGAGCTTGTTCCAACGAGGGGTCATAAGCTAGCTGTGTTTTGGGACAAGAACTGAATGTCGAAAACCGGGCTTTGTCGTTGCTGGGAGAAATAGATTCACGCCGCGTACTCAGCCAAAACTCAAGGAGTGTCATATGAATCCGTGCGTGAACGTATGTCTCACCGTGACGAACACGCCCGTGTCGTTTTTGTTGGGGTGGATCTTATTCTGAAGGGGTTAATGACTTTTCCTAAAAAAGCATAAATCAGCAGGGGTTCACTGAAAACAACAACTTTAATACATATATATATAAATAAATATGGTATTTTGTGACTTACATGAAATCCAATCAATCACAAAAACCAAACGTCAATCGCACCCCACCCACAAAGTTTTTGAGTCACTTGCGGGCCCGCATTCTCTGTTGTTGCCGGTTCCCCTCCTTGTGTTTGGACTTTGGTCGCATTTTCACTTCATTCTTTCACTGCCGTCGCAAGCCCACTAACGTATTGCCACTTTACTATATCGCCTTCCCTCTAACAAGTGGTGGAAAGTCACTACACCACTGCCGTCGCACGGTCACTAGCTTATTGTCACTTTACTAGATGCTTTTCACTCAAGTAGTCGCCACCAATGGGGTTAAACGCTCCCCTCCATTTATCTCAGAATACTGTTCATACAGGAAAAGCCTATTCTGCCTACGTATGGCTTGCCTTCTACAGTCGGTAATATTGTCTTCCTCAAAGCCAATTTTTGCGAGCTCCCAGACCCCGTTCTTGCTATTTCTACTCTTACACTTGTATATGGCCACCGACTTGGCCCGCGACTGTTCCTACTCTAAACTGAGCTCTGTGGTTCCAATAACATTACAACGTGTCTATACTTTCGCACCTATGCGGCACATCATCTAACCTATAGCATGGGACATCGCCAGCTCATCGCCTACGACCCACAGTCTTACACGCCTCCAGGCTGGAAGGAAATTTTCCCCCGATTTTTATTTGCCTTCACTGATTTATTTACACAGGTGGCTTACTTGACAAATCGGTTTTTCGGGGTCCGTCATATATCTATCTTTGGCTTTTAGACATAAGGAGAAAAATTAAAAAAATTATATGCACTTTTTAAACCACAAAATCGAAAACTCAAGCTATCACCTTGACACAGAAAAAGTAATAAAATTTGAGAGGTTTTTTAATAAGAGCGTTGACCGTATGTGACGATACGCTTTGTTTCGGATTCAGAAAATTACGCCTTTCATCTCAAAAGGAGACAATCATTTTTTTTTAAATTCCCAAATTAAGAGTCATACATCCCTTGTCTCTGTCATAAATGCCTTTGATCGGTTTATTTCTGTTCTAGAACTTATATTACGTGTCTTTCATTTCTCTGTACCAAGGGCTTCGTTGGGAAAGTTTAGCGCGTTACGTTTTGGAAGGAGGGTGTCGCGGTGTGGAGGAGGTAGGATAGCTGCGATACCAGGCTGTTTAAAGTTACCCTGGATACATTTCTAGACACTATATTATATGAACATTTCAAGAAAAATCCCCTCTCATACTTCAGTGAAACGAGAGATATGGTGAGGACCGAAGAGGTTCTCGATATGGCTACCTCTAACCAAGGGAATAAATCCTGGAATTGGTATGGGGGTGTCACCCCACCAAATTCTTCGTTACGTCGGGTTGTAGCGGGTAAAGTGCGATTATCCGGTGAACAGCAACATCAAAGATCTCCGTATACAGACATAATACTCTTGCAGGTGTCCTAGATCGGTGGTATGTGGGTCAGACCATCCCTATAGCAAATAGGTTTGATTAGCTCGCCTAAAAGCAAAGGTATGTGTACTGTCGGTTAAATTCTTATCATAATCAGAAACAAACATGGCTCTCCAACTTATTTGCCCAGACTTGGAAGATATGCGGCTACCGACCTGCCTCTAACACGCACTATTCAAGTCCTTGGGTTGTGGGTTGTTCAGCTCCGCATTTGTAGTGTTCGCGATCCTGCAGGACCAGGTTCAATTTACCAAAGAGTTAATTACTTTGTCACCCAATTCGATTTGGTGTCACCTTGTAACATTCTCGCCTGGTTTTTTAATTAAACTCGATCGGACGGCAAAATATAAGCGTATTTGTTGTTCCAAGTATATAATGTAACATGCTGCGGCGAGTAAGAAAGTAGTAACGTTCCATGTGCCACTATACCTCTTGGCGAGGAGTTGGCCCTTTAAACAGACAACATTTGAAAATGACAGTAGCAGGTTATTTTCCTGAATGGCCTGAAAATTTAATTTCTTCTCTCAAAACATCAGCTTACGACCCCTATTACTGCATAGGTTTGATTCGTTGAAGGACCAAGAGCTATGTCATGGGCGAGAGAATAAAAAATCTAAAAATGCCGATAGGATCACCGATCCAATGTCGAGTTGTGACAGCACAAAAGTGGGTTTAATCATTATCAACTTATCGTGCGGAAACCAATTGTTTACAATTTACTATGTAAAGGGTCACTGTGACCTTGACCTTTGACCTAGTGATTCCGAAATAAATAGAGCTCTTTCTTGCACCAATGCCAACCTACCTATGGAGGTTCATGAACATAGGTGGAACCATTGTCAAATTATCATCAGGAAACCAATTGTTTACGATTTATTGTTCAAGGTCACTGTGAACTTGGCCTTTGACCTAGTGAGTCCAAAATAAATAGGGGTCTTCCACTCACCTAGGCCAACCTACCTATGAAGGTTCATGAATGTTCGTCAAACCATTTTCAAGTTATCGTCCGGAAACCAATTGTTTATGATTTACTATGTTGAAGGTCGCTGTGACCTTGACCTTTCACCTAGCAGGTCCAAAATAAAGAGGATTCTTTCTCTTACTGATGCCAACCTAACTACGAAGTTTCATGAACATGGGTCAAAACATTATCAAGTTATCATCGGGAAACCAATTGTTTTGATTTACTATGTTCAGGGTCACTGTGACCTTGACCTTTGACCTAGTGAGTCCAAAATAAATAGGTTTCTTCCACTCACCGATACCAACCTACACATGAAGTTTCATGAACATGGGTTGAACCATTATCAAGTTATCATCCGGAAACCAATTGTTGTTTATTGTTTATTATAGTAATTATTGGTTTATTTTCAAATTTTTCAAACAAAACCATATTGAGGTTAAACTTTCTTACAGTTCCCTTCCAGTAAATATTAGTCAGTCACTGTAAAAGCTGCGAAACATTAACTGGTTAGCCCTTCACCTAGCAAATCGGCCTGCCTAATCTCCAAATAGAGTAGTTGAAAAAAATATCAAAGGAAAAATTTCAAGAAAACCATATCATGTGAACTCTTATTGGAACGAGCTCATTTCAATGATATGGTTTTGTTAAAAAAAATTTGAAAATTTTTTTTTCTCAAATGCTTAATTTATAAATTACGCCGACGGATGCCCCCGATTCGTGAGGTAAAGTGTCAAAGAAAACCACTTCTAAGGTGGCCTGAAAATAAGCAGTCTGACATTTGCAGAATCAGGTCCCCAGAGGGTGAATTTGATGTTGCTATCCCATGCAGTGGGCCAATTTATCCTCCGGGTACCTCTTTCTGTTTAATTTTGAGACCCTGCTTCAGACTGAGGTTCACAGAGGGTAAATTTAGTGATGCTACCCTGCTGTGCAGGGTAGTATCACTAAATTCACTCCTGGGGACCTCATTTTGCAGATTACAGTCTGTTTATTTTCTGGCTTGCTTCTGAGTCTATAATTTTACAGATTACTGTATGACGAAAAAAGTAAAATTACTCTGGTCTTTTTAGGATTATAATTAATTTGAAACATGCCATGTTTCATGTATAAATATTTCTTCTTGTGCAAAAGAATGGTGGTTGTAAGTTAATGGGTATTAATGCACATAGCCGCAACTGTCTTGGCAACAAAGAAACCCTAATAGCCAATTAGAAAGTCCTCTCCTAGACATTATCTGTGGCATATGGTGGCCACATAAAAAATATTTCTAGCGAGGATATTAAAGTACTGACAAAAATTACAAATATTACTCTGTACCTTAAGTTACAGTTACAGTGAACCAGACATATTCACAAAAAATCGACATTCCATTTCTTTTTTGTTTTTTCAATTTCTGCCACAAAAACCTAGATTATAACCACTCATTTGAATAACGAACTCGTACTACTGAGGGATTTTCAGCCACATTTTTTGAATAAAAATGAAAATTTTGTCCCTTTCTAGCTCCTGTTATAGATATTCCAATTAATAAGTATTTAATTCATCTTGGAAACCTCTAGATATTAACACTATTAGTGGAACTACGTGACGAAATCATAAAATATGGCTGGGGTGAGTTTTCTTTCCTAACAATTTAGTAAACAAACATGTAAAATGGTATTGATCATTGTAACGTCATCAAAAATTCGGAACATCAAGTCTTGATTGAGAAACATTTCTTGCGTTGATTTTAAGAAAAAATTTTATGGTATTTTAACCCTCTCACTGCCACGCACAATTTATCCATATATGGAGGACCTCTATGAACGCCTTTATGCGAGGAAGTTTAATAAAAATTATGGCATACCTGAAACTCTATCATCTGATTAATTGTTGGAATGGGCTCTCTGAATAAATAAATAAATAAATAAATAAATAAATAAATAAATAAATAAATATTTAAATAAATCAAACTCAAACATTATTAGTGGAGCATACATTGGGTTGCCAAGAATTAGTGTTATTATTAACGAACAAACAGAAACATTTATCTGTTACATGGCTGCACTATTTATTTATTTATTTATTTATTTATTTATTTATTTATTTATTTATTTATTTATTTATTTATTGGTGTTTAAGGTCACATATTCTGCACAATGGCTAATCATGACCACAACATGGAGATAAAGCCAAGCTTAGTCAATCGTTTATCCCCATGTTGCCCATTTTAGAGGACTTTCAGCCCAAGCTTTGGTGACTGGGTCCTATTTTACAAGTAAACAGAGCTTGATTACAAGAGTAAACAAGCACTGTTTCACTTCCCAGGGTTCCCGTGGTGAACCTTGGTAAACTGTGATTACAAAGCGGAACGAGACTTTCGACAGGATCGGGACTGCGTTGCGACATGGGCAAAGTTCTCTATTCACTTTCTGTCCACAACACGGCCGAATATGGCCTGTCCAGAAAGAATGTGAGAACAGTAAATCTCAGATACTATTTTCGTTTGTGTCTTTCCGTCTGGATTTTGGATATTTTCTTTATGAAATATCAACCCACTAGAGTAAGTGAGTCGGGACCAAATCGCGATCTAATGGAGGGGAAGACGTTTTCAATGACAGTATTGTACTCTTTCTGTGTTAATGATACCAGCTTCTGACGTCACCAGCATCCAACAAATCGATTCAAAAGTTCTGATAATCAATAAAGTGAAAAAACGAGGTTAAACTTTCTGACTGTTCCCTTCCATTAAATATTAGTCAGTCATTGTGAATGCTGCAAAGCATTAACTGGTTAACCCTTTACCTAACAAATCAACCAAATAGAGTACTTGAAAAAAAAATTCGAAACATTTCAAGAAAACCATATCATGTGCCCCCCCCCCCCCTCATTGGGGGTCACATGATATGGTTTTCTTAAAATGTTTGGAGAAAAAAATTTGTGACCCCCTCATTGGGGTCACATGATATGGTTTTCTTGAAACCTCTTATAGCGGGGGAGGAATTCGCTAGAATTGTGCACTTGGTGATACCTTCCTGAAATTTGGCATGATGTAAGGGTAGGCATCAGAGATTTCAAAATCGATCGGCTACAAGTTGGCACCATCCTCTAGCCACCACTAGCAGCGAAATCCAAAATGGCCGCCAAGCGGATCGAAAAAAAGCTATTTTCGCCGATCGCACAACTGAAGCTCCAAACCTAACACCATACATGTGCTGTAATTGATGTGAATGATGGAGTGAAGCCCTTGGAACAAGTTGGGGGGAAGATTAATGGATAATGGGATCAGAATTTCCGTCGATGTGTGCGTCTGTGTGTCTGACTGTCAGTATGATCGTCCGTCCGTAGATAAATTAGTGTTGAATGTTTCTCGGGAATGCAATGGTCAAATGAACATGGTATGAGAGATTCCTGTCAACACATGAACAAGGGTACTCGATAGTATGCAGCAGTGGGGATACTTGGACATTTGATAATCCAATTAAAGTGACAGTCTATTCTCAACTTCCGGCATTTTCGATAGATTTATTTTCTAAGAAAATAAAACTATCAAATTTCTAGAGGAGTTCTGGTTCAATCTCAACACCATAGCGACACGTCTGCCAGCAAGGGCAGTGCTGGAATGAACTCGGGATGCATTAGTTCCCGTTGTTAATTATACAATGTTATCTTGCCAGTATAGAACATTGGCAAAATGGGACTAGAAGGGGTGAGTGTATGTTTGCAGTCATTCGAGGTACAGGAATATTTTTTGACTACAAGTAGTATTCTTCATTTTCGGCCAGTTAAGATGTGGTGTGTTCCAAGTCAGGATTAATGTTGCCGACACTTAATGCCCATCCCTCATGGTATGCTACTTTGCCAGGGATATAGAGATATAGCCACCACTGGGAGCCAAAACATGACCTTTGATGTCGATGAGTGGTCGAAATGTTTTAGCGAATAACTTATCGAAATATGATCCGGTATGGCAATTTGATACCTTACGTTAGATTTATTAGATCAACTCAGGTATGGATTCATTGAGACATGAGTGCGCTACAAGATGAAGGATTTCCAAGTTGATTTGCTATGGAGTAGGAACTGACTAGTCACATGTGGCCTATGGCCAGAGAAAGACAAGGATACCATAGATGAACACACGGGTGAACGAAGGTATCAACTGTTGTACAGAGGCAAAATAGTTGGGGATATTGTATCATGCTATGCATGAATTAACACCGTCTTGTGCAGTAAATAACAGACTATTTTCCGAAATCTAAAACTGTATTCCTATACCCCGGACAATGTAGCAAGCCACATGGGATGAACATTTGTTAGCAAAATCAACTCAACTAGAAACATGACATGTGTTAACTGGCCGAAAATGGAAAAAAAAATACCAGAATAGGAGATGACTGGTCCTAACATGACAGTATACTACTCAATATTGTTACAACAGCCACCTTCACACTTACACAAAGGTGTGCACCTTAATCCAGCTTTCAAGCATTTGCAATTGCCCTTGCAGGCCTTGGCACAACTACAGTGGAGCATCAGTGCACATGCAGCACTTGCGTCTCCTAGGTGAGTCCAAAATGGGACCAGAATATTGAGACGTGGATTCCACTCCCATCCGTACTGTGATGGGTCTGGCACACATAAGTGTTTCTGCAGAGCACGATGCCAAATGAAAGATGACACAAGAATTACCCTTTTTACATGTTGATACAGAGCTGCTTTGGTGGGCGGGATGTTTTCCATAGACTTAAGGCCATGTGTGAACATATGCCGTCTCGCATCATTGACACGTGTACTGACACAACTGTTACTGTACATCTGTATGGTGAGTTTTTCGATATGCTGCATATGAGGGGAATCCTCTGAAAAGACTTGCGGATTCTCAGTCAATTCTATCATCATTTCAGTTGATGCGGGAAAATTCATCCATGCATTCCATCCTGTCTTCTTCCCAATGCCGAGCATGCTGGATGTTACATCACAACCTGTGAAGGCGTGGAAGAAAGTCAGGGCCTTACAGTAATCAGGTCCAAGTTGTGAAGCTATCTCATGAATTGGCATATCTTTATATGCCTTTCCAATTCCAAACCCAATCCACAGCTCACTGAGTCCAAGGTCACGGAATGTTGCGAAATGGTGCAAAGACAGAATGACGACATCAGAATCAACCGTGCGAAGAAAAGCTATTTTGTGACCTTGTGAGACTGCATGGTTGAGATGAAGCATCATGCGCGTGTCTGCTTCCTCGTGGTTCGATGGAGATATGTCACATAAGCTAACATCCTTATTGCATAGTACATATTCTCCTGATGTCGTTAACAACTGGTACTCGGATGTTGATGTTAATTTCAGCAGTTCAGCAGACAGGAACTTGAAAAATTCGTCTTTATTCTCACTAACTTTCAAGAATGCCTGCCAATTCTTCCCTTTAGGTAAAGGGACGTTCTCGGACACCCGTATCAACCTAACTGCTGTCTCACCGAGGCGTTTTGCTCGCGTCTGATTCTTCAAACTGCCTTCGGGGTAACAGTCATAGATCGCATCAACCCTTGTGGTGTTCGTGTTAATCAGAGATTCGATGTATGGCAATAATTGCAATCGAGCATATTCTCCAAACAGATCCGCTTTCTGTGGTTTGATTACATGGACTACAGCAGGCATATCCAAGATGACAACTGAAGCTTGTCTAGCTGCTGAATTCTTCCCTTGTGCAGGAATAGCTGGTAAACAATTGAGAATTTGAGATTTTGTCCCACTCCGTAGCTTACCTCTATCGGATAATGCTGGCGGATCACGTGCATTCTCGTGCATGAAAAACTCATCCATGTTTGAATCAGGCCGGGCTTGCAGTGAAACGAACATCTGGGTAACTATTGCGGCAGTTGCTTTACTTGACATGAGTTTGTCTCGGCCTTTGTCCAGGTTGGCTGGGGGTGGGTTAAGGAAGGTATATATATTTGCCTTGGGAATAACATCATTCAGGGGTACGGTGCATTCCACAAGCCTTTCCTTCAAGAAAGTGGAATATAAATGCTTGCCCCTTTCGGGTAATGACCGTAAACTCTTACTAACTTCGGGGTCCATATATTCACCAGTATCTAATGTCACCAGCTGACCACTAGTTTCATCATAAGGGTTGATAATGAGTCCCTGATTCACCAGATCGAGGAGAGATTTCAATTGATTCAGAAATTTTTTCTGCTCTGATACCGAACTTTCCGGGTGTTCCGTGTTATCTGATGATGTTGTGTGGAAACTTGCATATTCATACTCATCTATAACACGCAGAACTTCTGACCTTGAAAGCTCAATAACGACTTTCTCTTCAGCCTGGCCATAGAGACCTTTTGGACCACTGTCTTCTTTGAGTAGTTGGATACTATGTTCTTGGCTCTGATCTAAACCCATCATACTGAACTTCCTCTCACTACGCTGGACCACAAAATGGCCTTCCATGAATTTGTTGTGGATTGAAGGATGCCGCCTGGGTAGCTGAGACATGTCTCTCAGAAATACGGGGACCCACCGACAATAATTTGTATGTCCTAGGGCAAAAAAGTAACTGCACAACTCATCGATAGAACACAGTGTACCAGGCCAGTTACCGATTCGTTGGTTCCGAACGAATTGACAGCTTGTCAAGAGAAAGTTCCGAACGATTTCACCCCAATAGCGCGCAGTTGGAGATTGTGAAAGAATCCTCTGTTCCCACATTTCAAATGACTCATGGGGCCCAGTCTGCTGACAGTAAATCTCATAAGCATTCTTTCTGAGGATCTCAAGCCAAGCTAGAGTGTGAAGATATGCCTGTCGCGTCCTCTTGACATGTTTCCCACCAAGTAGGGATGATGCTACACCGGGTGTGAATATCTTTGCGAGGTGAAACATTCGCTCCCAACCAGAACCACCCATAAGCTTACCACCAGCTTCTTGGGTGCACATTTCAAGATGCAGGAATCCAATCATACACACCATTCGATCCTCACCTATCTCCTCTGGGAACAGCCATTGACATTTTTTCTGCCTGGCATACAACGGACAGTCACCTTCAATGACAGGTATCTGGCCGGGGTTTACGAAAGCAGTAGCTTCCCTGACCACATACATAGCATGCTTCTGCATACTGAGTGAGTCCGCTTTCTGCTCACTGAAAACAGGGAATACCCCAATAACTGCACGAGGTTTGACATTGTCTTGATCTTCATGTTTTGAAAAGAAGCCTGAAAAGGTCACAGGGACTTCATCAAGCTGCCAGCTGCCATCAACCTTCCCTTTATTGCTGATCTGTGACACATGAGACAACCAGTCATTCTCTCCCACGTTCAAATCTGCATATTCATTGGGCCGTACATTACATTCATCTGGAGATTCAAGCCTGATGTCCCCACCAAAGTCTTCAACGAAAGGAACAAATGCATAGTCGTCTGGGAGTTCAATTTGTGTGTCTTCTGGAACATCTAAACTCAGTGGTGGGGGATCAGTACCCACATTGTCCCTGCTCAGTTGACCAATGAGTGTGATGGACGTACCATGCATATCAGATCTACCAGATACATCAATGTTATCAGTGGTTCCTATCGAGAAAACATTACGTTTGCAGTTAGCTGGGACTACAACACCTTCGTTCTTGAACCGCAGTGAAACAGCTCTCGCGAAACTCCTGCGAACATCCATTACGCGATCATAAGAGACAGAGAGTCCCATTTGATGAAAATCTCTGATAAGATTTTTCATACGATCATGGGCATGCAACTTCAAACCCACATAAAGAGGCATTGGAGTTTCTCTGTCACGTCTCTGGTGAACATTTTGTGCATGTTCGGAGCGTTTCGCTGAATTGCTGATCAACATCTGTGAAATAGTACAAGCCACTCGAGTCTTGGCATTAACAGTCTCATCATCGCCTAAGTTCTGTATACTACATGTGCCCTCAAGTAGAACTCTAAGAAGAGTCAGGAGTGAGTTGGGTACAGGCTCGCTCAAGCAATAAGATGAAAATGATCCCGTGAAAGGAGCTTGAGATATGAGTATGTGTTTACGCAGAAGAAGACCCACATCAACTATCTTTTTTGCCTCTTCCTCAGACACTATACGAGTTAAAGATTCGGACAACAAGGAGCCAACTCGAAACCTACTTGAAATAAACACATCTCTACCCTGTGTGAAGGCGTCCCAGCCATCGCCCAATTTCTGCAACAAATGTTCTTTGAATCGAGTGGAATGTATTTCTTCACTAAGCCAATCAGAACCGACTTGCTTCAACCTCCGACTGTACAGATTCTTGAGATCGACAAGCTTCATCGCGGAATCGTTGTGTTCAACAAATGTTATGAGCTCTGCCATAACGAGAGGGTCATAGGGCAGGCCTGACGCGGAATGTTCGGCGTTCTTCGACTTTTTAGATTTAGCCGCTCGTGCTTCATTGGCAAGCTTACAATAACAGGTTTTGTGATAGTAAAGATCACTAGCAGCGGAATCAAATGCTGCATTGACCCGAGAAAAAACAACCCAGTTCTCGGCTTCCTTTGCCATAATTTTGAGTTTATTGTTATCAGACATTGATCTGCAAATAGGCTCACTGCTGTCACCTTCGCGTTTGTGACACTAAACACACTGGGGCAGTTTCCTGTCACAGCCAGATTCAAAACTTGTCCGTGTTCTTTTAGGACTCAGCGTGGAGCAGGATGCCACTGCCTCATTTCGCTCTCGCTTGTGTAGCACGCGCTGTACGATGTGAGTCCGAATACTGTCACGGCATGTCTTATGATATATTGCCTTATTCGTCAACAGTGACATCGACATACACTCATCACTCTCTCTCATCAAACAATCAATGGTCAAATTATATGGAAGCTCAACGCCATTATCTAGGAAGCGCGTTATGTCTTCCTCAATAGCTTTATAGGCGTCATGAAAACGAGATTCTCTATACGGACGCATCAATTTCTTGGAACTGTCTTGCTGGCAAAAGCAACAACGTTCCCAGTCAGTACTAGTCCGTACACGAAGAGGATTCTCACTCATTCTGTGAATGATTTTTGTGAACAATCGCGTTCTCGAATTAATTTCGACAGACAAATCAGAATTGCTTGCGGAATTACGCCAAACAAGAGATTGTATGGCAAAGAGACTGCTTCATAAAGAGCGTTGTTTCTCCGGGATCAGCGTCATTCAGGTTTGCCTGAATGACGCTGATCCCGGAGAAACAACGCTCTTTTCAAGTTCCAAGAAATTGATGCGTCCGTATAGAGAATCTCGTTTTATTCTACATCATCTCCCACGTCTGTTTCCAACACGTGCGTGGATCAGAGTTCACTTTCGCGCCCTTACAATCGGATGTATAGTCGGTAGACCGTCGAAAAGGAGGTTCCCTTCAGCCGCTGGGGGCCATTTTGGATTGTGCCGCTACTGGTCGCCACCGGTCGGTGTCAACTTGTAGCCGATCGTTTTTGAGAACCTCATAGCCTACACTAACAGTGTGCCAAATTTCAAGAAGGTATCACCAAGTGCACAATTCACCTGTATGTGACGAATTCCTCCCCCGCTATTAAAAAAAATGAAAACATAATATTTGAAATAATAAATTTTGATATCCTGTGCGTTGGCAAAAGGGTTCAGTGTTGGAAACCCATACTTGGACTCCATTCTGAAATGTAGATACCACAGCCTAAAGACATCCTATTCTGTAGATGTATCTTTGAAGTGAAATTAAAGTCTGTGTCGCTTTGCCTTGTTACAATTTATGCCCAAACTCTCCAGTAACTTGAAGAACGGCAAGGAGACGTGAACAAATTTTGATGATTAAAAATAAATTAGCACTCTGCTAGTTAAATAATGACAGTATTTGGTACCAGAGATAAGATGGTGTAATATATGCCTACCACCGTAAGAATTCTTTCGTTATGGGCATCGTAGTGGGCATAAGTAGTTTGAAAAAGTTTTTAATCCTTTACCTAACATAAAAAGTAGACGACACTTGCAAAAACATTCTTGAATAACTTTTTTTTTCATTTTTTGCATCAAAAACATAGGTTATGACCCCTCGTTGGAACGAGCTTGGCGAGCTCGTTCCAACGAGGGGTGATAACCTATGTTTTTGAGACACAAAATGAAAAAATAATGAAAATTAATTGGCGATTTTTGCGAATAACGCTGGTCGGTTTTGGCCGTTACGTTAGGTAAAGGGTTAAAGATACTTTTGGGAGCGCGGTGGGTAAGTGGTTGCGGTATTGAACTTCAAATCAAGAGATCCACGGTTCGAACCCCGCCAGGGGTAACTGCGATTTGTCCCTGGGCAAGGCACTTAATCCCGATTGCACAGGTGCGGCACGGTGACGCTGTGTACTAAGGCGTACTACACGTTGATTGTGCACCTGTCTTCAACCAGTGCTAACCCGGGTATTCCGGCTTCCTCCACCGAAAAAGATTGTCCGACACGAGGTGACCCTCGTTAAATTCCAATAAATAAATAAATAAATAAATACTCTCCGGTAACTTGTAGACCGTCAAGGAGACGTGAACAAATTTTGATGATTAAACATAATTTAGCATTCTACCAGTTAAGTAATGTCACGGTAATTTGTATTAGACAAAAGGTGGTGTAATAAATGCTTACAACAAAAAGACATTTTCCGTTATGGCCTTATGGGCATCTTAGTAAGCATAAATAGTGAAAAGTACTTCCAAGTTTTTAAACATACTTTTCGAATAAACAGGGTTAATTAACTCTATTCGAAAATCCGTTATTGATATAAAGATGGAACGTTTCAGAAGCGCCGCACCTGTTAATTTTTCCTCTGCAAAGTTGTGAATCCTGCCAGTAAAAACAATACGCTTGGGTTTTACGTGGAATAAAATATCTGCGTAAGTAAATAATAGCTCTGCTGAAACAGCCAATTCGTAATCCAAAGGAAGACATGGCGCTCATTTTTCATTCGCAAATTTCATCTTCAATGGATATAATGTCTGTGGCCATGAATGTCGGTGATCAAAGCTCTTCACACAATCCTACTCGCAGGAGCACAGATGAGAAGTGTACATTGTTGGCACACACGCCATTTACCAACGCTACCACTGTAAAAACTTATTGTTCACCCTTTGAATCTTGATACGACCTGAATCTATAATTTATTTATTTATTGGTGTTTTAAGGTCACATATTTCTTCACAATGGCTAACCATGACCGTGACAGTTTTACGGGTGGAGGAAGCCGGAGTACCCGGAGAGAACCACCGAGCAACGGCGAGCGACTGTCAGCTCCCCAACATACCAACTCCACACAAGCAGGGTTAGCATTGGTTGAAGACAGGTGCACCATCGACGTGCAGTACGCCTTAGTACACAGCGTCACCTTGCCCCCACGTGGGCAATGGGGGCGAAGTGTCTTGCCCAAGGACACAACGCGGTTGCCGCAGGTGGGATTCGAACCGAGGACCTCTCGGCTTGCAGCCAGCACCTCTACCAACTGAGCCACCGCGCCCCCACCTGAATCTATAAATCTGGATTCTTAATCACTGTCTAAACTCCCACACACCGAACA
This sequence comes from Pictodentalium vernedei, assembly GCA_031216915.1. NCBI lineage: Eukaryota > Metazoa > Mollusca > Scaphopoda > Dentaliida > Dentaliidae > Pictodentalium > Pictodentalium vernedei. The sequence goes on from CM062297.1 coordinate 516,272,413, forward strand.
CATTATAACCCGATTCATTAGGCAATTGGAGTTTATATACCTTCTCCGGCAGACTTTATTCATGTAGCCCCCCCCCCCCCCCCCCAACCCCAGCAGCTTGTACTGACAAATAAGACCCTGTACTTTCAAGGTGGGGAGGTTTGGCAGCAGTGTGGTCCCATAACCACTATAGGTTGTGGGACGGTACTTTCACAACACTCCTTGGTTCTCTTTAATCTTAGGATTGCGGTCGTAATGTCAGTATCCTGAAATACAGGGCTGGAGGGGTTGCATGTAATGTATAATCTGACTACCCCGGACATGCAGTGTATTATATTTTTGTTATCGACACCTAGCTTTACACCATGTAAATGGTTAAAAGTGAATAACTAAATGAAATGAATAGTAGCCCCGTGTATTTGTGTTGTAGATCATTCAATATTTTCAACGTGCAGCCTTAGGGCTGCACGCTGAAGATATTGAATGCCCCCCCCCCCCCCCCCCCAAGTAACGAATAGACTCTCCCAGTTGATGGCTCTGAACTGGCATGGAATAAACCATCAGGGTCCAAAGGGTTAATATTTCTGTAAAAGCAGGGGTAAGCAGTTAACAATGGCTGAAGGCAAGTGAACTATCGATATGTAGTACGCGCCTTAGTATACACAGCGACACCGTGTCCCCACATGAGGTAAATGTCTTGTCCAAGGACACAGTGCAGTTATCGCAGGTAAGGATCGACGTGCCGAACTTTCAGTTTAAAATGCAATGCTCTAACCAATGATACGCCAAACCCGGCTGTTTACGTACCAGTTATGACTTTGCTAACGAATCGGCCGCATCCGCCCGCGTAATATGCAAATTCAGTAGTTGAAAAAATATTATTTTTCAAAAAATTTCAACAAAACTATATCATGTGACCCCTCGTTGGAACGAGTTCGTCGAGCACATGATATGGTTTTGTTAAAATGTTTGGACAAATTTGAAAAAATGATACTTAAAATAATAAATTTTGATATCGTCTGCGTTGGGTAATTACTCGAAAACTGATATAGAGTCGAGCACGTGTAAAGTGGAACCAACATATTTTCAGAACGAACGTATTCATCTCTTTAACTCTTGCTTTTGCAAAATGGCATCGGCCATGTCGAGAGATTCCTTGTTGTTAAGAATGACTAATTCATATTAACTGATATACTCTTAATTACAGCCTTCTTGTGTGATGGAGAGAAACCAAATATCAGTTCCAGTTTTGCTCCAACACCAAACAATAAAAAGGGCGGCATTGCCAAATCTTGCTTAATACGGCATTTTCACGGTAACAGTTTATAGTAGAAGTAACGGCAGCTGGTTGCCCATCGTTTTATCGAATTTTTACTGACAATTTTTACATTTTTCAGATATGGCCTCGGGGAGCTGAAATGTGTGACAGTAACTTACATATTGTCCTCTGAGTGTTACGAGGCGACATCTGCAATGCTAAGGCATTGTAGATGACGTCCTGTCGCAGTCAAGGGTCGAAATATCCCTAATGTTTGGTTTTCTCCATTGTTATGCGAGCTATCTCAACCAAAAACAGTATACATATGGCACGACTCTAGTTGTTTACTGGGTTGTCAGTTTATAAAATAAACATGCAAACAAAACTCTCGCTCCAGAAATTGACTAAATAATATTGTTACACCATTAACCCTTTACCTAACCTGAAAAGCAGACGACACTTGCAAAAATAATTCTTGAATAACTAATTTTTTTCTTTTTTTGTCTCAAAAACATAGGTTATGACCCCTCATTGGAACGAGCTCGATGAGCTCGTTCCAACGAGGGGTCATAACCTATGTTTTTGAGACAAAAAATGAAAAAAATAATGAAAATTAATTGGCGATTTTTAAGAATAGCGGAGGCCGGTTTTGGCCGTTACTTTAGGTAAAGGGTTAAAATAAAACCAGTCCATCTCAGCAGATACACTTTCTTCGCGGCTTTTTGTCCGCGGTGGTACCTTGAGAATGTTAACGAGGAAGCACTTTCCGTCAAGTTGAAAAACACAGAATGCGACAAAATTCGAATTTGTAATGAGGACATCAAGTTTTTTGGCAGAGCCAGGAACCTTGGTGTCATCATTGACGCCAATCTGACAATGAAAGATCACATCAATCATCTATCCCGAATTTCATTCTTGGAACTTGGACGTATAAGTCATATGAGATCATACCTGTCTCAAGATGCCAGAGCAAAACTAGCATGTTCCTTTATCTTGCAGCGTCTTGACTACTGCAACTCACTCTTCACTAACATCACCGAAGAAAGCCTTGGCACCCTGCAGCGCATTCAAAACAATGCTGCACGGGTAGTTCTTGGTCATAAAACGAGTTCACATGCCCCCCAGCCCCCCCCCCCCCCACCCTCCAGCCCCCATGCTGAAGACTTTACATTGGCTTCCTGTAAGGGCACGTATAGAGTTCAAGATAGCCACTCTTTGTTTTCGTAAATCAGACTCAACCCTCCCTCATTATCTGGCATCTCTTATCCACGATTATAACCCGCCCCGAGCTTTAAGATCTCATAACAAGTTATTACTAACTGAGAAAAGCTATAACCTCGAAACGTGCGGCCGCACGTGCGTTTCAAATTATAGCACCCAAAATTTGGAATTCCCTTCCCCTGAATGTCCGTGATAGCGTCAATTTGGACTCTTTCAAAAAGAAACTGAAGTGTTTTTTTGTATCAAAAATACTTCCAAATTGATATTAGTAATACCACACCTGTTGATGAATCCAGAGTACAGCACCTATCAAACTAATGTGTACAGCCAGAATACCATTTTCTATATTTTTCATTACTTTCTACATACCATATTTATACCAAATTTGTCAAGTTCGAAATTTTTTAGTAGGTACGCCAAGCGCCTAGAGCCTTTGGGGATTAGGCTCTCTATAAATATTCTTCTTATTCTTATTCTTATTCTTATTCTTACCTCTTGATAAAGTATGCACAACATTTTCCGAGGCTCAATGATGAAAGATACAACATACACATTGACTGGTGCGCCTCGGTTTAATTATCATGGGCATGAACCACAGATGACCCAAAACGAAATGCAAAATTATGTCACCAGTGCGAAAGTATAGAGGTGGGGACGCTACAGAGGTATCAGTGGTTAATTCTACACGTTTTGATAACTCGCGAATATGGGCCGCAGGAACTGGCGATGTTTTTTTGTTTTTTTCTCGTCCCGTGGGGGTTGGTCTTATCCAACGGTTCGCGGACTGGCGGCCCATCGACCATCGACGCCATTTGTAATCAATGTTCGGGGGGTTGATTTGCCCTCTCGTACATTGGCAGCGTTTCTCTCACAAACCGTTTACTATCCACCATAATATTATTCCAAAAGAGGTTTTATCACTAAACCTAATGTGCCAATGATAGAAACTATAGCCCTTACCGTATAGCCTTTACCGTATAGCCCTTACCGAATTGTTGCTTAGTGTATTACTTATTGTATTAATTATCGTACTAAACAAAAAAAGTCGTATCCTTTGTCTACATCCTTGTAGAGTGGTGAGGGAGGACGCTATACAGAGGTATCAGTGGTGAATTCTACACCCGACAAGTTTCTAATAACTGGCGAATATAGGCCACAGGAACTGGCGATGGGTTTTCGGTCGTGAGGGTTGGTCATATCCAACGGTTCGCGGACCGACGGCTCATCGGCGCTTTTTGTATTCTATGTTTGAGGGGTTGATATGCCCACACGTACATTGGTAGCGTTTCTCTCACAAATTGTTTACTATACCCCATAGTATCTTTCCAAGAAGAGGTTCCATCACTAAACCTAATGAGCCATCAACACAAATCTTGCTGTCAAGAATATACTTTTCGTCAAAAGGGAATGGCAGGAAGACAGCCTCTCATGCTATGCCGTTTCCTTGCAGCGCGTTCAACTATAACCTGTTTTATTGTTATCTTGTATATTCTTATGCTGCAAAATCAATCAATCAATCAATCAATCAATCAATCAATCAAAGTATTGTGAGGCGCGTGTTTGCATTCCACCGTGTGGATGTAGGTTAAAAATATTAATTAGTCCTCTTTAAAAATTGACTCGTTTAACCCTTTACCCAATGTAACGGCCAAAACCGGCCAGCGCTATTCTCAAAAATCGCCAATTAATTTTCATTATTTTTTCATTTTTGGTCGCAAAAACATAGGTTATGACCCCTCATTGGAACGAGCTCGTTCCAATGAGGGGTCATAACCTATGTTTTTGAGACAAAAAATGAAAAAAATTAGTTGTTCAAGAATATTTTTTACAAGTGTCGTCTGCTTTTCATGTTAGGTAAAGGGTTAAAACAAGGTACAGTAACTTTCGTCGTTGACGATGCCATTTTGAAAAAAAAACCACGGATTAAAGAGAGGAATGAGTTCCCCGTCAAAACAAAAACTTTGCACCACTACACATGCATGAACACCCCTCTATTAGGTTCGTACATGTATGATGAAACTGTAAACAGTAACAGTTATTTTCGTAACATGTATGATAGTCAGTCAGTCACGGCACTGGTTGCCAATAATTCTGCTGTAATTTTGACGGTCATTTTTTTCAGCGAACAAACTGGATTTAAGGGCGCAGGAATCATTCGTGGGCAAAGGGAGCAGTGGTGTCAAAAAGGGAACTCGACTCTGGATATGAGTTAAGACCGAGAGTTTACAATGTACTGTAAATTATAATGTGATACTCAATAGTTCTGACATTATATATATATCGCCCCTGGGTGCGCATCAAGGCGGCATCTGCAATGCTTTTGCCACCGTGCCTCCAATAACACAATGCGGTTACCGCAGGTGGGATTCGAACCGAGGACCTCTCGGCTTTCAGCCTGCACCTCTATTTACTGAGCCACCCCCCCCCCCTCCAACGCCCAGTTTATAGCTTCTGTGTTTGATGCATATTGACTTGCTCCGCATTATACTTATGATACAGGTTCAGATTCTTTATTCACGGTATACATACATGTAACGTGGTTACAAATAAAGAAATTGCACGAATATAATAAGTAGTATACAGTGGGAATTGGCATAGCCGGGCTGGCTGTCTACCTGCCACCCCCTGGAAGATAGAGTAATTGTAAACAGACTGTGACCAAAGGAATGAACTTAAAACCAGTTATGTGACACATTATGGGAAATAGCGATCGAACCATTTCGTTTCTGGGTCCAGAGATGTACGCCAGTGGAAAGTTGATGCTTCAAGGTTGGCAAGATGCAACCTGTTTATTGGACTTTTAATCCCCACCCCACCCCACCCCCACCCCCTTTCCATTGGCACACGTAAAATACGTTAAAAATGAATATTCGAGAGTTTCCCAGTTATAATTCTCGGAAAGTAAAGTTTTCTCCACTAGTGCACCTCTGATGAAAATGGGCACGTGATGCCTCATTGTCCACTAGACACAGGGAAGGAACGACAGCTGCCCTGTACTCACCCCCTCCCGGCGCCCTTGGTGGATTTTAGGGGTTGTGAGCTAAAAGGTTAAGAAGCACTGGAGGCTGCTCTGTGAGGAAATAATTTGTTCTCCTCATTTCAAGGAAGCATTTGATCATTCATTTAAGACTGACACGTGGCATAGTGATCAAAAGGTATGGTAGCTTATATTGCAAATGACAAAAACTCTAGTCTGGTTGTGAACCAAAAAAATATGATTTATGCGAAGATTTACTGGGAGTATGCAACAATGTTTGTACACTATTAATATTATCTAGAGTTACACGCGTAGCCTTTCTGACGTATTTTTTTGATGTCTCGTGTTGAAAAGACATATTTTTCTTGGCACATTTATTTTTAACCCCTTACCCAACCCAAGTAGCAGACGACTATTTGCAAAAAAAGAATTCCCGAATATTTTTCATTTTTTATAGTTCATGATCCCACATTGAAACGAGAGCTTGTTGAGCCCGTTCCAATGATGGCCAAAAGTACTGTTGTTTGAGGCAAAAAAAGTAAATAAAAATAAAATTTGAATGGTGTCTTTGTGAATATCTCTGGTCGTTTTGAGGTGTTATGTTAGGTAAAGGGTTTACTTGTATCGTGTGATTACTGGTAATCATCTGCTGGAGTTTTCTTCTTCTTTGTAAAAATGGACAGGTTACAGGTCGGTAGGTGATGTAATTTCGTGGATACATAGAGAGTAATCGTTTGACTGGACTGGTTACGTGAAATAATTCATGAGAGGTGAGGGACGTTGTGCAAACACGAGTGCGCGAATGCGCACGAGTGTTTTACAATATAGTCCCTCGCCTCGAATGAATTATTTCACGTAACCAGTCTAGTGAAGCGATTACTCTGTTTATTACTTTTCATTATTAACGATAATTATATCATTTAACCCTTTACCTAACGTAACGGCCAAAACCGAACAGAATTATTCTCAAAACTCGTCAATTAATTTTCATTATTTTTTCATTTTTTGTTTCTAAAACATAGGTTATGACCCCTCATTGGAACGAGCTCGTCGAGCTCGTTCCAATGAGGGGTCATAACCTATGTTTTTGAGACAAAAAATGAAAATAATAGTTATTCAAGAATTTTTTTTGCAAGTGTCGTCTGCTTTTCATGTTAGGTGAAGAGTTAAAAAAAACAGAAAACAATGAATTCCCCATTACATCCACGGCAAAGCGTCTTCGTTTGCGCGCACGGATACATGACACAATTGTTGATTGCATAATTCACTTGTGAAATTATCGTTTATAATCAAACCCGGAAATCCCAGTAAATCACACTTTGGAAAGTAATAAACTTTGAAAATTACGTTAACTTACGATAAATACTGGAACCAACTGCAGGTCTTACCGCCGTGAATTTTACGGTAACAATCGTCTCTGCTAAAAATGTAATCACACTCAGAGCGTGCTCGTGTTCAAGGGAGCCTTCTTTTTCAGTTCAAAGATATTTAATTCTTCAAATTGCTGTTTTACATAACAGCATCATCCGGGTCGACTTGTCTGGGAAGAGTACGTTCTCAACGGAGGCCAATTAATATGTTTAACCTACAGCCTCTTGGGTGCAGGTTAAAGATTTTAATTAGTCTATTTTTGGTGACGATCCAACAAGCGTCTGGTATAGTGAAGCTATATGTAACAGGCCAGATCCCCATACAGGCCAATTTAGAATGGGTCCAAGCCAGAACCAAATTGGGATTTGGACAAGGCCAGACCCTAATTCGGATTTGGACTAGTCCAATTTAGAAGTGGACTAGACCAGATCCTAATTGGGATTTTATCTAGGCCAGATCTAAATCATATTCCCAATTGAGATTTGAACTAGTCCAATTTAGAACTGGACAAGACCAGATCCCAATTGGAATTTGGTCTAGACTTGATCTGAATCATCATATGGCTACTTTCTTACATGGACCAATCAAATATTTATTACTCTGGGATAAAATGCAAACTACTGTTATGAAGATTTGTAATCATTGATATTTATTATGATTTGAATTGTGTCAACTTGTAATTTTGAAGCTGTACAATCACATGGGTGGGTGCTGACTTGCTGAGCCTTTTCACACTTCTTTTGAAGTCACACTTGAATTTAAAAGACAAAAAATGACTTGTCAAATTGTTCTAAATGGGACTAGAGCAAACCTCAATTGGGTGTACGATTTAGCTTTGGTCCAGACCAAATCTCAAATGGGATCTGTCCTAGTTCCGTTCTAAATTGGACTAGTCCAAACCTTAAGACCTGGCCTAGACCCAATCCCAATTAGGATCTGGTCCAGTGCAGTTCTAATTTGGACTAGTCCAAATCTTACTTAGGATCTGGCCTAGTCCAAATCCCAATTTGGATCGGGCCTAGACCAATTCAAAATTGGCCTGGATTTGGATCAGGCCAGTGACATACACATATCAGATCCTTGGTTCTCCGTCTTTGTCGAACAAAATGTCTTCACTGGAAATATGTGGGTTTTTACCGTAACATTTTACGGTAATATAACGGCAGCTAGATGCCAGTACTTTACAGTACTTTCAACAGTAATTTTTCACATTGTAGACACTCTTCTACACTGATATGATGAAGGTCTTGTACATATATGTTGGCATTTGAGGTATTCATATTTAGTTGTAACGTAACGTCAGACGGCGCCATATTGAATCGTCAGCTCTCCAACGTAAATGTTTTTCAGCAATCTGCAATTATTTTTCAGTACTATTTTATTGAACAATCTAGATCGTGCACATCTTCAATTGTCGGAAAGTTAATTCATTTCGTCAATAATGATGAAGACTAGGAAATTCTTCGGATATTTAGCCCAGTGGGAGAGCAATTCCGATTTATCAGAATGTTGTTGTAAACAAGACTTGAAATTATAGCTTCGTGTGAAGAAATTAGAATTTGTCATGTCTACTGTAAAAATTACCTTTAAAAATCCAGTAATATACTGACAACTTGCCGCCGTCCTATCATCGTGAAGTTAACGGTAACATCGTGGCTTATACAGTGTAACCCTTAAACCCAGACACTAATAAGGGTATCGACTTATAGAATACTGTATATGGGAGAGTCAGCCTTGTATTTCTGTGGGGTTTAGTAATAATTTAACCCTACAGCCCTATAGGGTTGTAAGATTGAATTATCACTGGTCCTCCAGTCCAGGTTGGTGTTTATCATGTTGTCTAGATACAGTACGACCGTCGTGGACTGGTCACTTTTCACGGGCAATATTTCCACGGACGCAATATTAGATTCCAAACACTAATAAGCCCATACTCAGGGTTTGAATTTTCACTCACGCAGTCATTTTTGTGTCGTTTGAGTGATCTTTCTGCCGTTTTGTCACGCGTCAACAAAAAAACATGATGCTGAGTCTGCCTTTGCTTATGGAAAGGGGTTCATTTCTGTATTCATTTGACGCAAAAATCAATATTATTTTGTCATGTCGGTTAACCCTTTACCTAACATGAAAAGCAGACGACACTTGCAAAAATAATTCTTGAATAACTAATTTTTTTCATTTTTTGTCTCAAAAACATAGGTTATGACCCCTCGTTGGGACGAGCTCGACGAGCTCGTTCCAACGAGGGGTCATAACCTATGTTTTTGAGACAAAAAATGAAAAAAATAATGAAAATTAATTGGCGATTTTTGAGAATAGCGCTGGCCGGTTTTGACCGTTACGTTAGGTAAAGGGTTAAATGAAGTGTTGAAAGTATGTTGTTTTTTATCTTTATTAGTATTAAATCGAAAACGCACATTTTCTCGTTCCAAAAGAAACAGTTTGTTGCTTTCGCATGTATGACAGTCTTGACAGATAGAATGTTTACCCGAAGCGACCTCTGACCTTGCATATCATTAATGTTAAACATGACGAATGTGCAATGGGCTTATAATAGGAAAGATTATAAAAAAATTTCCACCCAGTGCTTCATTAATTAAAATTTTTCTGATGATGATATTTATTACCAGGTAAACGCATACGCGGATTACGATCAGTCCACGGCGACTATACTGTACTCGCGGACCTGCAACTTTTGTCTTTACGCTAAAATTTATGCATATCGGGTTGAAAGGTTGGAAGTATATTTAAACGAAATTCTAAAAGAGGTGGGTTCAATGTTTAGAGGGGCTTGCTTTTTCTTGGCACACTTAACCCATTGATACCTACTATTACATAATGGTATCGTCCATGTTGAAACATGACTTGTTGTGGAAGAGCCTATTTATTAAGTAGACTAATATAACAATAACGTGATCTTCAAGGGAATTACGGTTCAAGAGCGGCCCAACAGAAATGATTAACAGCCTGAGGTCTTATTAGCAACCCGACACGAAGTCGAGGTCGCTAATAAAACAAAGGGCTGCTAATCATTTCTGGCGGGCCGCTAATAGAACCGTAATGTCCGGGAAAGTCATGTTATTACGATTATTACCACGAAAAGGGAAGGAATTTCAAGTAACATCAAAATAACTGCAAATCAATAGTTTAATCAAATCCGAGAATTATTCAACATACATGTCCTTTAATCAAGAAATATACTCACATTTTAATGTGAATGGAAAATGAACAATTAAGTTAAGTTAACTTTGAATATTCATGAGAAGTCGGCATTTAAATTTTTTTTTAAATATCAAGTACGAAATAACTGAGGCAAAAAATCAAGCATCGGAGTTTGGCAGCTTCAAAAAATGATACATATCTATTAATTATTTATTGGTGTTTAAGGTCACATACTTATGCACAATGGCTAATCGTGACAGTGACAGTTTTACGGGTGGAAGAAGCAGGAGTACCCGGAGAGAACCACCGAGCAACTGTCAGCTCCTCAACATTCGAACTCTGTTCAAGCTCCGCTCATGCTGGGTTACAGCGGTTGAAGACATGTGCACCATCGACGTGCAGTACACCTTAATACACGGCGTCATCGCGCCCCCATGTAGGCAACCGGGATAAAGTACCTTGCCCAAGGACACAACGCGCATCGTCCCGGACGGGGATCGAACTCGGGACCTCTAGCATAGAAGTCCAACAGTCTACCACTGAGACACCGCGCTCGATACATATCTATACTGACCTTATATCATTAATTGACTCATCGTGTTCCAATAGAGAGGTTTCAAGTATTGTAACTGGCGTAATCACAAAGATAACTGCTGTCAGGTTTGTTTTTCTCGCGCTGCGTCCGAACTTACAAAGCGGAAACAGAAGATTCAGAACGGGAAGTAATTCGGTCACGTGACGTGTCGGGCCGCAGGGCGCTAGAGGAAAGGAGATACCATTAGCGGCCTAGCACGTCACGTGATGACTTGGGCATTTATCGCGAATCATTGTCCAAGAAATTAGAGATAATGGCATGATGAAGGAACGCCCGCTGGAGTGGTAATAATTAATATTTTTTCTTGCAATCATATGAACAGGTCGCATAGAAAGTAAGCAATTTTTCAGCCATGGACCTCCGAGGTGAATACGGAGAGTCATAGCCTGAACTTGTGCTTGCACTGTCAATACATCACCATAGAACGGGACTTATTTGGTGGAAAATTTCAGTAGGCCTGGGATTATTATTATTCCCGAGTAGTGTGGGGATGGGATGAGTAAATCTCACCTGAGTGAAAATATATTTGACCCAGACACGTCACTGTGGCTTGTCGAATGTCTGAGTATAATATCTTTCTCCGGGGGTGAGGTTTACCCACCCACCCCACATTCACACCACTCGAGGGAGATTTTTCTCCAATAAAACCTCAATTAACGTAATAGAAATCAAAATACTGCTTGTGCGAGGAAAATTTACTGTAATCTTTGGGAAAATGAATATACGGAAAGACCAACGAAAAGTACCACAAACAGTGCAGTCGCCGTGGAGTGGTCGTGGGCAGTGATGTCCACGCATGCGTTTACCAGGTAATAAAAATCGTCAGCAGCAAAATTTTAATTAATGAAGCACCGGGTTGTACCCGGTGCTTCATTAATTAAATTTTTGATGATTATTCCAATAATCAGTATTTGGAATCTAATATTATTGCGTCCGTGGAAATATAACCCACCCGTGAAAAGTGTCCTCGCCACGACGGGCGTACTGTATTCCAAGGTTTTGTACTACGAAAACGAGCATTAGTTAATGTTACTGACGGGTTAACAAACTGCGCGAGTTGAAACCATATATATTCCAGTGATGTCACTTTGAAGATATTGAATTTGATGACGTCATATAGCGTGTGATGGGTGAAAAATCATCCTCGAGTGGGCGGGGGTGGGGGTATATATGTCAATTAAAGAGAAGCGGGGACCATATTTGTTTACAAAATGGAGACGACGAGGAAGTCGTCCAGCGATCATTAAATATTCAAATGAGAGTGGTCACGTGAAGACAATGAAGTACTTAAAAGCTTACGCAGTGCAGAGTAAACAGCAATTGGTGTCATGATAGCTAAACCAGAAAAAGACATCTCCAATCCAGCCAATTACCGCTCGATCAGCCTCCTCAGCTGCATTGGCAAGGTCTTTGAAGGAGTCCTTACTAATCGGTTGGGGTACTGCACGTCGATTGTGCGCAAGTCTTCAGCCAATCTAACCCTGCCTGTGCTGCAGTGCGGAGTTACGACGTTGAGGAGTCAGCTGCTCGTCGTTGCTCGGTGGTTCTTTTCGGATACACCGGTTTCCTCCACCCGTAAAACTGTCATCGACGCGATATGACCTTGGCTGTTAAAGTGTCGTTAAACCTTAATAAATAAATAAATCGGCTGAGGGAGCATCTCGAAGATACTAACTTGTTTAACCACTGGCAAAGGGCCTACAGGATCCACAAGGAAGGTATGGAAGGTATGGAACACGTCTACCGCCTTGCGAGACAAATGAAAACGGCAATCAATCATGATAACAGACAAAGAGGCGCAGCAGTCCCACTTGATGTTGAAAAAGCGTTCGACTCCGTCTGGCACAATGGAATATGCCATAAATTATCCACACTAAAACTACCACTGAAACTGTTCAGACTACTCTCCTCTTTTCTTCGATCGAAACATTAAAATCAAAGTCAACAACGAAATGTCCGGCAGTGTCTCCCCTCGAAGCAGGTACCCCCAGGGATCCGTTCTCAGTCCCCTCATCTATATCATCTATGTCAACGACCTTACCATCACCGATCACAGCATTCAAATCTCACAACTCGCGGATGACAAATGGTTATGGGATTCCAACAGCACATCCCACCAAGTCCTAAAATCCCTTCAACACACACTGGATGACCTCCAGCATTGGTGTGCAAAGTGGAGAATTTAGCTTAATGTTAAGAAAACCCAAAGAATCACCTTCACCCGTAAGTGGAAGAATCGCGACTTTGACCTCAAATTACTGGATAATGTCGCCCCTGAATGCACCGAGGCAAAATTCCTTGGCATTACCCTTGACCAAAAAATGACCTTCAACAAACACACCAATAATATCTCCATAAAAGCCACAAAACGCATTAATCTACTGAAAATGGTTCGAGGCCAATGGGGCAGTCCTACTTAAACTATACAAAACATCTGTGCGCCCCATACTGGAGTACGGGGCACTCGTCCTCAATGAAACTCACAAATCCAACATCGACAAACTTCAAAAAGTCCAGAACCACGCGTTTTGGGTAGCTCTCCGCACTCCCTGGAGCACCCCAATCAAACAACTCCACTAAAGGGCCGACATTCCAACTATAAAGGACCACCTACCTAATAATGCTAGCCGCCACAAACTGCGATCGCTTGAAAGACAGAAACCTAATATCAGAACTACTAATCGACATCTGTGCCAGCCGACAAACAAAATGCCACTAAATAATCAACTCGACAAAACGAACTACTCCTGGAACGGGCCTGGCCGGGAGCGCGGCGGGGCCAGCGGGGCAGGAAGGACCTGAACCTCATGTGACTTCAGGTCCTCCCGGCCCGGCTGCCCCGGCCGATCCCGTTCAGGATGGCCGTAAGCCCAATTCTTTAACCGAAATAGCCCTAAACCAATAGGCACGCTACTAAGCAAAACAAAACGGGGAATCAAGCAGCAAACACCCTGGGGTGTGGCATACAAGGATTGTAGGCTGTTCACCCAGCATCTCCCCCACTGCTATCTATAAGCATATGTAAAACATACCCCTCCCCCTAAAAACCGACTCTCTGGCAAATAAATACACAAACATCTCAGACTACGCGGATGTACAGAGGTAGCAAACACCCTCGGGTGTGGCATACACGGATTCGTAGGCTGCTTTCCTACCTCAGTACGGGCCATCTGCGAGCCCGGCGGTGACCCCAGTTCAGGCAGTGATACGGCTTAACCGTGACTAAGGTGCTTACCTAGGCTGCCTTCTCCACACGCCCACTGCAGGGCAAACTTACCTCTTTCTTCCTTTTTTCAGAATAAATCTGTATCACTATATCACTTGTATACAACATACTAATTCAGTCGTCTTCTATTTTATCAGGTACCCACAGAATTTTTGTTCTCTATCGTGATAACCGTTACGGAAATCATTATAACCACTATGGATACTTATTTAATAACCTCTATGGATTCTGATCAATCTTCACTCCATCCCCAGTAGTGGTCACCTGCCTCCAGGAAGGCGAGCGTTGGTCCTGCGCCCCCCCCCCCCACCCCCACCCCCAACCAGCCCTTTTTTAACACCACCAAGTGCGCACTCAAGCCCCGGCCAAATAGGTTAATATGCAGGCCTGGCCCCAGAACCAGGGAAGTTCGGGCCTTTCTTTGTTTGGTCCCCGAAAGGGGCTGTTTATTTTATACATGTCTCGGCTCACTCCTTCGTAAAAGCCTGCGGGCAGAAGTCAGCTCAACCTCTCTTAAAATCGCCGGAGGCAGACTCTACTTGCCAATGAAGGCCTCAAGATATTATTAAGCGGCAGACTATACTTGCCTGAAAACACCAAATTATAGCCCTCGGGGAGAGGTAGGACCTTTGTAGAGAGGAATCCCTCTCACACTGGTCCTCACCCGGGGGAGGACATCGTATATCAGCTCAACTAAGAACATCATGAAGAACAGCAAAGCCTCTAGCCTCAGCCTTTCCTCCTCTACAGCTTCATATCGTAGTCGATATATGCGAAAAACTTCAAACTGCAGAGAAGGGTCGAAAAGGGCTTATCCCAAACTATTCTGCGCCCCTTCGGCGCTCGAAACCATTGGTTCAGAGTAGCCAGTGGGTATGAAGTAAATAGGACTATAACGTTTTTATTCACCTTTGTTGATTATGGATCATTTCCACGGTTGATATGTCAAATGGATGAATTAAACCAAATCGCAGTTGGAACATTTGTATTGCAACGAAGATTGACTTCAAGTGCCTCGAAATACCAATAAATTCATCAGAATGATGTTTAGAATGTCTATTGAAGTATTCACGTGTGGTTGAATTCCTCTCGCGATAGCAGCAGATGTTGCAAGTTCCATTAACAACCTGTCACCCATTCTATGTCTTGCAATAGTTTATGAGCAAATGGCCATAAATATTGCATTAAAACAGTTGCATATGTTAAAATTCACTGCAAATTTCTCTGTCGTCAGTAAATATAGGACTCATCTATTTACCCAATACTACCCTTTATTTATTAGATATGATATTCTTTCCCAGCATTCCCCAATATCAAGCTTGGCTGATATGACTTCAAACTCGGATGATACGACGCCGAACCCGGACGATATGAACCAAGCTGGATTTTCCCCCTTGATGCGTTACCATGCGCAACCAGTTTGTTTACAGCGAAATCGTTCGTCGAACGCAATCAATCAGTAAATTTGGCGTTACTATAGCCAAACTGGAGTAGTTTTTGAATGGTGGAGATTTCATGATGGCAATACGTAAGGATCAGGTGGATAAAGACAAAAAAAGAAGATAGTTGTAAACAAAGTTCAAAGCAAACTAAGAATCAGAGTCGTAAGTGGAGATTCGCCGAATTAAGCAGGGTGGCGGAACCGGGGGGGGGGGGGGGGGGTGGTTGGCTGCAGCCCCTCCACTTTTTTTGCCGGGCCATGTTTTTTTTATGCACATATTTTAACACAACCAATGACTGGCGAAACAAGGGGCGGATCCAGAGCCTCTCCCATAATTTCTCCAGCTATGTTTCTCTCGTACTGGTTCAGTTTCGATGGATTTCGGATCATTTTTTGCAGTAAGTGCCAACAAACGCTAAAATGTATACAGTCTGTTAAAAAGTCGGTTAACTGAAATAGATCGCAATCTTACAGACATACAAGTACCAAATCCACACCCAGACAAGATAATCCACAGACAGTATAATTGCCGTTAACGCCTGGTAAAGCATACATGTGAGGACTATTTATAGCTTTGGTCGTTACGACCAAAGCTGATAAATCGACCTCACCTGTATGCTTTACCGACGTTTTTAACGGCTCTCAAAGTGTGAAATCTTTCAAATACATCTCCAGAAAAATCTCAAAATATCCGCTCAGATGCATGGAAATGAGGATTTTGGAACCCTGGAATTTAAAAGTTTCGTACGACGACCATCCATCGCCCGATCCAGACTTCGGACTTTATGAAAAGAATGTGAAACAACAACACTGTCAGAAAACTATAACAGATCTGAGAATATTTTGTAATTATTTGTTTTGGTTTAAGAAATAAAGAGGTAACTTCACACCCATTTCAGGTCGATATGAAGTTACCCCGGCCTGATATATCTTGGTCGATATGAAATTAACCAATTAATAACCTCTAAATTTTACCCAATACTACCCAATATATTTCCAATGCTACAATACAATCGCCGTGGACTGGTCGTAATCCACGCGTGGGCAGTGATGTCCACGCATGCGTTTACCAGGTAACAAAAATCATCATCAGCAAAATATTAATTAATGAAGCACCGGGTTGTACCCGGTGCTTCATTAATTAATTTTTTTGTGTGATTATTCCTATAATTAGTGTTTGGAATATAATATTATTGCGTCCGTGGAAATATTGCACACTCGCGGAAAGTGACCAGCCCGCGTCAGCCTTACTGTATCACATACTCTCCAATACTTCCCAATATTGTCCAATTGGCCCCGTCTCATGATTGGATTAATGATAATGTTTTAAAAGTAAAAATTGATAGGGGGTAATTATTGAAATTTTGTAACATGGCGCCATTTAAGGTTCCTTGTGATGTGTTGAAACAATCGAACTTCAAATATCAGATATGTGACCTAATTACTATTGATTTTTAATCTTTTCTTCCAACTTTATGAAAAGCACAGGCCTGTCCAAGTAAATGCAGCAAGCTCAACATACACATTCGACCCAGTGCCAGGATAGTGGACGAAACCGTGTCGGCCGTCTTACTTTGAATGTATTCTCTAGATTTATTTTGCAATCTCAATATATCTCTAAGTTTTTTTTCTTTTTGAAGGGTTTTCCCTCCTTTTTCCAATTTGCATTTTTTTCAACCTCTCACTTTTGACACGTCTACTCAATTATATACCTGATGCGCTTCGGTCCGTTTATTTCTAAAGCAATCAAGATACTTCATCAATACAAATTGAAATGGGAGACATAATTGCGGATTATAATTCAATGAGTGAAGACTTCATCCTACTGCCAATTTATTTGAATTTTTTTTCTGGATGCAAAACAATATGATAAAATGAGTTGGTAACAGCCGACCTACTTTTCAACTGAAAAAATAGCACTGTGATATAGTTTGAAAGTATTTTGTAATTACTTACTGGGAATTGTTATTCATAAAATTAATGAGTGTTTTATCGGTCAGCAAGTTAACATTTATATATATACTGAACTGAACAATATTTTATCCAGCTTCACCACAGGGAGTCAATGAGGTTTGGTTTTTATTATATTTGTTTTCTTGTTAATGGGTTAAATGGACCATGTCGTGGAATTGGTGAATTGGTGATCAGCAAAATCTAACGGGTGTGGAACACAGATAGAGGAGTGGTGTACCCAGAATCTTGTCGGAGCCGTAATGGTACAACAAACGGGTAAATAAAGGTATATGTTGGACTTGAGATCCCCGATGGGCAGAAAGCTTTAAAGTTTAACGCTTTAACGCTCAACCCGCAGAGTATTTTTAAGATATTTTTCTTCAAATCTAGTCATGGCTGCTATGAAGCAGCCATGACTAAATTTGATGAAAAATTCTTCAAAATTTAACTTCAAAAATTATTGGGAAAAAAATCCATTCAATTTACAGGGTGGAAATTGGATTAAATGTGCCTAAATTATACATATTTGAATGTTAAGAGAAATCCTGTTCTGGGCAGGAATATCCGCCAGCAGCATGCAAGCAGTTAATTTGCTGTATTAATTTAAATTCGGCAAAATGTACTCCGTCAAACAAATTTATTTATTTATTTATTCATTTAGTTGGGTTTAACGGCACTTTCGATAGCCAGGGTCTCCTCGTGTCGGACAGTTTCAAGGGTGAAAGAAGGAGGAGTACACGCAGTGGCAAGTAATGTCAGACCTCACAACGTACCAACTCCGCACAGGCAGCGTTGGCATTGGTTGAAGGCAAATTGCACCATTGACATGCAGTACGTCTTAGTACACAGCGCCCACGCCACGCCACGCCACGCCACGCCACGCCAACGCCACGCCACGCCACGCCACGCCACGTCACACTACTGCACATGGGCGATCAGGGTTAAGTGCCTTGCCCAAGGACACAACACAGTTGCTCCTGGTGGGGTTCGAATCGCGAACCTTTCGGTTTTAAGTCCGATGCCCTAACCAGAGCCACTGCGCGCCCTTGTAAAACAAATAAGAGGATCTCTAATAAGTAGCGATTTCATATGAAATTTCTGTACCGAGTTCGATTTTAGTGAACTATGTTCAGAAATTTTATGTCAAATCATGACCAAGTCAATATTAGTCTTATCACAGAATGTAAAAAATTTTAACGTTTTAGCTTACGTAACGACTAAAGCTGGCCAGCGCTGTTCACCAAAAACTCGCCAGCCAAATTTATTATTCTCTTTCAATTTTTTACTCAAAAACAAAGCTTATGGCCTCCTCATTTGAACGAGCTTGTCGAGTCGTTCCAATGAAGGGTCATAAGCCATCTTTTCGAGACAAAAATTAAAATATTTAATTATTCAAGAAATGTCCTCTGCAAATCTCGTCTGCTATTTGTATCAGGTAAACAGTTAAAGATACAGAAGAAGATTAATTCAATGCTGCGTCCGAAACCAATTCAAAGACAACGTTACAACGTCGACTTCTGACGTAATTCTCGTATTAAACGTGTTGTGAATGATATTTTCCGTAATAAGCTATTTGATGGTGATAATGTGATACAGTACAGTCACTGTGGATTGGTCATTTTCTTCGGATGGGAAATATTTTCACGGGCGCAATAATATTAGATTAGAAACACTAATTATATGAATAATCATCAAAAATTTAATTAATGAAGCACCGGGTACAAGCCGGTGCTTCATTAATTAAAATTTGGCTGATGATGAATTTTATTGCCTGGTGAACGCATGTGTGGACATCACTGCCCAGTGTAAAAACGTCGTCACGGGGAGGACTGGGGTTGACATGTCCACTCCAGTCTTCCCAGAGATCGATTTTCAAATTCCCAACATAAAAATATTATATAATAAA
Organism: Pictodentalium vernedei; assembly: GCA_031216915.1. NCBI lineage: Eukaryota > Metazoa > Mollusca > Scaphopoda > Dentaliida > Dentaliidae > Pictodentalium > Pictodentalium vernedei. The sequence goes on from CM062297.1 coordinate 516,291,502, forward strand.
CAGTATTATTATATAATATAATATTATAAGTTATTGTGATAAATAGACGATAACATGGTCTGATGTTTCCCGGTCTTTGGACGGTGGACCGAAGACCGGAATTCCTGAAGGAGGGTAATTTTTCACATTTTCCCGAAATATCGAGTCTGAAATGTTCGATAAGGCAATTTTTCTGGGGCAGCATTCTCGAACAGTTCTCAAACAGCGCCAATCCGGCAAAGACCCTTGTACAGTTATTGTGAACAGCCAAAATTTATTTCAGCCACACAGAAAATACCCAAATTCACAACTTTGAAATCGGCTGGATTGTGTTGAAAAAATGCGTCCAGAATGCATCTCCTGTGATTTAAATTTTCAATGTGTTCCGGGGAGGTCCCCAGGAACTCCCTGCTCCGCTCGAGCTCACACCTCACTCGCGCCTTAGGCGCTTGCTTCGTGAATTCGGCCCTCAATTAGTTGTACCAACTAATTGTCCATCACAGGTTTAGAGGGCTGGCGACGCTCGTGCTGCCGACGCGTGGATTACGACCAATCCAAGGCAACTGTACTGAAAGAATGAATTTGTTAAATTCCTAGTTGCATTATGGGGAAAATTCGCAGCTTGAAAGTTTGATATTTTCGACACCAGTGTGCAGAGGGTAAAAGTCCCTAATGTTGTAATGCATCTGAACACACTGGATTCTTCCATACCAGAAGGTTGCAAGCAAAGATACTTATCTTCACACAGGTATAGTGTTACGCTTGCATTAGCTTACATCTTCATACGCCTTTCAGTTTCAGGTTCTTTCGATGGATTTAACTGTTCTCAACAGTCATAACACAAAAACACAAGCTATGAGTGCATGTCGATGTGTCATGAAAGTTTAGACTGCATGTCAGTTTTTTTTCATCCTTGGAGCGAAAACATGAAATACATCAAATATTTCCATGGTGAGATAGTTGGATGTTACTGGGTCCCTGGGAATTTGAAAACACCCCCCGTATTTGACATTTCATTAACACATAAACTGCGACAGTATTTTGAAAAAAATTGCTCCCCTATATACCTACCCATGAACATCGCAAAGATGACCGATTGGGGGTGGGGGTGAACCCGATTTGTTCCGACTGCCGTGGCTTTTGTCCCCGCTGATAAAATATTCCAACTACATAATCAAGGCATGCCTTCTTTGAAGGCATGCCTCGATGATGTTGTTTGAGTATTTGTCAGTCGGGCTTCTCAACTTCGTATTTAAATAGCACCACGCCTCAAAACTCAAAATTGGTCATGCTTAGTTTGAACTGGCCATAGACCTCCATCGGGTTATTCTCATTTGTCCGACAAGGAAGATTTATGGAGGTGTGAGACATGTTTATAATCTGTTTCAGACTAATTAACAAAATATTCGCATTCGTCACTGGAGTTGCTGCGGAGGGGGTGGGGGTGTAGCTGGAGTTTGGCCGGCCACTGGTTTGTCGCGGTTCTCAACTGAGATAGAGTTGTGAGTAGGGATGATGGTAAGGAAGGGGGCTAAGGGTATGTATGTGTGTGCGGCGGGGGGGGGGGGGGGGGTGTTATAGATGATTTTTTTTATTATAATGATTAAATGTTGTCCTTGATATTTTTTCATGTCTGCGTAATGATGAAACACACCCAGATGTTGTGAAGAAGATTTCAACTTTTTTCAGTGCAAAGGCGGCACTTTACCGTTCTAGAGAAAAAACGAGACCATGTCTGCCACGTCAGTGCTCCGAAATTGAGTTACCAGAAAGTTATACTAAGACAGCAAGCGGTGACAATTTCCTACTTGCCCGTGAAGGCGAAACGAAAGTGATGCTTATATTTGGAACCGAAAGAAATTTACAGATTCAGATTCAGATTCAGATTCTTTATTTACGGTATACATATAAAAAAACGTTTTACAGATAAATGTTTTACAGACAATGTATTCAGCATACCGTGGGAAGTGACATAGCCAGATTGGCTGTCTACCTGACACTCCCTAGAAAAATAAAAATCGCAACAGACTGTGATGAAGTGATCGGACTTGACGTAATTAGTCTAATTCCTAATGAGGGATGGGTGTTCATATTCTTTTGCCAATAATTTGTTCTCGTATAAAAAATAAGTTAGGGGGAAATAATTATAGATTCCAGCGGACGACTGGTACCTCAATATTGCTAATATCCCGAAACAACCTGCTTAATATATTGTTAACACAGTTCAGGGCAGCAAACAGTAACAACAGATCCCGTCATAAACTATCGTATAAATCTTGGAATAATACAAGTCTGTTAATGGGAGGTCCACATCGGCTGACACACGATGGGGCGCAAATAGCGGTGAATCAGCCCGTTTCAGTTTAAACTGGAACGGCTCCCCCCGCGGTACCTCACGGTGTGACAGTCGGCATGACACGTAAATTATTTGTGCATTTTCACGGATCAAATCGAAGGATTTGCAGGTTGTACAGGACGAGGATACCAGAATGGGACACAGAGCATAACTTGTGTGTATAAGTTCTTTTTGGTAAGTTCTTCTCGGTAATTTAATGAAAATACTGATTTTTATTATGTACATTCTGGGCAATAAGGGTTATTACACCGGACATAATTTGCGTAGGAAGAAATAAAATCGGAGGTTAATTTGCGTCTAAAGGCGGTTCTATTGTTAATATTTCGAACAGTGACGTCTAGAGCATTCCATAATTTCGGGAACGTGTATAATGGAAGTTTATCTAAGGTACGGTTTCGTGTTTTTTCTATGTTCAGAAGTCCAGACTGTCTGGTTGTTCTACCTGACGAATTGTCATTTACGTTGAACATATCATTAAAGGAAGAAGGTAAATGGCCTTTATGCCAGTCAAACATGAACAGCAATGCATGTAGTTTAAACAAATCGTCATTTACATCATATCGTGGAAGCAGATTCGTTATTTTGTGATTGGACTTTTAATAAATGTCCAACATTGTTTCACCAACTTAACAACATTCATGCTTTTGTGGAAGGCAACATGTGCCCCCTTGTTTATGGATTTCTTCCAGATAAGAAACAGACAACGTACGAAGGCTTCTTTCATTCACATCCAACGGGATTTCAGTAAATTTTTATGTAATAGATAATATTATATAATTTTAGTAAGATGTATATAATATATTACAGTCCAACTATGAAATCAGTCATTTCGTGAAATGACTAAATTATTCATCATTTCATAAAATTACTAGAAACAGCCGAAAATTTTATGAAATAAATAAATAATTTAGTCGAAATGACAGACTTCATAGTGAATAAGCATCAAATCGGCTTGAACAGAGTTAATTTCTCGCCTATTCGTCAGATTAGTAAACTGCGAAACCGCTCCTCAATCAGAAACTGTAAATGTTTGATCTGACGGACAAACGAGAAGACCACCCCCTCCCCCACCCCCCTCTCCCCTCCATCTGCATGAAGCCGACTGTGTGTCGGACATAAGTCCACGAGGCAAATCTCCTCTAGTGAGAAAGTACGTGATTACTATCAAAGGCAAATCGATATCTAAGACTCCGTCCAAACGAAAAGTCCCGACTTGAAAATTATAACCTCCCCCCTCCCCCTTCCATCCCCACCGCGATACACATGGTTACGCCCCCGTGTTTACCTTAACTCTTTGAACTCCAGTGGTATCGTCCATGCCAGTTCAATGGCAGAAATTACCGAAGAGTCTATATTCATTATTTGGGGTAGTCCAATCAATATTTTCAACGTGCAGCCTCGGGGCTGCACGCTGAAAATATTGGTTGGTTTACTCCACACATTTACTGAACAGCCATCATATTTAATGACGTTATGACGTATCATGTTGCTGGCCGAAAAAAACGGCCGCTAGGGTTCAAAGGGTTAAATTCGTTCACAGTGCCGATGCTTTTCTATTACAAGAAAGGGCACAATGATCAGATGGCAGCAATGATATGAAGAACAACCTTTTGGATACGGGCGAATTTTGCACGTGACATTAATATTGAACGCCGAGTTGCACTGGCTCTTTCGGGTATACCACATACAAACTGGCAGCCACACAATCGAAACTTGACATCATATGCAGATAGCGTCCTGTACCGCGGTTGTAAGAAATGGCAGTATAGGTGTCTTCAGTGTAGCACAGAGCTGCTGTTCGATTCGGTGTCGGATCTAAGATTTTTAGTGCAGGGCAAAGCTGCTGTTGGACTCAGTGTCGGGTCCAGGATTTTTAGTTTAAGAGGGCGCCACATTTCAATAATGGGTAATGATGGGAAGCGTCACCCGGCGTGCCGGTGAGTGGAGGTCGAGCACGAGAGGGAGTATCCTACTCTTGCCGATGTGGCCTTTTTGGGAAACTTTTGAAAAAAGTAAGGTCGCTATAGCCCTCCAGCAGCTTCTTCTGTCAGTAAATTTAACACCAAGAATATGAGAATTTCATGTAAAAATTGAAATTTCGAAATGTTAGCGAATTTGTATCATCGTTGAGCGCATCATATCATAAACATCAGGCATTTTCCTACAGGGTGGTATAAAAATACAAAAGCTGGCTTTTTACAATTTTTCCCCCAATCACTTAGAACATTTGACTATTAATCTCTGTTGAAACCAATTTACAAATAAGAAAACGGCGTTTTCACCATCTTTTGATGTTCTGTAACTTTTTTCTGTTCATTATATCAACAGTGTGCGCATCGTGGCATCTAATACAGACAGTTTCCTTTTCATTAATATAAAAGTATAAGAGGTGAGATTTGCTCATTTTTATCTGGAAAAAATAAAACCTGCACATTACTGTAAAAACACATCCACCAATTAATGGATCTCTTATTTCCCCTTTTACCAAACCTACTATCAAATCATAACCATAACTTGAAAGTGTGATGAATAATTCATCATTACAGGGTTTGGACGGTGATCTTGATTGAATGTGTACCTGTCTTCTCGACAGTATAATGTTCAAGTGTTCTACTGGTGGAAACAACCTCGTATTAGCTTACAGCTTACTGTTGGATCCACACTTACTATAATTGATATAATTGTATATATTTGAGAACTGGAAATAAATACTGTTTAAACTAAGCAGAGGGCCAAAGTATATATAGACACTGAATGTTGGTTGATGTGAAACTGATAGATATTGTTAATGACGGATTATTTTATTACTTTTAATAAACGAAAACAACAGACAGCTCTCGGAGCTGTCTGTTGTTTTCGTTTATTAAAAGTAACAAAAGGAAACTTGGTTTTATTTTCTACTGACGTCATGGGAGTTTCTTCAAGAATTACTTGCTTCTAATTTGAACCTCCTTTGCTAATCTAATAATTTCAAGGGAGATAACTATCGAAATTCGATTTTCATGACGATACAAGTCAGTGATGATTGTTTCCCGGGCAAAATATTCGAGCAATTTTAGGTAGACTCATTCAAATTTTGAAAAAAGAAGCCAATTCATAACGGCTCGTGTGTCCAGCGCAGGGGCTATAGGTCTCGTTTCCTATTAAAAGGTCATATCCGGGTTCATTGGATATCCGGCCAGATGGCTATTTTGTGCCATAATATTATTTTGTGATGGTGTGGATTAGTAAATAATGCTCATTGATGGTGATATGACCAAAACAATTTGCAGATGGTCTTGAATCAAACTGTGTACAGTCAGGTGTATTTCAATTAGAGTTCAAGGTCATACAGGAGTTTTTAATGAGTAACCCAGACCTGTTTGGGGGCTGGCCTTTTGTGTGTCACAAATGGGAGAAATCCTTTTGAAAAAATGAATAAGAAACCCATGTTTTTTCTTCTTTTTTTGTCAAAATGTTCATCTTATGTTGTAAATGATAATTATCCTCAGTAGTGGAACAAAGAATTCCTATAACATAGTTTCATCGCTACCGGTGCACGAAAAAATTTATCCCCAAAATGAGAAACTTGACCATTTTGACCTATTTTTGAGAAATCAGCTGTGTCATTCAGCTGAGTGTATTTGAATGATATAGTAAGATTCTGATTGTGTGTTGTTTTCTCCATGAAAGGCCACATTGGGAGCGTTCAGAAAATGGGCAGCAAATTCACAAGGAAGTTGCTGTATTTATTACCTAACATTTCAATCTTTTCTATTGTAAGTCAATCAAGATGTTTCTCCAAGATAGTTCATTTTAATGGCAGGCACAATACAACAAGTAAATTTCAGATCTTTGGTTTCACACATATCAATTACAATTTTCTATAGCCATGATTTTTAATTGGGAATCCCCTTAATAAGTTAACAATGCCCATGGCGAGAGCGCATTGATACATTTAAGTGGGAGATTAAATTTCTGTGTTTTAGGGATTAACAGCCAATTAAATTACTCCAGTGGTCAGTTCCTCCACTATATTCTAGGGACTTATTTGTCAGCGGTCAACCACGGCGGAGCGGAATCACAAATAGTTCACTCTTTGTTCTTGACTGCCAATTGCTAAGTTGTCGTTGTGGAAGTCAGTACATTCGCCGACACCAAATTTATTTCAACCCGCCACCTTCTGGAATTTTCACCTCCTGTATTTCATTTTTGGGCTACTTTGTATTGTGTCTGCCCTTACTTATGGCTACGGGTCTATTTTTCAACATCTTACTTCTGCGTGGCGTATGTTCCCCCCTATTCCCTAATTCTGTACTATATATTTTACTAAGTGTTTTGTCCTCGTCATTTTTTTAAGGACGAAGGCGCCGCAGGCGCCCGAGTTGAGACGGAGGCGAAGCCGACGTCGAAACTCGTGAGTCCTTTATACTAATTTCACACTTTTTTTAACGTAGGAGGTAGTTAACGAGATGAGACTTCACGAGAATGACTCTGGCTGATTAAACTTTTAGGGATTTTTCCCAAAGGAACCGGGGACAAATAAGGTTACCTTTTTTCAAGGATACTCGGTCGCTAGAACAAGTGATGGCTCTCCACCATTCCTTTCACCCTCATAGGGTCAAGGGACCTCTATATATTAAGTGTGGGGGGGGGGGGGGGTGAGGTTAATGGGTCACTGATTATGTCACGTGACGACCATAGCAAGTAAAGCACGCCCCTAGCAACGGGCAAACCACTGGGCCAATTTTGACCAATTTTGATACATGGACCCAACATGCATTGCAAACGAAAACAGACAAGTCAATGGTGTCGCCACGTGACTTCCCTAGCAACCACAGCGTCCCCTTAGCAACGGGCTAACTACTGGGCCGATTTTGACCAAATTCGGTATGCGGACCCAAAATGCATTGCAAATAAAAATAGACAGATCAATGTTGACGTCTCGTGACTTCCCTAGCAACCAGAGTGGGCCCTTAGCAACGGGCTAACTACTGGGCTGGTTTGGACCAAATTCGGTATACGGACGCAAAATGCATTGCAAATGAAAACAGACAGATCAATCATGACGTCACGTGACTTCCCTAGCAACCAGAGCGCCCCTTAGCAACGGGCTAACTACTGGGCCGATTTTGACCAAATTCGGTATACGGACCCAAAATTCATTGCAAATGAAAACAGACAGATCAATGTTGACGTCACATGACTTCCCTAGCAGCCAGAACGCCCCTTGGCAACGGGCTAACTACTGGGCCGATTTAGACCAAATTCGGTGTACTGACCCAAAATGCGTTGCAAATGAAAACAGATAGGTCAATGTTGACGTCACGTGACTTCCCTAGCAACCAGAGCGCCACCTTAGCAACGGGCTAACTACTGGGCCGATTTTGACCAAATTCGGTATACGGATCCAAAATTTATTGCAAATAAAAACGTACAGATCAATGTTGATGTCACGTGACCTCCCTAGCAACCAGAGCTCCCCTTTAGCAACGGGCTAACTACTGGCCCGATTTTGACCAAATTCGGTATACGGACCCCAAATGCTTTGCAAATGAAAACAGACAGATAAATGTTGACGTCACGTGACTTCCCTAGCAACCAGAGCGCCACCTTAGCAACGGTCTAACTACTAGGCCGATTTTGACCAAATTCGGTATACGGACCCAAAATGTATTGCAAATAAAAACATGCAGGTCAATGTTGACATCACGTGACTTCCCTAGCAACCAGAGCTTCCCCTTAGTAACGGGCTAACTACTGGACCGATTTTGACCAAATTCGGTATACGGACCCAAAATGTTTTGCAAATGAAAACAGACAGATCAATGTTGACGTCACGTGACTTCCCTAGCAACCAGAGCTCCCCCTTAGTAACGGGCTAACTATTGGCCCGATTTTGACCAAATTCGGTATTCGGACCCCAAATGCTTTTCAAATGAAAACAGACAGATAAATGTTGACGTCACGTGACTTCCCTAGCAACCAGAGCGCCACCTTAGCAACGGTCTAACTACTAGGCCGATTTTGACCAAATTCGGTATACGGACCCAAAATGTATTGCAAATAAAAACATGCAGGTCGATGTTGACATCACGTGACTTCCCTAGCAACCAGAGCTTCCCCTTAGTAACGGGCTAACTACTGGACCGATTTTGACCAAATTCGGTATACGGACCCAAAATGTTTTGCAAATGAAAACAGACAGATCAATGTTGACGTCACGTGACTTCCCTAGCAACCAGAGCGCCCCCTTAGCAACGGGCTAACTACTGGGCCGATTTTGATAAAATTCGGTATTCGGACCCAAAATGCATTGCAAATGAAAACAGATAGGTCAATGTTGACGTCACGTGACTTCCCTATCAACCAGAGCGCCACCTTAGCAACGGGCTAACTACTGGACCGATTTTGACCGAATTCGGTATACCGACCCAAAATGTATTGCGAATAAAAACATACAGGTCAATGTTGACGTCACGTCTTTTCAGTAAAACTACATTGGCATATTTTCATCGTCCTTTTTTGCACAGCACTGCTGTACTTTTTTCATGTGCATTCATTGATTATTACTGTTAATTTTTTCGGCTTGGCCGCTATATCTCATAGGAATATTGTAAATAAACAGCGGCTTAGTCCAATATCAGGGCTTATATTTCGACGAGAATCCGAGAATCGATTCGCACAAAGATTCGCGCAGTAAAACCGGCGAGAATCCATGTAGATTCTCGCTGCACCTCTGCTGGGATTCGCGTGAATAGAATTGAGTCAATTTAACCCTTTATCTAACACAGCGGGAACAAATTAACCAACAGAAGGCTAACATTACCTGAAGTATCCTGACACTTTGTCAATAAAATTGCACAAATATGGCTGTCATTGGAACCGGCTCAATGAGCCGGTTCCAACGACAGCCATATTTGTAAGCTTTCATTGGTAAATATTGCTCATTTAATTATTTTATCATTTATTTATTATTTATCGTTTAAAAATTATCAAATTTAGTTTTAAAAATTAAAAAGGTGTGTTGGGTAAAAGGTTAACATGTGTTATCAGTACACAACAGTGGTTGAACCATAGTGGCGTCATGGGATCCTGGGACACTCATAGTACGTATGGATTCTCGCAACCATTTTCACGAGAATCCAAATGGATTCTCACAAATTTAGACGAAATATAAGCCCTGAATATCAACATACCAGTCTTTCTTTTAGTCAATCTTTTCACCTTTGGGGCAGTAAATGTTGGGTAATAAATGTATACATTGTGATGATTGTGAATAGGGGAGTAATTTACATGCGAAATATCCTCAGTCGTGTTGATGAGAAGTTGTGCTTTTCTTGAAAAGCCGACAAATTTAGTTGAATACTTGTAACGAGACCTATAGCTGTATGCATGGGGTACGATATTATCAACGATAGCACGTGGACATCCACGACCGGAGGTAGTGGATGTCCACGTGTAATTGTGGATAAATAGGAGAGGTGCGAACTGGGTGTGCCCCTCCTCCATGGGCGGACCATGGGATTCCAATATAATGAACAAGTACTCAATATGTGGTTAAACTGTCACCAACTTCACGATGCTTCTAATTTTACCCACAGGCTGCGAAATGGAATAAAAATTATATCATGGAGAATTTTGATCGACTCTGTATTGCTCCACAATGAAATATGCGCGATGTATTTTACTCAAGTTCCTGGAGCAATTCAATCGCCCTTCTTTTTTCATTTAAGCTTTGAACTTCACGCTTTTTCGGCTGCGCGATGTCAAAGAGGAAACAACGAGGGTTGCAGTGGTGAACAAAAATGTAAAATTAAGTGAATTCGGTCAAAGGGGCAAATTCCGACATCTGGCCGGTACGCCTTGGTGAAGACTATAAACATATTCAAACGCCTTTCTCCCGGAGGACCTGTTGAATTCGCCCCACTACCACGTACGATTGGTGGATAACACTGTGATCAAAACGATATCTGGACGTCTCTATATTGGGTGTTTTGGTACAAAAGAGGAGTTTCACGAAAGTTTACTGACAATAGATTTCACCCATAAAAGTGGTAACCCATTACCTAACGTAACGGCCAAAAACGGCCAGCGCTATTCTCATAAATCGCCAATTAATTTTCATTATTGTTTTCATTTTTTGTCTCAAAAACATAGGTTATGACCCCTCTTTGGAACGAGCTCGACGAGCTCGTTCCAACGAGGGGTCATAACCTATGTTTTTGAGACAAAAAATGAAAAAAATTAGTTATTCAAGAATTATTTTTGCAAGTGTCGTCTGCTTTTCAGGTTAGGTAAAGGGTTAAAAGAGTGGGTGATGGTTCCTGCGATCACTGCAAATCAGAAGTCGAACAGGTTTCTATTGTTTACGCTGCAAGTGAGGTTGTCTCAATACGAATTCTACTTTCATGAGTACAGGTAGAAAGTTTATCTTTCAATTTTATATGGAAGTCCTCGTAGACCTCTAAAATAAACATCGTGACAAAACAAACTACAATCAGAAACATATTGTCGGCCGAGTGGGAACACGTGTAGAATTAAGTGCAATGAAAAAATAATGGTTACGGATGTTTCCTGAAAATGAATGTGACAATGTATTATTGTCTTAATCTTGTTAGAACTTTCGGTATAGTGGCGGACATGGTATGCACCTCCCCCAACTCTAACAATTACTTCATGGGATCTAATTTATCTAATACACACTCCATGATTATAGTTGGTTAGTTAATTACCAGACTACAGATTATTTTTTTATTTATTTATTTATTGGTGTTTAAGGTCATATACTTATGCACAATGACTAATCATGACCGTGACAGTTTTACGTGTGGAGGAAGCCGGAGTACCCGAAGAGAACCACCAAGCAACGACGAGCAGCTGCCAGCTCCCCAACATCGTATACTCCGCACTGCAGCATTGGCAGGGTTAGACTGGTTGAAGACATGCGCATCATCGACGTGCAGTACGCCTTAGTACACGGCGTCATCGTGCCCCCATGTGGATAATCGGGGTTAAGTGCCTTGCCCAAGGACACAACACTGGAGTCCGAATCGATCGTCACATATCCAATGATTAACCGGGCTCGACGTTGCTTAATTTCGGTGATCTGACGAGAACCGGTTACCGCAACGCCACCGCGCCCCCGACATACGAGTGTATCGCCAATACAGTGTTTAGCTGCGATATATCTGACTACCAACAAAGCCTTTAATCTGACAAAAACCTTCGATTCAGACTCACTGTAACAATTGAAAGTCAGTAATCATCCAATTATTTTGGAAATTGATAGTCCTAGCACTGAAGGTCTAACTCAATGTCATTCTTTTATCTTGATTATAAATAGGTATGGCCATAAAATGACACTTTTGCCACCCATGTTCACACCCATGCGGCCAGTGTTCACACTGGACCGAAACTGTCGGGTGCCACATTTTAGACATTTAGATATTTTAGTGCCAAGAAAAGTACGTTTATGGCTAAACCCCAATGGTGGTGGTCGTGGTGGGGTGTACTTATCCGTCCGATCAAAATAAATTGAACGAGTACTGTTGGACTTCTATGCTAGAGGTCCTGGGTTAAATCCCCGTCCGGGACGACCGGCGTTGTGTCCTTGGGCAAGGCACTTTATCCCGGATGCCTACATGGGGGCTCGATGACGCCGTGTACTAAGGCGTACTGCGCGTCGATGGTGCACATGTATTCAACCGCTGTAACCCTGCTTGAGCGGAGCTTGAACAGAGTAAGAATGTTGAGGAGCTGACAGTTGCTCGTCGATGCTCGGTGGTTCTCTCTGGGTACTCCGGCTTCCACCACCCGTAAAACTGTCACGGTCACGATAAGCCATTGTGCATAAGTAACTGACCTTAAACACCAATAAATAATAATAATGATGTCGCAATGGCTTTGCTTCACAGGGGAAAGAAACCTTTTTGGTGCTAAAATTTCAGCCAAGGAAGATATTTTGGTGCAAAATCCAAATTTTCAGTGCAATCGGCTAAATTGGCACCCGACAGCGTGAACACTGCAGGCGGTCGGTAGTGTTTTATTTACAGATTGTTTACAATTTCAAACCCAAATAGTTTATGATCAAATCATCAGAGACTGTTAAAAGACCACCGTGGGAAGAAGAAAAGCGTGATACAAACTATTCAAACTCCGTTTGCAAAGTCTGCACAATATATTATCTCTCTATAAACTATGTAGTACTGCTTGCTGCCGAATCCCATCTTGTATTTAGTCCAGGGATTCCTCTGCTCACTTTGAGAAAGGATCCTGGGCCCATGCAATTGGGAAAATCCGCATCATGAAGGCTCCAATTGGGATTTTATTTGGGAGAAGAAACGCACAAAGAAAAAGAAATGCTACCTTCGTATCGAATTCAGAACATGAACAGACGCTACTACATGATAAGTACACGTAGTAAGTTATATAACAAACAGTTGCATGAAATAATGATCAGTCTCTATAAGATCTATCTATTTATTTATTGGTGTTTAAGGTCACATACTTATACACAATGGCTAATCGTGGCCGTGACAATTTTACGGGTGGAGAAAGCCGGAGTACTCGGAGAGAACCACCGAGCATCGACGAGCAACTGTCAGCTCATCAACATTCTAACTCTGTTCAAGCTCCGCTCATGCAGGGTTACAGCGATTGAAGACATGTGCACCATCGACGTGCAGTACGCCTTAGTATACGGCGTCATCGTGCCCCCATGTAGGCAACCGGGATAAAGTGCCTTACCCAAGGACACAACGCGGGTCGTCTCGGATGGGGATCAAACTCGGGACCTCTAGCGTAGAAGTCCAACAGTCTACCACTGAGCCGCCGCGCTCCCATAGGATCTATCAAATAAACTGTTCTTATATTTTATATAATGAAGGTATTTATGCATATTGCTACCTTTTAACACTCGACATTCTGTGGCTTTGGTGTTGTGTCTAGGCAAGTCTTGGCTGCCTATATAGGCAGCCAAGACTTTCCTAAAAACAACTGACAATGCTCTTGCAAATGTATCTAAAAATTGCCTGTTGAGGTACCTTTTTGTTGCAGTAAGAAGGGATGGACTAGGCCGCCAGGGGTTCAAGAAGGATTAAATTTTTATTTGCAACGCGGACTGAGATTTGGAAATGTTGGGTTTGAATTGGGAAAAATCATGCCAAAATGCCATTGGGAATGGGTCCCATATTCGGCCCCTGTAGACACCCAAAAGAATCTTTAAGTCCGTATGACATTATTGAACATTTTACTCATTGCACTTCCCCTGGAAACACCGGGAAGTGAAGAAGTGCCTGTATACTATGGTAACTAAGTGGCTTACTGGTAAAATATAACCCAGTCACCAATACTTTTGGTGAAGTCCCCTAAAATGGGCAAGATGGGTATAAATGATTCGAGTACACTGGGCTTCATCTCCCTGCTGCGGTCACGATTAGCCCCTGTGCATAAATATGTGACCTTAAACATAAATAAATAACCCACTTCACTTTTCATACTTCTTTTCACAAATAAAATATTGTTTAAACTCAAAACTAAAACTATATCTCTAAAAAGAGTGTTGGTGCATGAGAGCTACATTCAAACACACTCACAGTTGCACTGCATGGTAATATACTTAGAATCGGGTGAATGGTGTTTACACCAACCCTTTCGCCCTTGGTGTGAGTAATGACATGGATGGAAAGAAAAACGAATACAATTTCCAATGCTGCTAAAATATTGGTGTGTCGGTTGAAGATTTCTATGGCTTTTTTTAAACTTTTAATCTTTCTTCCAAACCATAGTTGGTAACTCTTTGTTGGAACGAGCGCGTGGAGCTCGTTTCACGGAGGTGTCATAAGGTAATGCCAGGCCCGTAACTATCTTCACATATTAGGGGTCGGGCTGACCCTTGTTTGCCCGACCATGACATGATTTCATGCGACGGTTGTTATTTACACAGTGTCACATCAACGCATCTCGATGAGCTATTCAGAGAAGGGATCTATACAATAACCGTCATTAGCAACGATAATCTGTAACATAGTGGTAAAAGCCAAGACCTTATCACGACAGGCCTGAAAATAAAGAGCTTACATCGTGACCCGTTAACAGGTTACGCTGTATAATATGCTGGTAACCTGTAGGAAAAAGAATTGTGATGTTTTTTCCTTCTTCTCTGTATTATAACGCCAGTCATGCTGTTTACGCTTTAACCCTTTACAAAACATGAAAAGCAGACGACACTTGCAAAAAAAAAATTCTTGAAAAACTAATTTTTTCACTTTTTGTCTCAAAAACATAGGTTATGACCCCTCGTTGGAACGAGCTCGACGAGCTCGTTCCAACGAGGGTCATAACCTATGTTTTTGAGATAAAAAATGGAAAAAAAAAGAAAATTAATTAGCGATTTTTGAGAATAGCGCTGGCCATTTTTGGCCGTTACGATGGGTAAAGGGTTAACAGAATTCCCACTCAAATGAATTGCAACATCTAACGTTCGATCTCGCCTTAGTTGTTGCTATTTATTTGGGCGAAATTCTGTTAAAAAGCAAACGGCATGCCACACTATTCAAATGTGGATACAATGAGCAGTTTTGTGTCTCTAAAAGATTGTCAAATATGACTGGCAAAACATGCAGAATTAGGGATTTAACTTTTGTTGTATTATTTTGACGTAACCCGAAGTGCGTTCGCGTATTTTAAGATCGACGTAACCTCCACGGAACCAAAACAATGGTTATCGGGTTATTTCCGGGCCTGCGGGACATTGTCGATTGATGTGGCCAATTTCTAGGGCTGAAATTCAAAGTCGCACATCGCCAAATTGGTAACGATCCCTGTCAACCAGACGTGAAACATTTTTTTTTAAATGTTCTAATTTTATGCCAAAAATGAGGAAGAAAATTAAAGCAATGCAATTTTTATAGTTAAACGCTTCAGTGGCGGCATGGACAGCAATAACAATATTATCTTCGCTTCACTTTATTTAATTTTGCTGGTTAGTTGCCACACCCTACCCACCACGCGCTCATTTTATCTTCTGTATGAGAAGGTGATACAGAATATGTTTTCGCAGCAGCCGTAACGTGTAACGCCGAGAGGAAGAGACTATGGAAAGAATTGTATTTGTTTGTTTACAACCAAATCATTACTCCCTCGCTGTATTTCAAATCCCAGTTTATTTATTTCTTTTTTTTTTTCTTTTTTTGTTGTTGTTGTTGTTTTCTAGTGAAGTGATTGTACACCCATTTTTTGAGAATATTAAGAGACTTCTCAAACTAAATAAATAAATATAAATGAGTATTTTTAAGCCTTTGAACGGCATCGCGGTAAGCGGTTCTCGTCAGATCACCGAAGTTAAGCAACGTCGAGCGCGGTTAGTAGTTGGATATGTGACCATTTCAGCGACTGATTCGCACTCCCGCGTTGTGTCCTTGGGCAAGGCACTTAATCCCGATTGCCTACATGGGGGCACGATGACGCTGTGTACTAAGACGTACTGCACGTCGATGGTGCGCATGTCTTCAACCAATCTAACCCTGCCTGTGCCGCGGCGCAGAATTCAGAGTTACGATGTTGGAGAGCTGACAGCTGCTCGTCGTTGCTCGGTGGTTCTCCCCGGGTACTCCGGCTTCCTCCACCCGTAAAACTGTCACGGTCATGGTTAGCCATTGTGCATAAGTATGTGACCTTAAACACCAATAAATAAATAAATAACCCTTTGAACCCGACCACGGTAGACCGCTTACCGGTCCTAGACCGTGATACGACCTGAATTTGAATCCTATTGTAGATAGTTGCTCAGTGAATTTGTGTGGTAGACCCATCAAGATTTTCAACGTGCAGCCCCAAGGCTGCACGTTGAAAATATCGATTGGACTTTCCCCAAGTAACGAATATAGACTCTACCAGTTGATGGCTCTGAACTGGAATAGAATATACCACCCAGAGGAGGCGGAAGCTCCAAAAAAGTGAGGGATCACACCTTTCTGGGTACTGCAAGGGTGTAGGATGAAAATATTTTTTCTTCGGGGGGGGGGGGGGGGGTATCAATGGCGTTGTGGTGGTGTATTCATACAAAATATATAAATTTATATACGCTACCTTAACCCTTGTTCTCACCGTATTTAAGAGACTAACCTCAGCGAACTCAACCTCAACCTAACCTCAATATTGTCATTATTTTGCGACATTGGATATTGACGGGTCAATATTGAATCGTGTGGCATGAGCTGTCTTCGTGTGGCATCGGTTGTCTTCAGGGGTTACCACAGATTGGGGTAGCGGTATTCATTTTTTTCGTTTCGTTTTTGATTAAGAGTAGCATTCGTCTTTATATATCTCACCTTTTGGTACACACAACAACCTTTATGACGTCTACTCAATTCGCATACTTTGGATTGAATTGAATTGAACTAGTTCTTTGCCACTGAATACAAATTTATATTCTGCAAAATCACAGGGTAAAATTGAACGAGAAAAGAAACACGGTACATATGAATCTAATAAGAATTGATGAGAAAGAAATGAGAAATTATTGTGGTTATATTTACGCGTTTTACGGGTTGAATTGCGTCAGTGCGAATTTTGAGAGGAAAATGCCGTTCGGGTACCTATAATTGGCGAAAAATGTGGGGGGGGGGGGGGGGGGGGGACGCTGTCCCTGATACCACCAGGGTCCAAGTTATTAGTTATGGATAAGAAATAATGGTGAATTTTCGAGTTCTTTAGAAAGAAACATTGGAACTGGCATTTACATCTCGAGTTAAGCAAGGGGATAAGCAATACATGACAAACAAGGTAACTTGTGACGGAAAAAAAGAAAATATTACTTACGTACAGGTAATTACTTTGGTCACAGTTATGCTGACCGGATCAACAATTTAATCTCCTTCAAGATAAATTCTTCTTGGATAGTTCACGGCTCCGTTGATTCCTCGAGGGCTTCCAGACGACTGCAATCCATCAAAGCATCTCCACACGTTCGTTTCAATAAAACAAATACCACATGGCAAAGTTTACGAAAAGTATTACATTCTATGGCGAGGATAAACTTCTCGAGAGTGCATCGTGTATCCATTCCATGTCATGCCCTGAGCATCTTCAACATCTGGCTTCCATGCTTTCATCAGATCTGATTAATTAACGAAGATAAGGATGCTAACTTACTGTGAAATTTGAGAGAGTGATGTCGATGGGATGGAAAGATGAGAAGCTGTTTATCGTGGTATTATGATTAAAACAGTCATCACCCCCAGTAGCGAACTATATGAATTGAATGTCAGTCATCAGCTTTAAAACAATCGTTCTGAAAGGGACCCCGTTGGATATTGTTTCTGCTGCCAGTGGGATATATTGTCAGTCGTGGTAGATTACGTAACTTGAGAATTTATTCCACAGATCGATGACAATCAAACCATTCTGAGAATATTTTCGCATTTAAGGTGCAGCCCAACAGGTTGCACTTGACGGTGTTAATGGGCAGAGACTGGAAGCGTGGTGGGTCAGTGGCTACGTCATTGAATTTCAAACCGAAAGGCCCATGGTTCAATCCCCGCTAGTGGTAACTGCGTTGTGTCCTTGGGCAAGACACTTAATCCCGATTAATCCCGACGGTGGCGCTGCGTACTTACGCGCACTTCACGTCGATGGTGCACTTATCTTCAGCCAATGCTAACAATCCTAACTCTGTTTGTGCTAAGTTAGTACGTTGGGGATTCTGGCAGTTGCTCGCCGCTGCTCGGTCGTTCTCTCTGCCATTCCCCAGACGGAAAACTGTCCGACACGAGGTGAACCTGGCGATAGAAAGTGTCGAGGTACAGGGTTAATTGTTGTGTCCTTGGGCAAGACACTTAATCCCGATTAATCCCGACGGTGGCGCTGCGTACTTACGCGCACTTCACGTCGATGGTGCACTTATCTTCAGCCAATGCTAACAATCCTAACTCTGTTTGTGCTAAGTTAGTACGTTGGGGATTCTGGCAGTTGCTCGCCGCTGCTCGGTCGTTCTCTCTGCCATTCCCCAGACGGAAAACTGTCCGACACGAGGTGAACCTGGCGATAGAAAGTGTCGAGGTACAGGGTTAATTAATTGGCGATTATCGTTAATAATGAACAGTAATAAACAGAGTAATCGCTTGACTCGACTGGTTACGTGAAATAATTCATTCGAGGCGAGGGACTATATTGTAAAACACTCGTGCGCATTCGCGCCTATCTCTATACATGAAAAAATAAGTGCGTACTGCATGGAAATGGCATAGCCGAAGAGACTGTCTTCCTGCCGTTTGCAAACATCAAAGCCCTCCCATTGTCTTTTCCAGGGTTTTTTGTCTAAATAAAAAAACATTCTCTATGCACTGAACACAGACATTTCTTGCTTTATTTAATTATTTATTTATTTATTGGTGCTTAAGGTCACATACTTATGCACAGTGGCTAATCGTGGTGACCGTGACAGGTGGTGGAAGCAGGAGTACCCGGAGAGAACCACCGAGCATCGACGAACAACTGTCAGCTCCTCAACATTCTAATTCTGTTCAAGCTCCGCTCAAGCAGGGTTACAGCGGTTGAAGACATGTGCACCATCGACGTGCAGTGCGCCTTAGTACATGGCGTCATCGTGCCCCCATGTAGGCAACCGGGGCAACCCGGAAAGAGTGCCTTGCTCAAGGACACAACGCGGGTCGTCCCGGACGGGGATCGATCTCTGGACCTGTAGCATAGAAGCCCAACAGTCTACCATTGAGCCGCCGCGCTCCCATTTCTTGCTTTTGTCACAACAGTTTAAAAGATTAATAGTTTGAAAGAAGAATAATGGTTTTGGAAGATGAGATCCTTTTATGTTGAAAAGCATTCACGTTAACCCTTTGCGCGACATGAACAGCTGACTACATTTGGAAAATTATTCTTAAATATCTAAAGATTTTTCATTTTTTGCCTCAAAAACATAGCTTATGACCCTCAGTGGAACGAGCTCGATGACCTCGTTCCAGTGAGGGACACAAGCTATGTTTTGAGATAAAAAAAACGAAAACCAATAAAATGACGATTTAGGCAACAGCACTGGCGATTTTGGGTCGTTACGTTGGGTAAAGGGTTACCTATAATTTATATTCTCCAGCTCGCATTTGTTCTCTTCCCACCCGAAGGATAAAATAAACCCACATGGAAGACGATTTCCGTGATATGTCAAAACAATTATGTTTTAAACCACTATACGGGGCGCGGTGGCTCAGCAGGTAGAGGTGCAGGCTGCAAGCCGAGAGGTCCTCGGATCGAATCCCACCTGCAGCAACCATGTTATGTCCTTGAACAAGACACTTCACCCCCCCCCCCCCCCCATTGCCCACGTGGGGGGCACGGCGGCGTTGTGTCCTAAGACGTACTGCACGTCGATGGTGCACTTGTCTTCAACCAATGATAACCCTGATTGTGTGGAGTCAGTATGTTGCAGAGCTGGCAGTTGCTCGCCGTTACTCAGTGGTTCTCCCCGCGTACTCCGGCTTCCTCCACCCGTAAAACTGTCGTGGTCATGATTATCCATTGTGCAGAAACATGTGACCTTAAACACCAATAAATAAACCACTATATATAGGGTATCCGATACTGTGATGGGATATTCGTTTGTCCACTTACAGTGCAGTTTGTGCGTAGAAAACCGTTAATTTAATGTGACATCCCTCCAATCACAAAGAAATACAGACATTATTTCGTGTTTGTGTTATAAATATTTCAACCAATAAGTATTTAATTCGCCCTGATAATACCAAAATATTAACATTGGAACTATATAGCGTAATCATAAAACTACATCTGTGATGAGCCTCCATTCATAACATTTAGTAAACAAACCTGTCTAATAGTATGGATAATCTAACATTCGGTCAAGTCTTGTTTAAGGTTTAATACCGGGAACGGGAATTTCACAGCTCTGCGCCTTTGGGATCTGAAAGTCAATCACGATACCCGGGAAATTCATAGACCACCGTGTCGATGATTGCGTATTATAGTTTATGAGATTACGACGAGTATCAATTTCTTCCGGGCCAGCATCGTCCTTGGCGCTATGGTTTAATCTCGCGAACGGGAATTTCCCGGTTACAGGTTCTGAAAATGAGTGCTAACGCCCTAGAAATTCATAGACTAGAACCGGGAATCAAGAGTTGCGACACAAAAACTTTGATTCCTGGTTCTGTCCTATGAAGTTCCCGGGTATCGGGACTGATATCAGAAACGACAACCGGAAAATTCCCGGTATCTTGACTGATTTTCAAATATGAGAATCAGAAAAGTTCCGTTCACAGAATTAAAACCTAGTCTTGTTTGAGAAACATTTCTAGCGTTGATTCCAAAAAATGAATCTCTATGGTATTTTTAAATCCAGTGAGGTGGAATGTTATTCCACCTCACTGAATCTAAAAATAGATGATAGATTATTTCAGTTGGTCGGAGTTGGTTAGACAGGTTCCAGGACATACCGTCATCAGAATTGTTTAAAACATTCGCTGTCGGCCGACTTTCAGCCCTAACCCTTTACCTAACGTAACGGCCAAAAACGGCCAGCGCTATTCTCAAAAATCGCCAATTCATTTTCATTATTCTTTTCATTTTTTGTCTCAAAAACATAGGTTATGACCCCTCGTTGGAACGAGCTCGTCGAGCTCGTTCCAACGAGGGGTCATAACCTATGTTTTTGAGACAAAAAATGAAAAAAATTAGTTATTCAAGAATTATTTTTGCAAGTGTCGTCTGCTTTTCAGGTTAGGTAAAGGGTTAAGTCTAACGTGTGTGAAAAGCGGAGTTAACCCAGTGAAACGTGAATGATTTTTTACCGGTGTTTAATGACACTTTCATCAGCCAGGGTCACCTCGTGTCGAACAATTGGACAGTTTTACGGGTGGAGGAAGTAACCTGGAGGAAACTACCGAGTAGTGACAAGCAACTCTCAGACTCCCCTACGTACTAACACCACACAATCAGGGTTGTCATTGGTTGAAGACAAGTACACCATCGACGCGCAGTACGGCTTAGTACACGACGCCGTCGTGGTCCCACGTGGGCAATCGAGAATAAGTGCCTTGGTCAAGGAGACAACGCAGTTATTCCTGGCGGGGATTAAACCGTGCATCTTTCGGTTTGAAGTACAATGGCGTAACCCTGAGCCTACGCGCTCCCACTTCAGTGGTGGTTTAATTCGAACAGTTAATGTGAGATAAACAAAAACGGCAGTGATATTAAACCCCGAGAGAACTTCCGTCGTTTTAGATTAGACGCAGCTGAACTGTGATACAGGCTAAACGAGTGCCACGCCTGTGCGTTAAGAGACAATTAACCCTTTGATACTTTTGTATGCGTGTTATTACGTACGAAATCAAACAGCACGTTGATACTTTGTGGTCATTTCTTTTGTTATTATTTTTCGATTTTTTAAAGTTTTATCCTCAAATATCTATTTTCTACCGAATAGTGCTCAGTGACAAGTCTTGAGCCAAATGTTATCGCAGCTTAAAATACTAATATAATCCTGCTGTCAAGACTTCTTAACTGGTTGAGTGCTAGAAGCCACTATCAGGGCTTTCAAAAAATGAGGATGCGAGAGTAAAAGCCGACACTCTCCTTGCTCATATTTCATATTCAGTCAAACACAAATAATATTTTGTTTATATAAATTTGTTTTATTACAAATCATTGGAGAGTGCCTATGGGCACTCTCCAATAATTTGTAATAAAACAAGTTTTGAATAACAAATTCAGACCACCAGAAATAATCTAGCTCTCAACCAGATAATCACTAATATGAAAAATATCTTGTTATTGGTACTTTCCGACGTTTGACGTCGCATTTTGAAAAACGTTGAAGAAACTGAATTCCCAGTGACGTTTGACCGCCGGGATAATTAAAGTCTCAAAGGGTTAAACGTGAAAGTTTCTGAAATGAGACCGAGTTTAGCGTGCTGATCCAAGGTGACGCCAGCTATGAAGGGACGATGTAAGCGCGAAGAATTATGAACTATTTAACAAATAATAATTGTCATTACAAGTATGAGTGTGTGTGTATTCTGAAAATTTATGAGAATAGTAATAATTGTCCTTGTCTATGTGCATGTAAATATATTGTTTATGGTGAATCATCGTTGTAAATGCTATTTTCAATGTTTAACTCTTTGCATGCTGTTGGCGGATATTCCAACCCAGGACAGGAAGTCTCCTTGCACTAAAATAAGTATAATTTAGTCATACCCCCCCCCCCCCACCCCCCGCTACACCTATCAATTGAATTGACCTTCTAACCATTGATTTTAGCGGGGGAGGAATTCGCTAGAATTGTGCACTTGGTGATACCTTCCTGAAATTTGGCATGATGTAAGGGTAGGCATCAGAGATTTCAAAATCGATCGGCTACAAGTTGGCACCATCCTCTAGCCACCACTAGCAGCGAAATCCAAAATGGCCGCCAAGCGGATCGAAAAAAAGCTATTTTCGCCGATCGCACAACTGAAGCTCCAAACCTAACACCATACATGTGCTGTAATTGATGTGAATGATGGAGTGAAGCCCTTGGAACAAGTTGGGGGGAAGATTAATGGATAATGGGATCAGAATTTCCGTCGATGTGTGCGTCTGTGTGTCTGACTGTCAGTATGATCGTCCGTCCGTAGATAAATTAGTGTTGAATGTTTCTCGGGAATGCAATGGTCAAATGAACATGGTATGAGAGATTCCTGTCAACACATGAACAAGGGTACTCGATAGTATGCAGCAGTGGGGATACTTGGACATTTGATAATCCAATTAAAGTGACAGTCTATTCTCAACTTCCGGCATTTTCGATAGATTTATTTTCTAAGAAAATAAAACTATCAAATTTCTAGAGGAGTTCTGGTTCAATCTCAACACCATAGCGACACGTCTGCCAGCAAGGGCAGTGCTGGAATGAACTCGGGATGCATTAGTTCCCGTTGTTAATTATACAATGTTATCTTGCCAGTATAGAACATTGGCAAAATGGGACTAGAAGGGGTGAGTGTATGTTTGCAGTCATTCGAGGTACAGGAATATTTTTTGACTACAAGTAGTATTCTTCATTTTCGGCCAGTTAAGATGTGGTGTGTTCCAAGTCAGGATTAATGTTGCCGACACTTAATGCCCATCCCTCATGGTATGCTACTTTACCAGGGATATAGAGATATAGCCACCACTGGGAGCCAAAACATGACCTTTGATGTCGATGAGTGGTCGAAATGTTTTAGCGAATAACTTATCGAAATATGATCCGGTATGGCAATTTGATACCTTACGTTAGATTTATTAGATCAACTCAGGTATGGATTCATTGAGACATGAGTGCGCTACAAGATGAAGGATTTCCAAGTTGATTTGCTATGGAGTAGGAACTGACTAGTCACATGTGGCCTATGGCCAGAGAAAGACAAGGATACCATAGATGAACACACGGGTGAACGAAGGTATCAACTGTTGTACAGAGGCAAAATAGTTGGGGATATTGTATCATGCTATGCATGAATTAACACCGTCTTGTGCAGTAAATAACAGACTATTTTCCGAAATCTAAAACTGTATTCCTATACCCCGGACAATGTAGCAAGCCACATGGGATGAACATTTGTTAGCAAAATCAACTCAACTAGAAACATGACATGTGTTAACTGGCCGAAAATGGAAAAAAAAATACCAGAATAGGAGATGACTGGTCCTAACATGACAGTATACTACTCAATATTGTTACAACAGCCACCTTCACACTTACACAAAGGTGTGCACCTTAATCCAGCTTTCAAGCATTTGCAATTGCCCTTGCAGGCCTTGGCACAACTACAGTGGAGCATCAGTGCACATGCAGCACTTGCGTCTCCTAGGTGAGTCCAAAATGGGACCAGAATATTGAGACGTGGATTCCACTCCCATCCGTACTGTGATGGGTCTGGCACACATAAGTGTTTCTGCAGAGCACGATGCCAAATGAAAGATGACACAAGAATTACCCTTTTTACATGTTGATACAGAGCTGCTTTGGTGGGCGGGATGTTTTCCATAGACTTAAGGCCATGTGTGAACATATGCCGTCTCGCATCATTGACACGTGTACTGACACAACTGTTACTGTACATCTGTATGGTGAGTTTTTCGATATGCTGCATATGAGGGGAATCCTCTGAAAAGACTTGCGGATTCTCAGTCAATTCTATCATCATTTCAGTTGATGCGGGAAAATTCATCCATGCATTCCATCCTGTCTTCTTCCCAATGCCGAGCATGCTGGATGTTACATCACAACCTGTGAAGGCGTGGAAGAAAGTCAGGGCCTTACAGTAATCAGGTCCAAGTTGTGAAGCTATCTCATGAATTGGCATATCTTTATATGCCTTTCCAATTCCAAACCCAATCCACAGCTCACTGAGTCCAAGGTCACGGAATGTTGCGAAATGGTGCAAAGACAGAATGACGACATCAGAATCAACCGTGCGAAGAAAAGCTATTTTGTGACCTTGTGAGACTGCATGGTTGAGATGAAGCATCATGCGCGTGTCTGCTTCCTCGTGGTTCGATGGAGATATGTCACATAAGCTAACATCCTTATTGCATAGTACATATTCTCCTGATGTCGTTAACAACTGGTACTCGGATGTTGATGTTAATTTCAGCAGTTCAGCAGACAGGAACTTGAAAAATTCGTCTTTATTCTCACTAACTTTCAAGAATGCCTGCCAATTCTTCCCTTTAGGTAAAGGGACGTTCTCGGACACCCGTATCTACCTAACTGCTGTCTCATCGAGGCGTTTTGCTCGCGTCTGATTCTTCAAACTGCCTTCGGGGTAACAGTCATAGATCGCATCAACCCTTGTGGTGTTCGTGTTAATCAGAGATTCGATGTATGGCAATAATTGCAATCGAGCATATTCTCCAAACAGATCCGCTTTCTGTGGTTTGATTACATGGACTACAGCAGGCATATCCAAGATGACAACTGAAGCTTGTCTAGCTGCTGAATTCTTCCCTTGTGCAGGAATAGCTGGTAAACAATTGAGAATTTGAGATTTTGTCCCACTCCGTAGCTTACCTCTATCGGATAATGCTGGCGGATCACGTGCATTCTCGTGCATGAAAAACTCATCCATGTTTGAATCAGGCCGGGCTTGCAGTGAAACGAACATCTGGGTAACTATTGCGGCAGTTGCTTTACTTGACATGAGTTTGTCTCGGCCTTTGTCCAGGTTGGCTGGGGGTGGGTTAAGGAAGGTATATATATTTGCCTTGGGAATAACATCATTCAGGGGTACGGTGCATTCCACAAGCCTTTCCTTCAAGAAAGTGGAATATAAATGCTTGCCCCTTTCGGGTAATGACCGTAAACTCTTACTAACTTCGGGGTCCATATATTCACCAGTATCTAATGTCACCAGCTGACCACTAGTTTCATCATAAGGGTTGATAATGAGTCCCTGATTCACCAGATCGAGGAGAGATTTCAATTGATTCAGAAATTTTTTCTGCTCTGATACCGAACTTTCCGGGTGTTCCGTGTTATCTGATGATGTTGTGTGGAAACTTGCATATTCATACTCATCTATAACACGCAGAACTTCTGACCTTGAAAGCTCAATAACGACTTTCTCTTCAGCCTGGCCATAGAGACCTTTTGGACCACTGTCTTCTTTGAGTAGTTGGATACTATGTTCTTGGCTCTGATCTAAACCCATCATACTGAACTTCCTCTCACTACGCTGGACCACAAAATGGCCTTCCATGAATTTGTTGTGGATTGAAGGATGCCGCCTGGGTAGCTGAGACATGTCTCTCAGAAATACGGGGACCCACCGACAATAATTTGTATGTCCTAGGGCAAAAAAGTAACTGCACAACTCATCGATAGAACACAGTGTACCAGGCCAGTTACCGATTCGTTGGTTCCGAACGAATTGACAGCTTGTCAAGAGAAAGTTCCGAACGATTTCACCCCAATAGCGCGCAGTTGGAGATTGTGAAAGAATCCTCTGTTCCCACATTTCAAATGACTCATGGGGCCCAGTCTGCTGACAGTAAATCTCATAAGCATTCTTTCTGAGGATCTCAAGCCAAGCTAGAGTGAGAAGATATGCCTGTCGCGTCCTCTTGACATGTTTCCCACCAAGTAGGGATGATGCTACACCGGGTGTGAATATCTTTGCGAGGTGAAACATTCGCTCCCAACCAGAACCACCCATAAGCTTACCACCAGCTTCTTGGGTGCACATTTCAAGATGCAGGAATCCAATCATACACACCATTCGATCCTCACCTATCTCCTCTGGGAACAGCCATTGACATTTTTTCTGCCTGGCATACAACGGACAGTCACCTTCAATGACAGGTATCTGGCCGGGGTTTACGAAAGCAGTAGCTTCCCTGACCACATACATAGCATGCTTCTGCATACTGAGTGAGTCCGCTTTCTGCTCACTGAAAACAGGGAATACCCCAATAACTGCACGAGGTTTGACATTGTCTTGATCTTCATGTTTTGAAAAGAAGCCTGAAAAGGTCACAGGGACTTCATCAAGCTGCCAGCTGCCATCAACCTTCCCTTTATTGCTGATCTGTGACACATGAGACAACCAGTCATTCTCTCCCACGTTCAAATCTGCATATTCATTGGGCCGTACATTACATTCATCTGGAGATTCAAGCCTGATGTCCCCACCAAAGTCTTCAACGAAAGGAACAAATGCATAGTCGTCTGGGAGTTCAATTTGTGTGTCTTCTGGAACATCTAAACTCAGTGGTGGGGGATCAGTACCCACATTGTCCCTGCTCAGTTGACCAATGAGTGTGATGGACGTACCATGCATATCAGATCTACCAGATACATCAATGTTATCAGTGGTTCCTATCGAGAAAACATTACGTTTGCAGTTAGCTGGGACTACAACACCTTCGTTCTTGAACCGCAGTGAAACAGCTCTCGCGAAACTCCTGCGAACATCCATTACGCGATCATAAGAGACAGAGAGTCCCATTTGATGAAAATCTCTGATAAGATTTTTCATACGATCATGGGCATGCAACTTCAAACCCACATAAAGAGGCATTGGAGTTTCTCTGTCACGTCTCTGGTGAACATTTTGTGCATGTTCGGAGCGTTTCGCTGAATTGCTGATCAACATCTGTGAAATAGTACAAGCCACTCGAGTCTTGGCATTAACAGTCTCATCATCGCCTAAGTTCTGTATACTACATGTGCCCTCAAGTAGAACTCTAAGAAGAGTCAGGAGTGAGTTGGGTACAGGCTCGCTCAAGCAATAAGATGAAAATGATCCCGTGAAAGGAGCTTGAGATATGAGTATGTGTTTACGCAGAAGAAGACCCACATCAACTATCTTTTTTGCCTCTTCCTCAGACACTATACGAGTTAAAGATTCGGACAACAAGGAGCCAACTCGAAACCTACTTGAAATAAACACATCTCTACCCTGTGTGAAGGCGTCCCAGCCATCGCCCAATTTCTGCAACAAATGTTCTTTGAATCGAGTGGAATGTATTTCTTCACTAAGCCAATCAGAACCGACTTGCTTCAACCTCCGACTGTACAGATTCTTGAGATCGACAAGCTTCATCGCGGAATCGTTGTGTTCAACAAATGTTATGAGCTCTGCCATAACGAGAGGGTCATAGGGCAGGCCTGACGCGGAATGTTCGGCGTTCTTCGACTTTTTAGATTTAGCCGCTCGTGCTTCATTGGCAAGCTTACAATAACAGGTTTTGTGATAGTAAAGATCACTAGCAGCGGAATCAAATGCTGCATTGACCCGAGAAAAAACAACCCAGTTCTCGGCTTCCTTTGCCATAATTTTGAGTTTATTGTTATCAGACATTGATCTGCAAATAGGCTCACTGCTGTCACCTTCGCGTTTGTGACAATAAACACACTGGGGCAGTTTCCTGTCACAGCCAGATTCAAAACTTGTCCGTGTTCTTTTAGGACTCAGCGTGGAGCAGGATGCCACTGCCTCATTTCGCTCTCGCTTGTGTAGCACGCGCTGTACGATGTGAGTCCGAATACTGTCACGGCATGTCTTATGATATATTGCCTTATTCGTCAACAGTGACATCGACATACACTCATCACTCTCTCTCATCAAACAATCAATGGTCAAATTATATGGAAGCTCAACGCCATTATCTAGGAAGCGCGTTATGTCTTCCTCAATAGCTTTATAGGCGTCATGAAAACGAGATTCTCTATACGGACGCATCAATTTCTTGGAACTGTCTTGCTGGCAAAAGCAACAACGTTCCCAGTCAGTACTAGTCCGTACACGAAGAGGATTCTCACTCATTCTGTGAATGATTTTTGTGAACAATCGCGTTCTCGAATTAATTTCGACAGACAAATCAGAATTGCTTGCGGAATTACGCCAAACAAGAGATTGTATGGCAAAGAGACTGCTTCATAAAGAGCGTTGTTTCTCCGGGATCAGCGTCATTCAGGTTTGCCTGAATGACGCTGATCCCGGAGAAACAACGCTCTTTTCAAGTTCCAAGAAATTGATGCGTCCGTATAGAGAATCTCGTTTTATTCTACATCATCTCCCACGTCTGTTTCCAACACGTGCGTGGATCAGAGTTCACTTTCGCGCCCTTACAATCGGATGTATAGTCGGTAGACCGTCGAAAAGGAGGTTCCCTTCAGCCGCTGGCGGCCATTTTGGATTGTGCCGCTACTGGTCGCCACCGGTCGGTGTCAACTTGTAGCCGATCGTTTTTGAGAACCTCATAGCCTACACTAACAGTGTGCCAAATTTCAAGAAGGTATCACCAAGTGCACAATTCACCTGTATGTGACGAATTCCTCCCCCGCTATTTCTAGATATTAAATTTAGATGCATTTTTCATGAAATCTAGTCATGGCTGCTGTTAGCAGCCATGACTAGGTTTGATGTAAAATATTTTGAAAATACTCTGTTAAGAGTTTACCCTTTATTGTACACGATATCAAAATTTGTTATTTTAATTATTTTTATAAAGGACGAAGGCGCCGGAGGCGCCCGAGTTGAGACGGAGGCGAAGCGTACGTCGAAACTCGTGAGTCCTTTATACTAATTTCACACTTTTTTTAACGTAGGAAGTAGTTACCGAGATGAGACTTCACGAAAATGACTCTGGCTGTTTAAATTTTTAGGGATTTTTCCCAAGGGAACCGGGGACAATTGATGTTACATTTTTTCAAGGATACTCGGACGCTAGAACAAGTGAAGGCTCTCCACCATTAGCCCAAGAACATTAGGTTTCACTAGGGAAAAAAATCGGAGAAAGCTGATTTTTTCAGGGAATGTCGAGTACATGTCACTGAACGATTTGACAAAAGTCCCCTAAAATCCCAGTTGAGCTTTTTTTTCTACAGCCTTTTTTCGAAAACGCGTTTGAAAAAAATCAAAAAAAATCGCACGAACTTTGTAACCTTGAATTGATCCAACTGTATTTTTTGTTTACGCGTATTTCGAGCTACATAATGTCTAATATACATTTACCTAGAGGAAAATGTGCATTCTGTGACAATTTCTGCGAAAAATTATTGAAAATTCACAAAAAAAGTATCGGATTTACGCAAAAAATGACGATTTTCCTAACGGATTTGCCCAAAGGGTCGTAGTACAGAACGGGATGTTAGTTGGACAGACGATAAAAAATCCACCACCATTTGAAGACTTTTATCATTGCTTACAAAATAGACATTATGGAAGACCCCCTCTGCTTCTGGCCGAGTTCCCCTTTTGGCATAAAATTCGTCAGCATGAGAACTCAACTATTTTCGGGCTTGGGACCGAACAGACACGTCTGTGTCTGGCAGCATTAGATCAATAAATAATATTTACAGAATGTACAAAAATCAATAAATAATATTTACAGAATGTACAAATCAATCAACATGGATTAAGTTACATTGACTATTATCAACGCTATATACAGAAATGACATGACCTATATACATATTATTCATCGAACTCAGAAATTTCAGACAGGACAGTGTTTCTGTGGTTGTTACAAGAATCCGAACTGCAATTACACAAACCTGAGCAAGAGAGTCCTGCCTTCTTACACCCACACCTTTTTGTACAAGCACTCTTGCAACCACAACTGATCAGATTCAGTAGGTTATCGGGGGCACATGGCTTTGTGGCTGCAGTCGGTACAAGAAGTCCATTGTCTAGCGACCACCCCCAATCCGTCGGAGGAAGCGAAGTGCCCAGCCATTGTTGGACCTGGAGATAACATCTGTAGACATGTTGTTGTGCAGCATCGCTGCTTGGTGGGAGTGAGGCTAGGTCGATGGGTTTATTCAGTTTAGATTTTGCTACATAACGCTTGTAAGTGACATATCTATATTGGTCGAGAGAGGAAACAGTTTTACTCCCGTATAAGATCAGGAGAAGTTGTTCCCTGGCAGCGGCTACTGCACTTGGTGTACTGTCATCCGCCAAAGTTATGTTGACATACTGTTGTGAGTCGCTAGTAACATCGGAGACAATTGTACTGAATACTTTCTTCTTACCAACTCGAAGGAGTGCAGAAGTAGTGTCACAACCACTTATAGAATGTGCTACAAGGAGGTTGCTTCTATGGTCACCCATTTTGGTTGCTATTTCACTAACTGAAACTAGTAAGTTTGGGGTAATGGAATACATCATGTGAATATTACATCCCGGTTGAACTCGAGAGGTAAGAATGACTAACAAGTCTGTGTCTGTTCCCACAACGACAACATTGTTGTCATCTTGAGCGATGTCAAGTGCAGTTTCGGCTATCAGTACATCAGCATCAGCCTCGGCCTGCTTGGACTGAATATTGATAGCAGATAGCTCCTGCATTAGAAGATCGATCAGTTGGGTTTTGTTCTTGGCATTTGCAAGGAAATCGGATTGGGGTGTGGTGGCTGGTAACTCGGGTGAGATATTGATATCAATGGAATACCTGTCTTTAGATCTACGGGCTTGTTCCATGCCCTTTGTCGACATTGTACAAGCATAACCATCAAAAACAACCGCGACGTTCGCCCCAAAATGTCTCACTAGATAATTGGAATATGATGTACATATGTCCTTATATGACGACTGTTTAGGCCATACAACTGCCCTCAATAAAAATCCACCATCTACAACAAACCGAGAATGTTCTGGGATTTTAGTTTGCTCGGAACCGTATGTTTTGAGGATCTTACCGATCGTGCTTTTCTGTGTCTTCTTCATTCCAGCAGAATCAAACAATGCTGGTGGTTTCGGGGCGAGTTCATATTTGAGATACTCTTCCATCTCTGCTTGTGACTGAATAACACATGTGATGCGGTTGAACAGAATTGTGGGGTCAATCACTACCTTACTTCCACGGACTTTGATGCTATTTGCCATCGATGCGAAAGACTTCACAGTGTCAACACGTCGTAGTTTGATGCTGTTGAACGTTTTGCTTACAACATTCGATACGCAACATTCACCAATTTTGCGAACTTGGTCACAGTTCACAGTTTCGTCGGCCACAAGCCCGGTCGCTATAGAGACTAATTGTAGTGGGTCTCTATTCTGAAAGGGGGAATGCACTCTGAGCCAGTTCAATAATTTGGTGATATCATTGGCATCAATCAATTGTGAACTTTGACGGAGATCCCGATGTTGTTCGCCATGACCAGTGTGAACATGAACAAAATTTTCGAGAGCATTACATATCGGAAGGCAAAGAGGTAGTCCATGTACCCATTTCGCAACAGTGCTATCGGTTATTCCCCTGCCATGTGTGAGACCACCAGGGAGCTTGAACATTCTCATTAAACACTGCTCTATGGTCTGATCAGAATATATCCCGTCCCAGAATTTATCTGAGCGCCTTATGGTAAAGTAACCTTTCTCAGTGAACAACTTCAAATCATCCTGTTGCATTATTTCTGTTAGCTCATTCATCTGCTGCAAATAGAGATGAGAACTTTTTGCGTATGCAAAATGACCACCTGCGTGAAATACTGGAATCATATTGCGAACACAATATGTGTGGAGTTCCCAGTCGCCTGTGCGCTCTGCTCTCAAGAACAACTGGAGAAGACCTATTTGCTCGTAGTATTGTACCCAAAGCTTTCCTGTGCGTCCTACGGACGCATTCTGGAGCAGTTCGTGTAATTTTGACAGTAGATGGTTGACACTTTCTTGATTGACAGCGTCAGCTGTTGTACAGTCACCTCTGGCAAGTCCACAGAATATTTCATTGACTTCTGTGCAGTCTATGTTATCTAGTGTTCGGCTTTCTTCAAACACAAGTTTTGTAATGGCAATTTGTGTTAGCAAATGGGCACGAACTGCTCTTGAATATGCATGACCACTGACCAAATGATGGATTGACCCACCAGCATAAACAGTCCCCCAAAGTTCATCCAAGCCGCTACCAGCCATGATCGAACCAATTGCCCCTAAATATGACATAATCATATGGAAGCCGCCGAGTCTAACGAAAACTTTTGTCAACTTACATGCCAATGCATCTTGAGTGTAGGCGAACACCACATTATGTGATTTAATCGAACATGGAAATTGAAACAATGATGCTATAATACGGTATGTGAATGAGAAAAGTCGATGCCGTTTGAATTTGAGTTTAGGGGGTATGGTTAATATTTCACACGTTTCACCAGTTCATTATGGCATAAATGACTATTGTTATATATCATGATAAAGCCACTGCTTTTCTACAATTTTTGATATATAATTTAACTCCCAAAGTAGTCGTAGATTTGATTTAATGGACGTTGTGTACCGTTGTGTGTATGAAAACAATAAATTTTTTTTCGTAATTTTGTACATTTTCGTGAATATTTCACCATTGAGTGTGAGGATTGGTACAAAGTTGGCATTTTCTGTTGGGGATATGTATTCTCAATATAATTCAGCACGATATTTATGATTCTCACCCTACTAAGGCGAATAAGAATGAGAAATATGGAGCTGGGTCGAATTTTTTTTGAATTTTTTTTTTCATCAAAAAAACGCTATAACTAAAAAAGCTCAACTCGGATTCGCGGGGACTTTTCACACTTTATCCGCTATGTGTGTCCCGGAAACATATAAAAAAATCAGCTTTCTCCGATTTTTTCCTTACTTTCTCATTTTTATGTCTAATGTGCCTGGACTACATTGCTTTCACCCTTATTGGGTCAAGGGATCCTTAATATATTGGGTGGGGGGGTGGGGGGGGTGGGGGGGGGGGGGGGTGGGGGGGTGGTTAATGGGTCACTGATTATGGCACGTGACGTCCATAGCAAGTAAAGCACGCCCCTAGCAACGGGCAACCTACTGGGCCAATTTTGACCAATTCTGATACATGGACCCAACATGCATTGCAAACGAAAAGGTGTCACCACGTGACTTCCCTAGCAACCAGAGCGCCCCCTTAGCAACGGGCTAACTACTGGGCCGATTTTGACCAAATTCGGTATACGGACCCAAAATGCATTGCAAATAAAAACAACACAGATCAATGTTGACGTCTCGAGACTTCCCTAGCAACCAGAGCGCTCCCTTAGCAACGGGCTAACTACTAGGCCGATTTGGACCAAATTCGGTATACGGACCCAAAATGCTTTGCAAACGAAAACAGACAGATCAATCATGATGTCACGTGACTTCCATAGCAACCAGAGCACCCCCTTAGCAACGGGCTAACTACTCGGCCGATTTTGACCAAATTCGGTATACGGACCCAAAATGCATTGCAAATGAAAACAGACAGATCAAAGTTTACGTCACGTGACTTCCCTAGCAACCAGAACGCCCCCTTAGCAACGGGCTAACTACTGGGCCGATTTTGATCAAATTCGGTATACGGACCCAAAATGCTTTGCAAATGAAAACAGGCAGATCAAAGTTTACGTCTCGTGACTTCCCTAGCAACCAGAGCGCCCCCTTAGCAACGGGCTAACTACTGGGCCGATTTTGACAAAAGTCGGTATACGGACCCAAAATGCATTGCAAATGAAAACAGGCAGGTCAATGTTGCCGTCACGTGACTTCCCTAGCAACCAGAGCGCCATCTTAGCAACGGGCTAACTACTGAGCCGATTTTGACCAAATTAGGTATACGGACCCAAAATGCATTGCAAATAAAACATACAGGTCAATGTTGACGTCACGTGACGTCCCTCTCAACCAGAGCTCCCTCTTAGCATCGGGCTAACTACTGGGCCGAGTTTGACCAAATTCGGTATACGGACCCAAAATGCATTGCAAATGAAAACAGACAGTCAATGTTGATGTCACGTGACTTCCCCAGCAACGAGAGCGCCCTTTAGCAACGGGCCAACTACTGGGCCGATTTTGACCAAAAGAGGTATATGGGTCGAAAATGCATTGCAAATAAAAACAGGCAGGTCAATGTTGACGTCACGTCTTTTTTCCTCTTCCCTGACATGACCCAGAAGCACAGGATTAGTTATTTCATAATTACTCGCAGAATTATCTGTTGTGATAACTACAAACAATACCGGTACGTCGGTATTTTTTCAGTGAAATTAATGAAAATGGCTCATTGAAATTGGCACATAAAGCTCTAGGCCTATTTAATTCAAAAGACAAGTCTGTGCTGTCTTGTGAAGTGTGTATGTCTGTGCTGGCTTGTGTAGTTTGCGTGTCTGTTGGGCAAATCGCTCAGAAACATGGTCCGAATCGTCCACAAACATGGTCTGAATCGTCCAATAAGTTGGTCCGAATCGGCCAGAAATATGGTCCGAATCGTCAATAGATCTGGGCCGAAACGTCCTTTATAAAAATCTGGTCAGAATCGTACACGGTCCGAATCGTCCAGACACCATGTAACGAGTTAATTTTCTTACGTTCGATGTGTACTCTGAGGTTATTGATAGAAAAACCCGACAGAACTGATCGTATTTACGGAAAATGCCACTTGAATTCGAACGTTCAGTGCTGTTGAAAGAGCGAATGAAAAAAAAAATATGGTGTGTTCTTAAAGAAATCATCAAGACTACGTGATTTGCATACAAAATAATCTTTATATTTGCTCTTCATGTCATATTTTTTTCTATAATTTCAGATGCGTTCTTTGAAAAAAAAGGTTTATTCCCTTTCATTTTTGGCTTAACAATTGTCAGTAAAACTTTTGTTTCCAGAGCACTAGAATGTTCTATGTTCCTCATGCACAAGTTTCTGAAACCTGCATATTTACTGAAGAAAGATACTAAAAAAATTTTAAAAAAATAAGTAAATAAAAACCCCATCTTCATTGTTTTCCACAATATATTCATCGAGAATCAAATATATTTTGATTTGTTTTCAAATTGATCTGTTTATGTTTAAATTAATTATTCCTCAGATTTTTCCTCAACATAATGTTTTACATGAAACTACATTTGTGATACTCAGTCTTATTATTTTAAAGATGGTCTTTTCAGTAAAACTGCATTGGCATATTATCATCGTCCTTTTTTGCATAGCACTGCTGTATTTTCTTGTTTTCTTCAAATTTTGGAAAAAAAACCTTTCAACAAAACCATATTATGTGACCCCACATTGGAACGGGCTCAAATATTCAATTTGTTAATTACGCGAGGTGGATGTGGCCGATTCCTTGGGTAAAGGGTTGACGTCATTCAGCCTTCAGGAGACAGCCTAGCCCAAAATAACGCGGATAGCTGGGGTAAGGTTGTAAGATTTTCGATTGAATCTGGGTTTAGACGGCAGTTCCCCTACCTCATAATACATTAATCACTATAGGTACTTGACCCCTAACAGATAGACTATGTATAATTTACGGGAAAGGCATAAAAAATACGATAACAAACTTGAAGCTGATGCTTCACCGGCATCTACTGATGGACATTTACAATTTATGGCAAATGGCGTATGAAACGACAGGAAACGCTCAAGACTTTTCCGAAGAACGTCTGATTGCAGTTTAAAATTCAAGCACTTTAAAGCATTTTCACTATCCCGTATATAGGAACCCCCGTAGTTTTAGACGGGAATCCACCGACGTTCCGCCCAACGGATATTTCAGTTACTGAGAAAAAGTATAATAGCAATAAAAATAAAAATAAAAAAACAGTTCAGCCAAAGATCCACGGGCCTTCCGCCTAACGGTTATATATTAACTATTTAAGGGAGAAGGCACAAGCAGCTACAGTAGTATGCATTTAACCCCCTGCACACTGATGTCAAAATATCTAAATTTCAGGCAGAAAAAAATTCCCATAATGCATCTAGAAATTTAACCAATTCAATCTCGTTTGACAGAGCTCATTGAGCTCTGTCAAACGAGATTGAATTGGTTAAATTTCTAGATGCATTATGGGAAAAAACAGCTTCCTTAAATTTTGTTTTTTTTTGACATCAGAGTGAAGGGGGTTAAAAAACCAGAACGATCGTTCAAGTACCCGTAGATCATAAAATAAGCGAATGAACTGCGGGTTACGACAAAATTATACAGCATAAATTAAATTCCTAATGAAGCATGTTTTGACAGTCAGATTTGATAATATAGAAACTAACTCGACACAAAGGTTGTTCATTGTATTCAGATTTGAATCGCGTTGCATGCCGTTTAACAGAATCTCCGCCCAAATAAACTGCAACAACTAACGCGAGATCGAGCGTTAGTTGTTTCCAGTCATTTTGGCGGAAATTCTTTTAAAACGCAAACAGCATGGCTGACGTTGTAAAAACGGAGAAGACGGGAAAGCATCGCCACTTTTTTTCCTATGGGTTACGAACATAATATATAGCGTAACCCGTTAATGGATTACGATGTAAACTCTTTATTTTCAGACCTGTACTGGATTCTTAGCCGAATGTCAACCGGTCTACCACCTGGTGATTTTTACAAAAGGCCGAAGTTAGTCGGACGAACTCACCCCCTATAAACACGTCTGTCGTGAACTTTGTGCTTTACAAATAGAAATGTTCATGCATACAGTACCGACTGAATTGAAATGAGTTGCAGAAACACCATTTTCCAATGTTAATGATTCCAGCCTCGACATGGGCTTCCCATGAGTTTCACAAGAAAAGTTATAAAGACAGGGAATTAGCATGCAGAACAAGTGCTCCACCTAGTGTTGCATAACACGCTGGTAAGATTTTTCGAATTGTACAAAACTACTGTTTAGATCCATGGACCAACCAATAGCATCGGAGAGAACCCTAATTGGACCTGAACTTGTATTTTAGTATGAATGAGACACAAACTAAGTTTGGTGCTGATCGACAAATCCAAACTCAAGTTATCGTCCAAAACCCGAAATGTTGACAAAAATGTGAAATTTCTGAAGTCGAAAAGGGGCATAACTCTGGAAAAAATAGTCCGACCGAAATTATATTCACAGGTGTACAGGTTCCCATGGTTGTGAACATGCAATATGAATACCAAGTTTCGAAAACATCGGTCCAAAAACCTCCGAGAAACCATAGGGATAAAATTCAGATTTATGCGGCTGGTTATTCCAAAACGCACAGGGGCGTAAAAAAATTTAGTCCGACCAGAAATATAATCACAGGTGCAAGGGTTTCCATGGCGGTGATCATAATACATACCAAGTTTCGAAAGAATTAGTCTATAAACCTCCGAGGAAATCTCCGGCCAAAATTGTGGTAAATTATTCGTGGTAAATTATTCTAAGTTGAAAAGGGGCATAAGTGTGGCAAAAATAGTCCGATCGGAACTATAATCGTAGGTGCACAGATTCACATGGTGGTGAACATACATACCAAATTTCGAAAGAATTGGTCCACAAACCTCCAAGAAAATATCCGGACAAAATTCAGACCGATGAAACAAATTATTCTAAGTCGTAAAGGGGCATAACTCTGGCAAAAATAGACCCACCGGAACAAAAATCGCACATACACGGGTTCCCATGGTGTTGAACAGGCGTATCAAGTTTCGAAGGGAATGGACTTCGAATAGCCGAGAAAACTCTGTAGACAAAAAAACGGAACGACGGACATAATACTACCGTTTTTTAAACGGGCGTATAAAAACTGACGAGCAGGGACGTGGCTAGAGGTTTTCGATTGGGGGGGGGTGTAGTATAGTGAATTTCCAACTAGAGGGAGGGACCGGGAGGGGGGCCCTCCGGGTCCCTCCCCTAGTTGGAAATTCACTACCGAGAAAACTTTTCAAAATGAAGCCACGAAAGGGGGCATACAATTGATTCTAATAACTGAAATGCCAACACATTTATGATAGAATTATGTTATTATTATTTGGTATTATTTGGGGAATTGAATATGTGCTGAACAAATGCACAGCTCAATCATGATGGGATTTTCTTGAAGTGTATTTCGAGGATTTTTTTTATTACAATAAGAAAACGTACTATAAAAATCTAATACCGATTGACATCAAGCATACTTATGAAGCTTGATATTGCGTACACTGTAATTGTAAATTATAACAGTTGGAATTTTCGCCGATTTGAAATAGAGTTGGAATTTTGGGAAGTAAAGGAGACATCAGTATCGCCAAAGAAGCTCTGAAATCCAGATAGATGGAATTTCCAACTATTCATGACTTGCCCTCCGAATTTCCAACTATGGGAAATTTTGACCCTGTCGCCACGTCCCTGCTGACGAGGGAACAAAAGAAATGATGTTAAGGCTAGGAATTATCATAGAGAAACTGATAATGTAACAGAAATTTTCTTGTGATTATTATACAACTTACTTCAACTGGTAGTGTCGATAAAACGCGAAAATCTCAATATGCTTTGCAAAACTAAAACACAAACATTATAGATGCCCAGGATGGTATCAGTTAGTATTAGTTATGTCCGTTTTCAATTAAATTTATCAAAGGAAGACCCCTCGCCGGACCTCACAAGGACAGACACATTCTTCGCCGACTCAAATGCCCGAGACATGCCATGATAGTTCCCCTGTAGGAAACAATCCCCCACCCCCACCTCCTGCCCGATGTGGCTACAATATATGAGAAAAGGTTCACTCCTGGTATACTTTGAAAGTATCTGTAAAATCCATCATGTGAGATTTTTATCACCTATCCTTACCTCGCAAAGATAAAAACAAATTTGATATTTCCAGTCATTCTAACCAGTCTGCTACTCTTTGTGGTCAACCCATCATCTCACACAGCGATATGCTATTAATTCTTTCAATGAAATATTGATTTCAATGGAACTTGAGCCAACATCGCCGAAAAATCTAGACATATCCCGCTGGCCTGGCTTGAAGTTCCAGAGAGGTTTTTGACGCCTAGGTTGTTGACAAAAATGCAGATGTTCGCATGATAAACACGTGTTGATGGATGAGAGACTGATAGATCCGTTCAAATGACAGGGAAAACGGTTCTGAAATAAATAATATGGGGGTCGATAAAATAAGCTGTTGCTCAAACTACAGAAATCCGACACGCGGTGACCCTGGCTGTCGAAAGTGTAGTTAAACCCCAATAAAAATGAAAGAAGGCCAAAAAAAAATATCTACCGGTACCTTTATCTCCCGTTAGGGGAAATTAACGAAAGACCCGTGTTCCCTTTGTGTATGAATTTATCTGTCTTCACCGATTCTCTTTTTGTAAATACCATGCTGTACGACATTGCAACTAAAGTTCCGATATATCGTACCTTGAGTGCAAGAAGGCGCCATCTGCAATGCTTTAGCATTGCAGATTGCGCCTTGTTGCACTTGAGGAACGATATATTTAAACTATAATGTTCGACGTGTCTTTTTTAGATCAACTACGATCTTTTTACAGTTGCCACTGGATTGTGTTTTTCACAAAGTCCATTGAACCTGAGAACGAGAATGTTTCACCAACCACGGGGGTGTGAACTCCTCCCCAATAATTTTTCAGTCAGGACATTTTCAGATGGAGTGGGTTTTGGATATCGATTCGCTCTCGCTGGTTGGTAATCAAGTACTTTTTACGGGAAAAGATTTGCTTCTTGGACTTGTATCACACACATAGTCGGTCTCGCGCAAATGTGGAGGTCTGCAGCTGATTGAGGATGACCAATTTTGAGTCCGGTACGTGCTAACGAAATAAGAACTGAAAAGCCCGTGCATCACGACTACTGCATATATTTACCCTCAAATTTAACTAAAATCCCCATTGACAAATATTCCAACTACATCAAGGCGTGAATGATGATGTGGCTGGAATATTCCTTCAGTCGGGACTTGAGTCATGATCTGTGGGACAAATTGGGTTTACAATTACACCCCTCAATCTGCCGACTTCGTGACGCCCAAACACACTGGTTTGGAAGCGCATAACATGTAGTTTTACTTTCAACCTAAAACGAGCAGCAGACGACACTTGCCCAAAGACTCTTAAATACAAAAAATTATCGTTTTTTTTCTCCAAAACATAGTTTGCGATCCCTAATTATCACTTACTTGAGATTTCGATGGAAAATGAAGTCTGTGGGGCTTTTCTCTCACGATTTCGCGACGCAGATAATTAAACCTTTACATAACACGAAGGGAAGACGACACTTGCAAACAGAATTCCTGGATAACTGATTTTTTCCCTTTTATACATCAAAAACATGGCTTATGACGTCTGTTACAACCCACTTTGTAATAAAAGTTGCAAAATGTAATAATTGTTACAAAATGCAACTACTTGGACGGGAAAAACGTTGCAATATGTAATAATTATTACAAAATGCAACCACTTGGACGGGAAAAACGTTGCAATATGTAATAATTATTACAAAATGCAACCACTTGGACGGGAAAAACGTTGCAAAATGTTATAAACTTTTTTTTCAAAGGGGCACTTTTTTTCAAAGGGGAAATCGAAAACGAATTCATGTTACTACACAATTATTAAAATAAATTTGTGTCTCTATGATTCTACGACTGTCTTCGGGTATGTTATACGCATTTCTACGTGTATTTGAGCGAGTTTCGT
This sequence comes from Pictodentalium vernedei, assembly GCA_031216915.1. Taxonomy (NCBI): domain Eukaryota; kingdom Metazoa; phylum Mollusca; class Scaphopoda; order Dentaliida; family Dentaliidae; genus Pictodentalium; species Pictodentalium vernedei. The sequence goes on from CM062297.1 coordinate 516,332,726, forward strand.
ATATGTCTGAAATTTTATTACAAAGTGCAACTACTTGGACTGGAAAAACGTTGCAAAATGTAATAATTATTACAAAATGCAACTATATGGACTGGAAAAACGTTGCAAAATGTAATAAATGTTACAAACTGCAACTACATCGACTGGAAAAACGTTGCAAAATGTAATAAAATATTTTCAAGCAGAGCAATCAAACTAATTCATTGTATTATACAATTATTAATAGCAAATTGTATCTGAATGTCTTAACCAAATGCTGTCAATGTATGTTGTTTGTAGAGATGTCCACTGGTGATCAGTATAGTGGCGATGACAAGAAATGGCTAGTGATCGTCTATGGCGATCTCTAGTGATCGTTGGGAGCAAGACAAGGATTAGAGGGCTATGAGTACTAGCCGCACTGAGACCTCTCCTCTCCCTCCCCCCCCCCCCACATCCTCATACGAGGAGATGATCATTGGTGGTCGCCATTGACGATCACCAGGGATGCCTAGTGATCGTTTATGACGATATCTAGTGATCGTTACTAGCGACCATCAATGATCATATCCGATGAGAGGGCTGTGAGGGGAGGCCTCATTGAGTCCACACCTCATTGCCCTCACATCCATATCTCGCTCCCAACGATCACTAAAGATCACAGACATCCATATTGATTGGCAATAGTGATATCAAGTGATTGTTGGGGCGAGATGGGAATGTGAGGCCTATGAGGCGAGGCCTCATTGGGGCATCTCCTCACAGCCCTCTCATTCCCATTGGGAAGATGATCATTGGTGATCGCCAGTGGCGTTCATTATGGATGCCTAGTGATTGCAGATGGTGCTCTCTAGTGATTGTTGGGGGGGGGGGGGCGAGATGACGATGTGAGGGCTATGAGAAGAGACCTCATTGAGGCATCACCTCATAGACCTCATTGGACTCTGAGTATTCCGACGGAGAGCGCCACTGTCGCTGCCCCGCCCAGAAATCCTGGCCTACTTTACAAGGACCTAGTGACCCGGCAGCGCAGAGACCTCCAACCAGTGGCCCGATCGACAGCGACAATTCCCCCTCTCTCTTCTCCCATCGGTGAACCTATCTCAGAAGCCCTCCATCCAGTGGCCCGACCTATCGACACAGTAGCCTCACCCCTGCTCCCAACGTTGACACTATCTCAGAAACCCTCCAAGCAGTCACCCGACCGAGAGTGACATAGTCGTACTTCCCTCTGCTCCCAACAGTGACCCTATACCAGAAACCCTCCAACCCGTGACCCGACCGAAAGCGACACAATCACTCGGCGATCCTACCATGGTGTGGTATATAGCGACAGTCGAATTTTACTGGGGGAAATGGCACTACTGACACAAGTTCTGTGCGAAATGGCATAGGGTAAGGAAGACTTGGTCTGAAGCGACTGTGGTGAAAGGCTATCACTGTGCGGACAGTGTTACGAGGGTATACACATAGGTCAGGGGCGGTGTTGCTGGGCCCAATCAACGTTCACTCAATAATTGTGGACATCGACAGAAGCCAACGTCGTCATGATCTTGCGCGCTCTGTTGATTCCCGACTTTCCTGCATCTTCACAAACTTTGCAGTGGGCATCCACACCCCCAGCCTGCGATGCAAACGATGAGAACCGTACATAGATGGTCGACCAGAGTTGGCAAATGAGCTTATAGAGGAACCTTGTGTCAACGATATGAATTTGGAGGGGGATGGGTGGTCTGGAGTCCGTGTGCGGATGGGGGTCAGGTAGAGGGCGACATAAAGGGCCCTTTCGGGAACATAATTATCATACTACTCGTGCAGGATGATATAGAAACAAAAATACTTCACTTTGCTTTCCTTGGGTTTTATGGATTTCATTATATTACCTTAGCCATGCATCCACAAGACATCTTTCCAGGCAAGCGTTTTCATGATGAAAATGTTCAGCTTTAGTGGATTTAGGTTAGGCAAGGGTCAGCATAATGGGAGGCATTGGTACTCCTTTTCATAGAAACTATTCGACTACTTATGAAGAATTACAAAGGATAACATAGAATAAAAATACAACACTTATTATTTATTGGTAATTGGAAAAATAGAATATAATTAGTTTCACAAATATAAAAAGTACAGGTAGAAACTGCTTATAATTGAACAGATGTCGTATTCATGCAAAATTGTGAAATGGTTCGGCATCACGATTCCAAGTGAGAGCGCTAAACATTTTTTTTAAAATGCTTTCTTGGACGGAGAGGAAATCAGTAATGCCACACCTTCTGAGGTATGATACACATGAGGAAAAGAAAATCTCGTGATTTGTGAGTGCATACCACGCTTCCCCACTGCAAATAGTGTATTTTAGCTCCTGAAAATAGCTCGCAAAAATAATGTTTCTCATGCTTCTCGCTGCCACTCGTGATATCCCTTGTATCCACTCGGATATTGTTCTTTGGGTTTTCGAATTTTTGAATTCAATTCGTAAATTTAAAATGAGAAATGATTACAAGTAGTCTTTTTACCAGTTGTAGTATATGTAGTGCTCCCCTGAATCTGAGGTCTTGAGAAATAACACTAATAAAAAGAAAGCGTGTGAAAGCTTAAATTAATATTACTATTTGTACCTCATATGCCCCAAACAATTGAAATCTGATCCAAAAAAATAACCATCACCTGTGCTGCTTGCGTTATCGTCCACTTAGTGTTAAAATGATATTGAAAAGTATCTGAAATTATCACTAGTTTCATGAAACCTCAATTATTCTGCGCATACTGTTGTCTTTCTAGCCACCCCAAATTGCTGTCGCAACTATACTTTACTGAAATAACATATTTAAAATTTGTCTGGAACAGTTTAAAATTTTTAACATTTTTGCCTACTCGTCAGACACTTCACTCTGAATAAACGATGACAACCTTGTCGACTTAACAGTTTTAAAAATCAAAACCTTTTAAATCCATTCAATGAAACTGTTCTTCTTTCACTGAGTTTGTAAGACTTGGGACCTCGTGATAACAAAAGCGCACAAGCCATTTCTGTTGGGAAACGTCAATCCAGTCTGCTGCTATCCATTTCTTTGCGAGGCGCACGTTGCCGCTATATGAAGTAAATTGCAGTCATTCCATAGCCCCCAGTTTAAAAGATCGAAACCCAACAGAAGACGCTCCTCCAATTACCGCAACGGTTGAAATCGTTGGGAAGAAGATAAATCACTGTTAGGAAGCCTGTTTTCTGGGCATCGTCATTAACAAGAACCTGAACCTCAAGACGTCTTGGGATAAAATAACCAGCAAAGCAATAACCCGCATGTGCCTTCTCAAACCACTCGATGGTTCTAATAGGAAAGGTGGGAGCGGAGGGGGGGGGGGGGGGGGAGGTGATAGAGCCTCTGTTCTGAGGCTCTTCATGAGCTTTGTCAGGCCTTTTTCGACTATGCTGATGTAGTCACACACACATACTGTGTTAGCCGGACTAAAGCGCACCAAGTCAATGGGGTACGAGCCAGCAACCTGGCGCTATCGGTGCTCGGCACACCCGCACCACTCAACTCAGAAGAATCGGGTCTTGAAACACTCCACGAGCGCCCACCAACCTTGGGGAAAAGATCCTCTCACCTCTAATCGCGAACGATCTCATAAAAGGGTACCAAAAGCTTGATAGAATCCACCCCGGGTGAAGTGGTATCTGGAAATTTGCGCGTCATGTGCACCTATAGGACTTCGGGCCCGGCTGTAAACTAAAAATCACCCTTCTGGTTGTCGCCAGAAGGGAAAAGGAGTCTGACTTACGGCCCAAAGTTATTCATTCTCCTGCCTCCTTGCATGCCGGACACGCTAGTGGTATGTTAACATAACATAACATAACATAACATTTATTAGCATAAAACATCCTATACAGGACAGTATGCGATAATCTTCAAGTAACACGAACAAAAGTATACTCAAAATATTACAATTTCATCCACCAATTTTCCATGATCAAAGTACTATATATGTTTTTTATTAATTTGATATATTATGTAACCAACTTATCCTCACCCACATCCGGATCCCCGCTCCCCCAGACCCCGGCACCCCAATGTCCTGTCGCTAACTCAACAACTATAGTTTCAATGGCCAACTCTAGTTACATGGCTATGTATAGTGCGCACCGCTTGTATCGCTGGCTGGTATGGATGCTTAATGCATGATGTATGTTAATGTAAAAAAACATGTATCAAGAGTGGGAAACTAAGGAGCTATGACGCCGGTGACGTCTTGGTGGGCGCACTGTCGTTGTCCGCGGAGCTGAGTTTCAGGACGCTGTTCGGGCGCAGCGATAGGGCTGTGCCGTTGATTAGCCCCGATCCTAGATTAGTACGACTGCTCTTGGGATGGGATAGCTGCGTTTGCTGGCTCAGTCGACCAGGCTCGGTGATTCAAGACGCTCAATATCAACGGAATTAGTACACAAAAGTCTAGTGACCGACTTTCCTGGTGACAATGTCAATTTCCTTCAGCACTCGGCGTGATGTCGCATGAGCGGTCTAGGTCTGGACGCCGCAGCCCGAGTCGCGAGTAGAGGTCGCCTGTGATTCGCTTCGATGATTCCAAATGGTGGATGAGTATTGTGGTCTCCTCCCTCTTTTTTCTCCGTCTCATGGGCGGGTTGCTCTTTGTGTCTTGGCGGCCTTCCTAGTTCTCTTGTTCCCGCCTCCTGTCTTGGTTTACGATTTTGCATGAAAATATTATATATGTAATTTAGGATGTAAATGGAGCTCGCGCCCAAATAGACGGCCACGTGCGCCTTCATTGCGCGTAACCACCACCCACATCCTACCCCCCCCCCCCACCCCCACACACACACACTCAAACAAAATTAAAAACACGTTGTTCACCTAAAATGTACAGCTGCTTCACTCAAAATTTCTTTATTTATTTCAACGAGGTAAAGCGGAGCGCGGTGGCACATTGACTAAATTGTCGAACTTCAGACCGAGGGTTCAAAAGTTCGATCCGGGACCGTGTCACTCACCCTGTGTCCTTGAGCAAGACACTTAATCCGGATTGCTTATGTGGGAACACGGGGGCAAAGTGTGCTAAGACGTATGACACACCGATGGTGCACACGCCTTCAACCAATGCTAACTCAGGTTAGTGCATTGGAGAGTCTGACAGTTACTCGCCGCTGTTCGACGGTTCTATCCCAGTACTCCGGCTTCCTCCACCGACACGATATGACCCTAGCTGTTGAAAGTGTTGTAAATCCTCAATAAATAACAGTGCGTCAAAGCCTAGTAAAATCAATACACAAATAGCAAACCACTACGTCCACCAGACGTTTACATGTTGGTCCTCGATTTTTAACCCAAAATCTTAAAGAGTTACATTTCTATAAATCGCAGCGCCACTTTGTCTGGTGGTGATTTGCTTTTGCGGTTAATCTGGTTCTGATCCGGTCAACTCTGGGATATCTATGATCTTCAGTGATCGCTGGGAGGGAGATATGGATGTGAGGGGTATGAGGTGAAGACTCTATGGGGTCTCTCCTCACAGCCCTCTCATTCTCATTTAGGGAGGTGATCACTGATGATCACTAGTAACGATCACTTAAAACCGCCATAAGCGATCACTAGGCATGATCGTCAATGGATATCACTAATGAACATCTCGTATGAGGATGTGAGGGGGTGAGGAGAGGTCTCAGTGCGGCTAGTACTCATAGCCCTCTAATCCTTGTCTTGCTCCCAACGATCACTAGAGATCGCCATAGACGATCACTAGCCATTTCCTGTCATCGCCACTATATTGATCACCAGTGGTCATCTCTACACACAACACAAATTGACAGCATTGGGTTAAGACATTCAGATACAATTTGCTATTAATAATTTAATAATACAATAAATTTGTTTGATTGCTCTGCTTGAAAATATTTGATTACATTTTGTAACGTTTTTCCAGTCGATGTAGTTGCAGTTTGTAACATTTATTACATTTTGCAACGTTTTTCCAGTCCATGTCGTTGCATTTTGTAATAGTTATTACATTTTCGAACGTTTTTCCAGTCCAAGTAGTTGCATTTTGTAATAAAATTTCGAACATATACGAAACCCGTACAAATACACGAAGAAATGCGTGTAACATACCCGAAGATAGTCGTAGAATCAAAGAGACACAAATTTATTTTAATAACAACATGAATTAGTTTCTGATTTCCCCTTTGAAAAAGAAGAGTCCCTTTGAAAAAAAAGTTTATTACATTTTGCAACGTTTTTCCCGACCAAGTAGTTGCATTTTGTAATAATTATTACATATTGCAACGTTTTCCCCGTCCAAGTAGTTGCATTTTGTAATAATTATTACATTTTGCAACTTTTATTACAAAGTGGGTTGTAACAGATGTCTCATTGGAACGAGCTCGTTCCAAAGGGGAGTCATAAACTATGTATTTTGAGACAAAAAAAATTTAAAATAATGAAAATTGAATGGCGATTCTTGGTGAGTAGCGCTGGCTGGTTTTGGCCGTTACGTTGGGTCAAGGCTTTAAGTTTTGTTAGTTAAGTTAGATATCAGTGGGAAAGAGGGCTTTTGTCCACATATTCATTTTCTCCAGGGATCTTTCGTCTATAGCTATCTTTTGTCGGGGTTGGGAAGGCCTTGTTCATTGGGGCTTTTGCAGGGGGCGGGGTGCGTTTGTATACCTCCAGTGTTCAATAGCTGGATGAAGGTACCGACGTATCTATGTAACCGATTTTGTCTCCACATGCATTTAAAATATAACTTTTTTACGGAAATTTGTTTGATAAATAGTAACGTTTGTTTGGATTGTTTGGTCGGTTGCTTTCAAAATGGATGGTAAGCCAAGAGGGATTGCTTTTGGAAGCGAAAAGCAAATTAATATTGTAGGCAGTGTCTTTATGGCCGCCATCACACCATAAAAAGTAGGCTACCTATTTATTTTATTCACTGAATAAAAAAAGCTCTGATAGTGAAGGAAGTGACATTGCCAGGCCAAATGAAGCGACGGGGAACAAAAAAAACTTTTAAACCGTCATCTGCATAAAAGCTCGGTACAAGATACAACTCTAAATTAAGTTATAGGGAATTTAAATAAATTATCTGTCGGAGTATCGATTTGGGATTGGCGTGATAAGATGTATGAAGTGAGTAGCACTTCATACAAAACTTAACAGGACCATCCCACATTCACGCCCATCCAACATAACACGCCCATCCCACATTCATACCCCAATAATGAGACAGATAATTCATATCAATTCTTATATTAATAGGGTAACATCATAATGGCGAATTTCATAATGCTGATGGATACACTACTCGTTCTACAACCGTTATTAATGACCACAGGTCTTAACGCGTTTTCACAACTCTTGATATTCAATTATTTTTGTATATTAGTTATGCTGTGTGCATATATATGTAAATGGATTACATTTCTGTAACAGAGAATAATGCGGCTATCCAGTTATTGAAAACATCATAAAACAAACAGTCTGGTGATTCCGACTGGTGAATATTAGAACTAGATAACCAAATGTTATACACTGGATCCCAGTAGTTGTAAATAAATGTGGGAAAAATTAGCACTTGGTGACAAATTCCCCTATGACCGGCCAGTCTCGGTTACACATGATGGTTACTTGAACGTGATAAATCTGGATAGCTTGTACAACGTTGCTTGAGATGGTCACCAAATAACCGTGCAAATGTATGTTTGGTCTGTTTCTGACCTGGACATTTTAAATGGAACACTGACTTTATAATTGTTTAAACTTATCTCGCTTTACAGTCCCAAACCCGAGGCCTTGAATGGTATCGTTTTATACACTACTGTCGGCAAGGAAATGAACAAGTTCATTTAGGATTTGGAGGGAGGTGGTTCAGTAATAATTTTTAACCCTATAGGGTTGTAGGATTAAATTAATTAATGACCATCCTCCCAGATTATTACTGCTCGACCTCACAAACTTGTTTACTTTGTAGCTTACTCCTGGGCGGCCTTCGATATCTTTACGCAAAAAATTATGCATTATGGATTGAAAGGGTTAACCATAGCGACCAAACACGGCCAGGAAATTGACCAAAATAAGCCTACCACAGCCTAAAATATCTTACAAATGTCTCGATAAAACCATACAAATATGGATATCATTAGAACCGGCTCGTCGAGCCCGTTCTAATATCCATATTTGTATGGTTTTATAGAACAATTGTGAGAATGTTTTTTCAAACAATGCCCAATTTAATTTATTTTTTTAAAAAGTTGTTTTATGCAAAGGGTTAAGCGTCTAGTCAGGATGCAATGTGCTCGTAGAAGCACCTGCGCCTCCACAATAATTATGGAAACTTATGACCGAATGGGTACACCAATAAGCATCTGGTTGTCTTCTAAATGTAGCTGAAGCTTATAGAAGGCATCAAATAGCCACAGGTTGTACCTGTACCACGTAGAATTTCGAAGGGGGTGTGAAAAAATTTACCTCTCACATTACTGTTACATTACACAACATTACTCTTATGATATGAATTCACAGGGTGCGAAGCAAGAAAAGCTAAAAGCAACGACCTGTAAAGGAGCTAGAAGCCGATACGTTATGGGATGGTATGGGAGCCAATAACCATATGTGTCGAAGAATTGTATGAGGAATCACTCGTTCGAGCAAATTCTCTAAGATCATTCAAAGGAGCCATGAAGGCGCTCGTATCAGACAATGGATTATGTATGGTGCCATATTTAGTAGGACACAGGTGAAACGAACAATCTATATATATATAACTGAATGTTCTGTTATTTGGTGGAGGGCAGATAGAATCGTAGGGTTGAGAGTAGCCAGGCCAAATCCTGGAATAGATAGATGGTCATGTGTGATCGAAAACGAACACTCTTCGAGAATCAGAACCAGATAAATAGGTTTTGATGTCTATTTGGTTAATTTTAAGTAGTTGTCGGGTCGTGTTCGGTCATTCGACACACTCTTATTCAATCGCGGGTACCCCATACTATTTAAAAGCATTACACGCCATCCATTTCAATTGAGTACCATCCAAGATGACGGGTTTTTAAGTTGGTTTGGGGTCCATTTGTGTGATGCTTGTTAATTGCCGGGTCGTTTTCGGAGATTCTACATACCTCGCTTCAATGGAACATACCCTCCGAACACATTCCCGAGCATATTGGATGTTATTCCACTTTTTGTGCCCCATAATATCGATGTGCCACCATAGAAACCAAAATTGCGCCTCCAGTAAACAAAATGTACGACTGCAACACCTGTCACTTTAGTCTCACGCGTTTCGCATGCGCACAACATCTCATACCGCTGTGGTGATGACGTCACCACATGGCCGCCCAAATGGCAATCGATATGGCGTTAGGATCAACTGACAAATATGGCGTTACACGAGTCCTCCAGTGAGATCCTCTTGATCAAGCCAATCTGGGCGCTGACATGCAGTACAATCGCCGTGGACTGGTCACTTTCCACGGGTGGGCAATATTTCCACGGACGCAATAATATTACATTCCAAACACTAATTATAGAAATAACCATCAAAAATTTAATTAATGGAGCACCGGGTACAACCCGGTGCTTCGTTAATTAAATTTTTTCTGATGATGATTTTTATTACCTGATAAACGCATGCGTGGATATCACTGCCCACGCGTGGATTTCGACAATGGTAACGGCGATTGTACTGTACGTTTTGTGTCACTGAATTTATCACTTGTGCTGGCAGTAGCAGTAGCAATGGTAGTTGTTATTGTTGCTGCTGTTGTTGGACTGGTAGTAGTAGTAGGAGTAGTAGCATCGGTAGTAGTGTAGCAGCAGTGACAGCAGCAGCTGCGATTAAACACAATGTTCTGCATACATTTCAACATAGCTATGTCTGGTAAAATCATCTTTTCTCAGTCAATGAATATAAAAAATGTACTATAGTCAGTACATCTCTCGTAAATTGAGCATTCCATTCTTCGTCTTTTTCTTAAGATAAGGATCGAAATAAACGGAAAATTACTGAGTAAATGAAACGTTATTTTCAGACTTTATCGCGCTCAAAAAAGAAATGTCTTCAAAGCCTTGCCTGTTTTTAATGTTTCCGTCCTTGTTTTTAAAAGGAATCCGAAATCCGAGGATATTTTAAAAGCTGTGTCTTTCAAAATGTGATTTTTTTTCGATGAAATATTTTTGGAAAGTGACATTTTTCTGTCGGTCTATTTTCGACAATTACGGTGTCCCTTGAGTGCAATAAAGCGACATCCACAATACTTTAGCTGATGGTGCCTTCTTGCACTCAAGGCACGATAGAGCAGTTCTCTCTTAATCTTACCAATTAGCGCCTACAAAAAATGCTTTCCATGCTGGTGTTTCCACAATTTTTCACTGCCCAACATAGCCTGTAGCTTACGACTTCTCATAATCTCATTGGAAGGCACGAATCTAGTGGGGCTGCCACGTCGATTTGGCTCCCAACAACCCTCATTACCATGTCTGTCGGAAAGTTTTGTTGTCCGTCGGAAAAGTCATGATGCTAAATACCGTTATGTTACAAATATATTTTGTATGGAAGTGCCCATTGTATATGACAATCGAGTGGTGATGGACATGAAAACAAATTTGTGTATTATTATTGTTTTAAAGAAATTACTTTCATTGAGACCTAAATAATTAGAAATCTGTTTCTCGGCCCTCCCGCATGGTCCTTTTGGCTGCCGCATGCTCTCTTTTTATAGCCAGCGCAAACTCAACCCGTTGAACCCCGGTGGTATCTTCCATGTCTGTTCAGTGGAAGCAACTGGAAGAGTCCATATTTGTTATTTGTGGGTAACCAATTAGCAACCCATTCTTGTTTCGGGCATGTGAGTAAATCTTGGTTTATATTTCATTAAAATATATTCATATGATACCCGTCGGTTATCTTTTAACCCTTTACGCAACGTAACGGTCAAAACCGGCCAGCGCTATTCTCAAAAATCGCCAATTAATTTTCATTATTTTGTTCATTTTTTGTCTCAAAAACATAGGTTATGACCCCTCGTTGGAACGAGCTCCTCGAGCTCGTTCCACTGAGGGGTCATAACCTATGTTTTGAGACAAAAAATGAAAAAAATTAGTTATTCAATAATTTTGTTTGCAAGTGTCGTCTGCTCTTCAATTTAGATAAAGGGTTAAAATACAGAGTCATAGACACCTCCAGATGACGAATCTACCCCCAAAACACAGCGAGGTGGTGAGACGTGTATTCATTCAAAGACTGAGTGGTATTCTCTGAGTTCGGCCGACCTCTTGGATGACCATAAATCTCTCATCTCCACCCCAACGTGTTTGACAAACTTCAGCGCCTAATATCATGGAAGTAATAAACGTTTTCACAGTCTTACTTTTATACCAGAAATGCTTTGGTGATATTTCTGCTAAATGCTAACAAAAGGATGGAAAAAGTCACAAACAGAAATAGTACTTGCCATAATCCGGAGAACGGCACAGAAATCAACATTAATTTTGTTGTCTGTTGCTGGTGACAAAATGTATTTAAAGACAAACATGTACAGTTTGAGACCATTTATGATATCAGTCTTAGATAGATGAAAATGCATTTAGACAAACTTCATAAATTTGTTGCCTCTGTGTTACTAGGGGGCTGGGTGTCAAAAATGTTGGGACAAAACTTGCTAGAATAGGAAATCCCCCCCCCCCCCCAGGGTCGTCTACCTCGAAATAATCAATATGTACTCTTCCAATGACTATTTTTGAATTGACATGAAATTTACTATCAGCGATAGAAGGGTAAAGATAATTGCTACTCCCAGAAGTATAAACACAGACTCTTAAAATGATGGAGATCCGACACTATATGGCCTTAGTTGTTGAAAGTGTCGTTAAGTCCTAATAAAACGAAAGCACACACGTGTACATATACAACGGCGAGTAGGAATCGTGTAGAAAACATCAAACAAACAAAACGATGGTGTAGGGCAGAGAGAGAGAGAGTTGTGTGATATCAAATGTTGGGAGTTTCTACCAAGGCCGACTGGCGTGGTTCAAATTTTCAAATAGAGGTGATTTGATTGATTGCATATGCGAGTGAATGTGCTGAATACTTCAGATATACCCTCTACCGAACTTTGACGGGATCAGCTTTTTTCACACAAGAAAAGAAATCAGGGAGATGCTTACTCCAAAAAATAAAGCGTCTTATGACAGAAGAAGGGAGCTATTATTTTTTTATTTATTGGGGTATAACGACACTTTCGAGAGCCAGGGCCACCTCGTGTCGGATAGTTTCACGGGTGGAGGAAGCCCTGGTTCCCGAAGAGAACCGCCAAGCATCGGCTAGCAACTGTCAAACTCCCCAACGTACCAACTCCGCACATTCAGGGTTAGCATTAGTTGAAGACAGGTACACTATCGACGTGCAGTACGCCTTAGTACACAGCACCAATGTGCCCCCACGTGGGCAATCGGTATTAAGTACCGTGTCCAAGGACACGACGCAGTTACCCCTTGTGGGGATCGAGCCGTGGACCTTTCGGTTTAAAGTCGAATGCCGTAAAACTGTGAAAAGTATGTGTTGCCAAAAATCAAACAAACACAACGAGGGACAATCGGGATTAAGTACCTTGCCCAAGGACACGACGCAGTTACCCCTGGTGGGGATCGAACCGTAGACCTTTCGGTTTAAAGTCGAATGCCGTAACAAGTGAACCTCTGCGCGCCCTTTTGGAAACTATAAAATCATTAACTAGGAGATGGAGTGGACGGAACAAATTCAACTGCACTAAGACGGTGGCGTGTAATATATGGTTACAATGCACTAAATGATTTGCATTGGCGACAATGTGAACATTTTTCTGCAACCTAAGCTCATTAAGCTCATTTGTGGGAAAACAGTCATGTATCCACTTAGTCTATCATCTCATCAAAAAATGAACAGGAAAAAAATATATATTGCCGTGTGTTTTTTGTGTTCAAATTTGACGATTCCCGAACTACCCCCAGTCTCGCACTAAACTGAAAAAGAATATTTTACTTGTCCCCATCGACTTACTTTTCAATTCTCACAATTTTGAAAGGACATCCGGTGCAAATATTTTAAGTCTTTTACCAAACTAGACACTGTGACATTTTTATTGAGGGTTCCACATTCAATAAATAATGTCCCAATCAGCTGATTTCCTTCCTCGTGATCACGTCATCGTGAACATCATTTCACACATCTGACTTCAGAGCGTGAACACCTGGACAGCCATGGAACTACCTCACAGACTAGTTAAAGCCATCTCAGCTCTGGGTGTCTCATGCCCTATCTCCTGGACTATCCGGGAAATAGGCGTGACCGTTCATCTGAAGCTGGAATTTGAAATTGAGAAAACCACAACACCAACCCCTTCGGGGAGAGGTAGTACCTTTGGTGAGAGGATCCCCTCTCACACTGGTCCTCACCCGAAGGGGCACGGAGGCCTTGAAAAGAGAGAGAGCAGAAGAAAAAGAAGAGTCCATCGACCAAGCGCAGGGACGCACGGCGCTTGGAGGCCTTCAGGAAGAGGAAGAAAGAGGTGATGGAGGTGATGGAGGTTCGGGGGGGGGGGGGAGGGCAGCCGCCAGTTCCCCTCCCAGTCCCACAGCCAAACCCAACCAACTACTGGCTCCTCAGCCGGCTCAGTTGGATGCGGAACGTCCTGTGGAGATTGAGGAGGAATTGGATGCTTTCTCGCCACCTCCCACGTCTCACTCCCCTCTTCCTTCACCTCTGGAAGCCCGGACCAGGCAGATCTGGACAATGAAGTATCGCTAGCGGACCTCCTCAGACAGTCCCGAGCACTGATAAAGCACGCTGATCAACTCCTACCTAAAAATCGTATCACTACAACGACCCAAATCAAAGCAACATCACCATCACAACCACCTCCAAGGAAAAAGCACCGAAATAAGAACAGACGCGGCTAAGCCTCCTCCTTCCGTTTCCTCCTTTACAACGCCTTGACATCCTAAAATAGCAAACAGTTAACGAGGGTCGAAAGCCCCAAAGCGTCCCAAAGCGCCCCAAAGTGTCACTGCGCGCCTTCGGCGCGCGAAACCATTCAATTCGGATTTCCTTCGTTTATGCTCTATTAAATGTTGAGGTAAAATCCGTTACTGTAACCATATCTAAATATGCTCAAGTACCTGCGGCACAATTTTCGTGGAGATCCAATTTCCCAACAAATGAAAAGAAAAAAACGCCGTCAAGAATCGAAGACTATGACCTTATCGGATCCTATGCATTCACCTTGGGAAAATGGGAAAAAATGTTCAATCACACCGTGCATGAACAACTATACTTTTTACCCTTTATCCAACGTAACGGCCAAAACCGGCCAGCGCTATCCTCAAAAATCGCAAATTAATTTTCATTATTTTTTCATTTTTTGTCATAAAAACATTGGGTATGACCCCTCGTTGGAACGAGCTCGTTCCAACGAGGGGTCATAAACTATTTTTTTGAGACAAAATGAAAAAAATTAGTTATTCAAGACTTTTTTTTTAAATTGTCGTCTGCTTTTCATGTTAAGTGAAGGGTTAAGGGAGGCAGAATCAGATGAAGAGTCGAAACTCAATCCCGACCACTAATGCTTCCAGTGGCGGCGCCACGGGGGGGGGGGGGGGGGGGGGGGTATGGGGGGTACTTACCTCTCCACTTTTTTCGCCAAGCGTAGTAAAAAAAATACTATCATTTTAATTTCTGTATTGAACGTTGCCGTGTAACGGTGGGTATGCTTAATTCCATATTCCCAAGTGCACTAAATCAGAGAAGTTTTTAAATTATGTTTGTGTGTGCCCCCCCCCCCCCCCCCCCCCCCCCCCCCAATCACACACGTTAGCTGCAAACAACAAACAAGAGTCGAGGGACCAAATTGCAACAAGGCGTGCCGCGTTCAAACGGTCTGAAACATACCGTTTAAAAAGTATTCGAGGAATGCTAGAATCGAGAGCGTGCAACGCATCCGTTTGGAATGCAGCCTACTTTCATTTCGATTCAAGTGTCATTTGGTGCTTTGTCCTCGCACTTTACAACACCGTTCTTCCGTTAAAATGTCACCATGTACGACGTTTTCTATAACTGAAAGACCTGACCAATAAGTTTCAAAAGGATAAAACTGTTTTAATATAATTGTGTGAGAATGCTCCAGAGAACACCATTTACAACGTAAGTTTTTAAATTTTTCTCAACTTCCGGAGGGGACACCCCTCCCGAAACCCACCCCGGCTCAGCTCTACGCGCCGAGGCCACCGCTGCGCGGCGGGCAATACCCCACTGTACCCCCTCACTTCTGTAACTCTGGCGCCGCCACTGAATGCTTCCATGCCCACATAAGATGAAAAGACCAAAGAGGATATAAAGTATAGCCTCCATATTCTATTCGATTCGATTTGAACTTTTTCTGGTGGTTCGATTCGATTCCAGTCACAATGATTCCGACATTATGCAATTAGGCTAAAGAAAATTAATCTTTTGATTTTCAGGCAGCGGCGCATTCGTTTTTTCGGCCCGCGTTCGTCATATTTATTTCGGAGGCAAAATTCAAAATGTATTAAACTATCATAGTTGTGATTTTAGCGGTATCATATCGGGATTTGCAATGTAATATGTCGTATACATTGATACAGTATTGTTATTCTCTTGGTGAAATGCGACACGATTCTCATATGTATGTACAAAATAATTGTTTATTCAACTGGTTGAGAGCTATATTAATTTTGGTGGTCTGAATTTGTTCATCAAACATTGTTTTGTTACAAATTATTGGAGAGTGCCAACAGGCATTTTCCAATAATTTGTAATAGAACAAATTTGTATAAACAAACTACTATTTACGTTTGACTGAATACGAAACATGGGTAAGAAATATGTTGGCTTTTGCACTAGTACCCTCATTTTCTCGGGAGGACTAACTGTGGCTTCTCGCACTCAACCAGTTCAAAAACTCCTTATTTTTTTTCTCCATTTTTGTTGTTCTATATTGATTTTTGGGTTGTATGATCATTGTTACAAAAAAACTATCAGTGAAATCAACATGGAAGTTCTAGTATTTAATTTTAGGCTCTCACAACTAGATTTTAGGCATCGGCGACCATTCCACCAGGAATAAAAAAATAAAAATAAAAACCGCCCTCCTTCATTCGTTTAAAAAAAAGCCTGAGAATCAATTATTTATTTTTGTTTGGCCTTATCAAGATGTTTTTAAAATATCATCAATACTATAATCAGGTCTCCTGAGCAGGGGGGGGGGGGGGGGGGGGGCTTAAAAATGAGAAGTGTTCAATGAGGTTCCGTTTCGGATACTATATTGATTCCGTTTCTGTGATATTCTATATATTTGATTGACAGAAAACGAGCCTGCGTTGCAATATATACGGCATGGTTTGGGCCCAACAACTGGAAACACAGTACCTGAGTGGAGAGTGACAATATTTATCATAATCTATGATTGGAAGAAGGCAGAAAATCCACAAGTTTCACTACCAATACTTGAAAAGCGATAAGACGAGATTCGAGATTCGACGAATGTAAAATCGTCTCCCTAATTCGATTCGACCCGGAATTTCATACCAGCAGTGTCCGAGTATAAAGGAGAACCACAATTCTTTTTTTCATTTTTTTGTTCTTGGTATAAAAAGTCTGAAACTGTAGAATAATTTTGTTTGTTTGTTCAAAGTTTTCATTTTTAATTAACAGGACGCTCCAGGAGAACGCGGATTTTACCACTGGGCAAATATTATTTATTTATTGGGATGTAACATCACTTTCTACAGCCAGGGTCACCTCATGTCGGACAGTTTTACGGGTGAAGGAAGTCGGACTACCCGGAGAGAATCACCGAACAACGGTTAGCAATTGTCTGACTCCCCAACGTACTGACTCCACACAGTTAGGGTTAGCATAGGTTTAAGACAAGTACATCATCGACGTGCAGTGCGCCCTTAGTACTCAGCGCCACCGTAGTGACCGTACACACACGTGGGCAATCGGATTTAAGTGCCTTGCCCCAGGGCAGAACGCAGTTGTCCTTGGCGGAGATCGAACCGTGGACCTTTCGGTTTGAAGTCCAATTCTGTAACCACTGAGCCACCGCGCTTCCTGAGAAAATATAAGCATCTTTTTTACTATTTTCGGTGTCTTTAATGGAATTACATTAACTGCTTTGAAGTTAGTTAACTCTTTACCCAACGCAAACGATATCAAAATTTATTATTTTAAATAACATTTTTTCAAATTTTTCAAAACATTTCAACAAAATCATATCATGTGACCCCTCGTTGGAACGAGCTCGACGAGCTCGTTCCAACAAGGGGTCACATAATATGGTTTTGTTAAAGTTTTTTGAAAAATAATATTTTTTCAACTGCTGAATTTGCATATTACGCGTGCGGATGAGGCCGATTCGTTGGGTAAAGGGTTAATAATGTTTGTCGGACTAAGCCAGCAAGATATGTATAGAATATACAAAATATATATTTACTTCCAGCAAGATACATAAAAAAGAGGCCTAACAGCCAAGATAAGTCAATATTGGTTTGAAGACGAGAGATGAAAAAATCGCCATAAACTAGTATCAGCACTGCAAGAAATCGAAATACTAACAGCCAGTACGAAAAATGAAGGATGTTATACGATGTCAGTTAATTTCATATCTAATATGAGGAATAAGAATTTTACAATACCATATTAGGTCACTAACTTTGTAATGAATATATCTTATCGACTACTGTTTCTGTGAACTAAACTAGCAAAATACGACGAGTAATAAGTGGTAGAATTCTTACTTGTTTAATGTGAAACAGTAGTTATCGTCTGTCAACATTTTGGAAAATTCGTGATATAAGGGGAGATGACTCTGATTGCCCTGTTAGCCGCATATTGACTTCTACTTACTGTATGTAATCCACATATAGGTTACACATGACGTTTAAAAGCCAATGAAGTTCTAAGAAACTTGTCGGGGATGAAATATGAACTGTTAAACCATACTTTGTAATTACATTTTTATTACGTCATCAGTTTATTTGAGAAAATTCTTTGAAAAAATGTTACCTGAATTTCACCATAATTTTTTTTTTTTGTTTTATATTATTTGAAAGTGTCGTTTAGCACTATCCTATGGACTGTGACAAAATCACAAACCATATCACTGGTGGGTTGAAGCGGAGGATGGCTCGGTGCTCACACCACCCCGCCCCGTAAACTTTCTCAATTGTTCTAAAAATGTACGGATCATACACGTCAGCATCATCAAGTATTTGTCTATGTTTTTTTCAGTGATTCGCGTAACCACATTACGTCCCTGAGATTTGGATTTACAGATACATCTTTAGTCCTCGGTGCCAGTACACATTTTAGGGTGCAACCTCGAGTGGAAGCAAGCCGGCACTATAAATGCACCGGGGTGTTTTTTATAAGACAATGCTCTGGTATACCAGAGTATTTGGGTAAACTACCATTGTGCACCACGATAGTGTTCTGTAAGAGATTCGCCGCGAGAACCCTTTTGCTTCGGAGGGGGTGGGGGACATTAGCGGTCCGTATGTCCCGCGACGAATCCTACGTCCGCTTCCCCCTTAACCCAACGTAACAGCCAAAATCGGCCAGCGCTATTCACAAAAATCGCCAATTAATTTTCATTATTTTTTTCATTTTTTGTCTCAAAAACATAGGTTATGACCTCTCTTTGGAACGAGCTCGTCGAGCTCGTTCCAAGGAGGGGTTATAACCTATGTTTTAGAGACAAAAAAATGGAAAAAAATAGTTATTCAAGAATTTTATTTGCAAGTGTCGTCTGCCTTTCATGTTAGGTAAAGGGTTAAGTTACAACTGCTGGAGCCGCCCCTGAAAATGCAGATTGGTGGCAACTAAATAAGAAGCATTTGTGAAGAGTAAATGAAGCCAGTATTTCCTTACCGGCACTTTAGAACCAAACCTTGGTAATTAAATGGCTTCTGTACAGAAACATATCAAGGCAAACGGACATGTGATTACTTATATGAACCTGCACGTGTGTATGTGTATGTAAGCTGTACGATGGAAGGCTGTCTGAAAATCATCCAACACAAGCAAACAAGATTACTTCCCATTTACGAAATAGAGCCGGGTTCCAAAATACGGACAAATAAATGCTGGTTGATAAAAACGCCCCACGTTCTTTGCTATTATTAACAGACCTGTACTGGGATATGTATGGTTAAAATTGGAACAATTCGGCAACAGGTAAAGCAGGTGGAAGCAATATATTTAATGACCAGGCGTGCCGACACAATAAATCGAGTAATAAGATAGACTGATATAATCAGATCTCTGTACCAAGATAACCATCGTGTTAATGTTATCACGCTCCATCTGCGCCATTTAATCTTTTATAGAATCATAAAAATCCTTAATTACTCTGAATTACCGCTGAGGAAATTAATGTTATGGGAGAATCAAAGGAGCCAAATTCGAAAGAGATCTGCAAGCCTTCTTGCGTTGTGGACTAAAATGAATCCCCCACACCTCGAAGAAGTAGAAAAGAAAAAGAACATACAAACACACCCGTGCCTTACGGGCTACCAAGTATTATTTCATGCTCTTATACAAGACCATTTGTCAATGACACCATCGATTAATACCAGGCTATCGGTTTGTTGATGTGTATTATGATATGCGAATTGGGAGAACATTTCCGGAAAGGGAGATTTGTCACATTTGTCAGTAGTAGTATAGCATGTACCGGGTCGTCCATATTCAGCCGGTTCTCATGGCGTATCTCATATGTGACGTCATAGTCACGTGACCCAGTGGCGCCATGTTGTGTTGCCATGGTAGCACGCGTGATCGGCCATCTTGTGACGTCATCCCCGTAGTGATGTGTGGTCCTAGGGCGCATGCGCAGCGCGTGTTGTTAGGTTGATACGTGTTTCCGTCGGTCATTTTGTATACTGGAGGGCGCCATCTTGGTTTCTAAGGTAACACGTGGTTGCTATGTGACCCAAAACCCTACAACCAAGACAGGGGTATGTTCGAAGGGTGTGTTCGATTGAATAAGAGTAAATCTAATTACCACAAACAACCCGACAATCCCTCCAAATCCACCCCAAACACCGAAATTGACTTTATTTAGTACATATTTCCTTTTAGGACCCCCCCCCCCCCCCCCCATACCGTAGATTTTATTAGTAGCACGTAGTGCTATAGGGTGCGTTCGATTGATTCGCAGTATACTCCAGTAGAGTAGAAGAACATCTCAGCTGGAACAGCTTTGCTTATTGTTACTATATTTAGCTTTTCTGGTCTGTTCTTGTTAGTTCTGACCCTATTCCGAGTACTCTTGTTGTTTTTTTTTATTTAGGCCATCTAATCAGTTCACTTTACTGGCGCTAACTAACCAATCAGATTGCTTGATTTCCCATAATCTGTATGCAGAATTATCTCTCTTCTGTATAACAAAAGCCTGTATCATTTCCAATGCCTATATCATTTCCAATGCCTATATCATTCCCAAAGCCAATAAGCTATCCAGCAGTTACTGAAAAGTCATTGCTCAAACGACTCGAAGCCCATCGAGCAAATGAGCTTTAGAGCAATTGCTCGAACGACTCGAATCCCATTGAGCAAATGAGCTTTAGAGCAATTGCTCGATCGAATGACTCCACATATTGCTCGTACGGCTCGAATCCATTGAGCAAATGTGCTTTAGAGCAATTGCTCGTTCGAGTGACTCGCACATACGACTCTTAGCCTCATTTCAGAAAAAGGGGTGCCGAAGGCCATATTTTTTCGAAAAAGGGATTCCAAAATGGGATTCCAGAAAAGAGATTCCATAAGTGGGATTCCATCTCACCTCGAGTGACTCGAACATTCTGCTCTAATGACTCGAATCCCATCGTGCAAATGAGCTATATATCAATCGCTCGATCGAGTGACTTGCACATACGACTCTTAGCCTCATTTCAGAAAAAGGGGGGTGCCAAAGGCCATATGTTTTAGAAAAAAGGATTCCACAAATGGGATTCCACAAAAGGAATTCCATAAGTGGGATACCGTCTTACGTTGAGTGGCATGAACATACTGCTCGAACGACTCGAATCCCATCGAGCAAATGTGCTTTAGAGCAATTGCTCGATCGAGTGGCTCGCACATACGACTCTTAGCCTCATTTCAGGAAAAAAGGGGATGCAGAAGGCCATATCTTTTCGAAAAAGGGATTCCAAAATGGGATTCCACAAAAGGGATTCCATAAGTGGGATTCCGTCTTACCTGGAGAGACTCACACATACTCCTCGAATGACTCGAATCCCATCCAGCAAATGAGCTATAGAGCAGTTGCTCGATCGAGTGACTCGCACATAGGACTCTTAGCCTCATTTCAGAAAAAGGGGGTGCCAAAGAACATCTGTTTTCGAAAAAGGGATTCCACAAATGGGATTCCAGAAAAGGGATTCCATAAATGGGATTCCGTCTTACCTCCGGTGACTCGCACATACTGCTCGAATCCCACTTATGGAATCCCTTTTCTGGAATCCCATTTTGGAATCCCTTTTTCGAAAAAATATGGCCTTTGGCATCCCTTTTTCCTGAAATGGGGCTAAGAGTCATATGTGCGAGTCACTCGAACGAGCAATTGCTCTAAAGTACATTAAATTGTTCAATGGGATTCGAGTCGTTCGAGCAAAATGTGGAGTCACTTGATCGAACAATTGCTCTAAAGCTCATTTGCTCAATCGGATTCGAGTCGTTCGAGAATATGTGGAGTCACGTGATCGAGCAATTGCTCTAAAGCTCATTTGCTCGATGGGCTTCGAGTCGTTTGTGCAATGACTTTTCAGTAACTACTAGATAACTTATTGGCTTTGAGAATGATATAGGCACTGGGAATGATATAAGCATTGGGAATGATATAGGCTTTTGTTATACAGAAGGGAGACAACTCTGCATACAGATTATGGGAAATCAAGCGATCTGATTGGTTAGTTAGCGCCAGTAAAGTGAACTGATTGGGTGATCTAGATAAATGAAGCAACAAGAGTACTCGGAATACGGCCAGAACTAACAAGAACAGACCAGAAAGCTAAATATAGTAACAATAAGCAAAGCTGTTCCAGCTGATAGGCTCTTCTTCTCTACTATAGTATACTCCGATTCAATCGAGCGCGCCCTGTTGCACTACGTGCTACTAGTAACATCTACGGTATGGGAAGGGGGGGGGAAATCCGTACTAAATAAATTCGATTTTGGTTGTTTGGGGTGGATTTTGGTGATTTGGAGGGATTGTCGGGTTGTTTGTGGTAATTATATTTACTCTTATTCAATCGAGCTCACCCTTCGAACATACCCCTGTCTTGTTGTAGGCTTTTGGGTCACATAGCAACCACGTGCCACCATCAAAACCAAGATGGCAGCCTCCAGTATACAAAATGGCCGACGAAAACACGTATCACCCTAACAACACGCGCTGCGCACGCACACTAGGACCACGCATCACTATGGGGATGACGTCACAAGATGGCCGCTCCCGCGGGCTACCACGACAACACAACATGGCGCCACTGGGTCACGTTACTATGACGTCACATATCAGATCCGGCATGAGATCCGGCTGAATAGGGCCGATTGGGTACATGCTATACTACTGTCAGTCTAAAACGATAACAAAGGACATTGACAGACGATCGTGTTGATATGATTGTATGAAAGAAAAACCTAAATTCGCAGCATCATCAATCGCACTCTGTTTAAAGGTCCGAATGCATCATTTTCAACCCATCCTCCATCGGTCCTTTTCAGACATCAACTCAGTCACAACAGAGATCCATGGTAACTTGGAAGTAAATAATTTCACAGCATCGGGGGAAATCAACACGCTCACTATTGTTCGAATTCTCTTGGAACATTTTGGGGGCAAAAGTACTTTCTGGGGTATTCCGTGTACTTTTTATGAATATTACTTTATATTACGTGCATGTTTCAGATTTTATACACTCGGTGAGTTTTTTTTCAAGTGGTTCAGGTTATCTTTGAATCCCCTCATACATTGTCTCAAACAAATGAAAGGAACATCCAAATTTCTTGTTGGTGGTTTTGCATTACAACATTCCCATCACACCAAAGGGTGTGTCGTAAAACTGCTTTCTCCGAGTCAGTATGTTATCATAACGTTGAGGATAAGACTTTAGAATTACCGATCATTTTGTGGTTCTACGAGGTCAATACTTATGCCATTGGCAAATTAATCTTCTTCAAAATCATAAAATTCACTTTTTTCATGAAAAAATTTAAATGTACCTTTCCTATGCACTTTACTCATTATTTTGATATATTATTTGTCTTTCTTCACTTCTCTTGTCCGTTTCTGAGACATTGGTAAAAAGTCAACAAATTGATCAAAATTAGATTGGGCGACCCCTTAACGACACGTTTGACTACTAAATCGGTTGAAAACGAATGTCAAATAAGGAACTGGGTGTAGGGAACGGTTGTCACGTCCGTCATTGTTAGATTTAATATGGAATGCATTCATGTTTTCGATTATTTGTCCAACCAGGGAGCGCGGTGGCTCAGTAGGTAGAGGAGCTGGCTGCAAGCCGAGAGGTCCTCGGTTCGAATCCCACCTGCGGCAACCGCGTTGTGTCCTTGGGCAAGACACTTCATCTCCATTGCCCGCGTGGGGCCCGTACTTCACGTCGATGGTCCGTATGTCTTCAACCAATCTAACCCTGCCTGTGCTGCAGTGTGGAGTTACGATGTTGGGGAGCTGGCAGCTGCTCGTCGTTGCTCGGTGGTTCTCTCCGGGTACTCCGGCTTCCTCCACCCCTAAAACTGTCACGGTCATGATTAGCCATTGTGCATAAATATGTGACCTTAAACATCAATAAATAAATAAATAAATATTTGTCCAACAATGCACAAACACTGCCACAGAACCAAGCACGTCAGACATCAGTGGGCGAAGAGGTGGAAGTTTCACACAGAGGTATTGATCAACAGGGCATATCGCAGATTACCGTGAATGTAAAATATTGGGCTGGAGAGAGAATGTCGTCCATTGCTGGAAGACTAAGGATCTTCACTGGGGAAATTTGGTAGAAATTGGTGCAACTGGAGTTATATGAAGCTCTCCATGCAGAGCGTTATATTTTCTTGAATTTGAAATGCGCTCATGATCATTTTGTGTCGTAGAGCTAGAGTGCCGTTGGAATAAAATGTCGGAAAATCTGTGTTATATTTTTTCTTTATTGATAATTCCAAGCCTTCATATCATTTCTTGGGTGATCTCGGATGTTTAGGATATTCCTACTACACATTTCAGCTGGTACTGTTTACATAAAAATTCTCTTATATTAGTTAAGCACATTTCTCCTACAGAGGCTGGTTTCCGATGAGTGAACATAACTACATATTACCTCGATTCAACGCTGTTTCAGTGCCCCACTCTTGGCCAGAGATTTCGCTGGCCAGATTTGTGAGGTATAAAAACAACAACAAAAATAATTTGGCGTGTATTCAATTTGTTCATTAATGGATTTTACCTGTTATCTTATCCCCTGGTAGGAATCCGCTGACGCTGTTTCAAATTTTAGTTGTGGAACCAATTTCTCTAAGTGCTTCAAGACAGCCAGTCAAATTTTATGGTTTGATAAACAGAACATTTAAAATCATAATTTTAATCTGATGGGTGGTCGAAGTTGAAGGCATTAAACAGCTAATTAACATCGAACTAATTATATAAAAGGATAAATCTCGGATGGGTTGGGGTGGTGTCCACCTCTAGATTTCAAAATTCACCCTCCTTCCCCCACCGGGAGGCAAAATTCCGACTACCACTACATAAGTTCCAACAAGTTGGGAATTTCAATAGCATCTCTCCAACCCCCGAAGAGTCAAATTTTTCCAGTTACAGGCTTTAACCCAATACACACAATACCAAATTTGGTTATTTTTTATGCCCCCCCCCCACCCCCGAGAACCTCTTGGGGGCATTATTTATGTCGTCCGCCCGTTAATTTTTGGTTTACGTCAAATAACTAAAGAACCGCTTATTTGATTAAATCATAATTTTATGGGTTACTTGTGGATGACTAGACAATGCTTTCATTATATTTTGGTCCAGCTAGCCAATTCAATATGGCCGCCATAGCGGCCATATTGAATTTCGTTTCCGCCCAATAACCGACGAATGCTGACTCGAATCATTTTTGTTTTTTAATTATGCATTGTTGATGTCTAGAGGAAGCTTCCATCAATGATGGACCTGTCGACCGAACCAAGATGGCCGCCAATGACCAATTCATTATGGCTTCCATGGTCATCTTGAATTTGGTTTCCGTCCAATAACTAATGAATACTGATTCGAATCAATTTCATTTTTGGTTATGTATTATTGGTGTCTAGAGGAAGCTTCCTCTCGATTTTGGATCAGCTAGCCAATTCAATATGGCTGCCATGGCGGCCGTACTGAATTTAGTTTCCGTCCAATAACTAATGAATGATGACTCGAATCAATTTTAATTTTGGTTTTTGCATTGTTGGTGTCTTGATAAACCTTCCTTTCAATTTTGGACCAGTCAGCTGAAACAAGATGGCCGCCAGTGGCCAATTCATTATAGCTTCCATGGCAGCCATCTTGAATTTGATTTTCGACCAATAACTAATGAATGCTGTATCAAATCAATTTTCCTTTTTTTTGTGATGCATTGTTGGTGTCTGGAGGAAGCTTCCTTTTGATCTTGGTTATGCCCCCGAGAAACTTAACTACCCTTCTATGACACCGTCGATGGCATATGCCACGCTTCTCGTTGATCGTTTTATTTTAATTTTGCAAAACATTTTAACAAAACCATATTATATAATCCCTACTGGAAGGAGCTCATTCCAATGAGGGGTCACATGATATGGTTTTATTGAAATGTTTTGAAAAATTTGAGTTCTTTTTTTTTTTAACTGCTGAAAAATTCCGTGGGCGGATTCGCCGATTCGTGAGGTAAAGAGGTAAGATTCAGAATTCCATATCCGTGCACGACCATTGACTGTAAATTATCAAACGGAGGCCCTTGGTAATCACAAATTCCGGGTGTAGGGGGGGGGGGGGGGGGGTTACTGCTTTTCGATCATTATTTGGAGGACTTTCATTACTTTTCAGTCGGAAAACTCCATATTTTGGACCAATTCTGGACATATTTTGAAGACTTCAACTAGCGCCCTGTCTGCAATTTCCAACTTTTTCAATTTTGAGCTGCGAATTTCCAACTATTAAAACTTTGATGAATTATGGGGGTGGTGTGACCTCCTCGCCACCCCACCCCCCCCCCCTCCCTGGCGCCACGTAACTTCTCTGGTATTCGATGAGAAGTTCAGGGTGATTTTTTCAATCCATGGCCGCATGCTGTTAATTTCAATGTTGACTGAGTGTGATGTCTGTTATGTAAGCATTGTCGTTGAACAAAAACAATGTTTTAACCCTTTACCTAACATGAAAAGCAGACGACACTTGCAAATAAAATTCTTGAATAACTAATGTTTTTCATTTTTTTGTCACAAAAACATAAGTTATGACCCCTCGTTGGAACGAGCTCAGCGAGCTCGTTCCAAAGAGGGATCATAACCTATGTTTTTGAAACAAAAAATGAAAAAATAATGAAAATTAATTGGCTCTTTTTGTGAATAGCGCTGGCCGGTTTTGGCCGTTACGTTAGGTAAAGGGTTAAATTGAGACGCAATAAGCAAGATGGACCATACAATAATTGATTTTTATTTTTTATGCAGGGAATCGCTGCCTCAAAATTTCAATCAATGATTTAATATTTCCCTTTGCATGTTGTTCTCGATGTAACCATCATACCATTATTGATGTGTGTATTCAACGTTGCTCGATACAATACAAACTTTGATAAATGTGCTAGATACGCCACGCATGGAATTTGGTCTACGTGTAAGAAAGTCGTGTTAAGAATGCATCTGATTGGTCATTACGCACCTAGGTGTTGTGCAGGCTGCAAGCCGAGGGGTCCCCGGTTCGAATCTCGCCTGCGGCAATCGCGTTGTGTCCTTGGGCAAGACACTTCACACGCCATTGCCCACGTGGGGCCACGGTGGCGTTGTTTACTAAGGCGTACTGCACGTCGATGGTGCATCTGTCTTCAACCTATGCTAACCCTGCTTGTGTGGAGTCGGTATGTTGGGGAGCTGACAGTTGCTCGCCGCTGCTCAGTGGTTCTCTTCGGGTACTCCGGCTTCCTCCACCGGTAAAAATAAATAAATAAATAAATAAATAAATAAATAAATAAATAAATAAATAAATCTAGGTGTTGTTTTATTGTGAATGAAATGCTTCGACACAAAACAGTGTTAATCAAGAAAATAAACAGAGTGCCGAAGGTGATATTTTTCTTTAACCCTTTACCTAACACGAAAGGCAGACGACACTTGTAAACAAAGTTATTGAATAACTCATTTTTTCATCAAAAACATAGCTTATGACTCCTCATTGGAACGAGCTCAACGAGCTCGTTCCAATGAGAGGTCATAAGCTATATTTTCGAGACAAAAATTGAAAATTGAATAGTAATTTTTATGAATAGTGCTGGCCGGTTTTTGTCGTTACCTTCGGTAAAGGGTTAATAAAAATATTAGCTTCATTCACTTAATTCAAGTTTATTTGTGGCATAAATACAGAACACAACTCGTATAAAGTGCGGAGAACAGAAATCAACGACCCTTGGTGGCATTTTTCCAGTTCCCCGTACTGCACCTCGTTGTTTTTTGTTTGTATCACCCTGCGACAGGATAGCACGGTGAGAAAGAAATCACTAATTATCAGATTATCACATCGGTCACAATGCTTCCACTGCATGAAAACTGTGTAAAAAAGGCTTCAATTCACCTTACACAGAAATACATTCATTATGTTTTCTCGACGACCACGTCCATTGTGTGAAAGCACAAAGCATCACATGCATACATATGGTATCCCGGCACCGATTATTCCTACTTCGTTAATAGGCACCAGTCATAATTATTCTATTACGGACCTCTCCCACGGGGACTCTTCTCCTGTGGTGTTATGTAATAAGATATACTTACGGAACGGGCAATATACCACAGAAGATTACATTATAACTAACAGTTCCATGGGGAGAGGCGCAAGGTAGATTTACGTCATCCCATGTTGTTATTAGAATTGATAATCTTAAATGCGAGAGAATAAATTTCTCACAACAACAATCTTATTTTTAGGAAATGCGAGAGAATAAATATATTGCTATAAACTCTTATAACTAGGCTTTATCAAGTTTTGTCACTCATCTCTGCAAATGGAAATAAACGTTGCTGAACATGCTAAAATTCGCAAAGAAACAGAGGAGAAAGCTCGGAAATGCTTCTTGGTTGACGTACCGCGATTTTACATATTGGAAAGGTATTAACGTTGTTTATTTATTTATTTTCTTTATTTTTAGGCTTGTGTTTTACACACAGGTTAAACAATTCATTGAAAGACAAAGTAGTTATTTTTAACAGGGAAAATACCTTTTTGGAAACTGCAGAATTGTCAATCGTTAAGTTCGTTACCTGGGCGGTACAGTATATATATGCAATTGTTTTCAGATATAATCCCTCGGGAATTGTCATCACGTTAGTATAGTCCTGTCAGGGACGTGGCTAGAGGTTTCCGATTGGGAGTGGGGTGTAGGGTAGAGAATGTCCAACTAGGGGGAGGGACCGCGAGAGGGAAACCCTCTCCCGGTCCCTACCCCTAGTTGGAAATTCACTACTGAGAAAGATTTGAAGCCATGAAAGGGGGGATAAAATTGATTCTAGTAACTGAAATGCCAACACATTTATGATAGAATTATCAGGTTATTATTATTTGGTATTCTTCTGGGGATTGAATATGTGCTAAACAAATGCTCAAACTTAGAACTTTGAGCAATTTACACTATCCTAATATTAAATCAGATCTTATGCAGGAATGATCAATTTTCGATGTTTCATCATTTTGTAACTGTGGATGATGGAATTAACTCAGGATACCGTAACGATTTTACACAATGTGATTTTCTTGAAAAGCATTTTGAGGATTTTTTTTTATGACGACAAGTAAACAAACTAATGAAATCTCGTACCGACTGACATCATGCATACTTATGAAGCTCGATATTGCGTATACTGTAGTTGTAAATAGTAACAGTTAGAATTTTTGCCGATTTGAAACCGAGTTGGAATTTTGGGGAAGTAAAGGAGACATCAGCATCACCAAAGAAGCTCTAAAATCCAGATAGATTGAATTTCCAACTACTCATGACTTGCCCTCCAAATTTCCAACTATAGGAAATTCTGGCCAGGATTGGGGGGGGGGGGGGTGATATCCCCCCCCCCCTGTCGCCACGCCCCTAAGTCCTGTCTTCAGCTATAGCGCTACCTAGTCAAGGCTCAATGGATGCGATAGCAGTCGGAATGCTCCCACATGCATGCTCAATGTTGTAGAATTTAACATGTGTTGGACTAAAGGCGGCTACATAATCTGTCTACATTTACTTATGTATGTATTTATTTATTTAATTATTAGGGTTTAACGAAACTTTTGCCTGCCAGGGTCACCTCATGTAGGACAGTTTTACGGGTGAAGGAAGTCGGAGTACCCGGAGAGAACCACCGAGCAACTGTCAGACTCCAGAAACGTACTAACTCTGCAGAAGCAGGGTTAGCATTGGTTGAAGACGTGTGCACCATCGACGTGCAGAACGCATTAGTGTACAGCGTCATCGTGCCCTCACGTGGGCAATCGTGATGAAGTGCCTTGCCCAAGGAAACAACGCAGTTACCCCTGGCGGAGATCGAACCATGGACCTTTCGGTTGGAAGTTCAATGCCGTAACCACTGTGCCACCGCGCTCCCTATCTACGTTTACTTATTGTCGATGTAAGTTACTATAAGCACAACAATGAAATGGGCTCTCTCATACAGTACATATGCAGAACGTCACGATGTGCGAATGCGTTCGTCAATACGGCGCGAGTGCCAGCGCGGAAGGTTAGAATGAAAGGTGCAGCCTCGAGTTCTGTCCTTCCGCGATGGCATTAGTGTCTTATTGGCGAACGCATTCACACATCGTTTCATTCTATGTTTATTACATGTCTCTATGACATAGAATCCATTAATTTGAAAATTCAAACATCGCACAGTTCTGGTGTCTGCTTGAAACAAACACAAAATTCAGGTGTGATGGGAAAACACGTGTGACAGATCAATACGTACATAGAGAAATATAAATGGAAATTTGCGGTTATCTGAGAGATATTCGCTTCAAAGTCAAAACTTGAGTGTTATAAAATCACTCCCATTTTCAGAATAAGTTTAGTTTCGTTAATTTTGGTGGACTTGAAGAAAAACGTTCTCCACTGAATAGACTTTCGATTTATCGGCTGTCCACGCAGCTTCCGAATTGAACTGGCTCAGAATGCAACGTTTCGATTGGCCGACTACGAATATGGGCAGAGTTTAGTTCTTTTGATTGATCTATGACGTCAGGTGGAAAAATAGTCCGTCAAGGGTAATTCTTATGGAACATGTGTTCCGTATGCATTTGTAAATGTGGAACTGCTGAAAAGGCAATAGGCGTGTAACAAAATCCTATCCCATCCAACTTGATAAGCTACAAGTATTCTCTGGGCATTCCGACTGCGACCAATAGAGTAGTGTGGTCGTTGCCGTGACATTCCAACTGCAATCAGTGGAGTAGAGTGGTCGTGGTCGTGCCATTCTGACCACGATCAGTAGAGTCGTGGTAAGTCGTGGTCGATCAGTAGAGTCGTAGTCGTGGTCAGGCTTTTCACATCAGTCTTCAATTGAGTAGGTCAGTCCTCTGTCTATCGTGGGTGCCTTGATTATTATGGGATGTTATTGGAAATGTCAAGTTCTCGAGCCATGAGTCAAATTATGTAAGGAATTCGACGCTGTTGTGAACTGGAGCAGTCTAGCCCTCAAAAGTCCATCGCATATGCTTAGATTCAATCGTGTGTAGTATTTCAGTTGGTCGGAAAAGCGAACCTACGGTTCGCATGACCGACCAAATGAAACATTTAAACCGATTGAATCTAAAATATACCATAGACATTCATTTTGTTTAAATTAACACAAGGAATATTTTTTAGTCGTGACTTGATTGTGGTGGAATCGTTAATGACTTTATCAATACTTTGAAACACATGTTTCTTGTCGAAATAGTTATGAATGAAGACTCACCGATGCTGCAGTTTTATTTTCACGAAGCGTAGTTCCACAAATTGTGTTAATATCTTGATGTTCTCAAGGCGAATTAAATACCCTTGATTGGAATATACCTGGAGCACGAAAGGATATCTGTACATCTTTCTGAGTAAAGGGACCTCTCATTAAATCAACGGTAGTCTGCACACAAAATGGATAATCAACCAGCCCATAAAAGCGTCTGATTCCTTAAAGAATTCGAATGGTGTCTTTAGAGCTCGAGGAGATGTATGCACGCTATTACCAACGTCCGGGTTGGAGGACAATTAACCATTTCAAGTCTGCGTTCCTGTATGGTAAAATCCCACAGAATACTTCCTTCATCATTAAAGACATTTTGTTCCTCAACGGCATAGCTTGTGACTCTGTGGCGAGCTCTTTCCAATGAGGGGACATAAGCTATGTTTTGAGGACATAACATGAAAATTTCCAGTATATTCATGAAACGTTTTTCATATCTTGTCTTCTGTTCGTGTAGGCTGAAGAGTTGAATGATTTGGGAGCGCGGTGGCGCAGTGGTTACGACATTGGACTTCAAACCGAAAGGTCCAAGGTTCAATCCCCGCCAGGGGTAACTGTGTTGTGTCCTTGGGCAAGGCAGTTAACGCTGATTGCCCACGTGGGGATAGGATGGTACTGTCTATTAAAGCAGAGTATTTTTTAAGCAATTTCTACTGGGTGACACAGATCCCTAATAGGCAACCACCCATTACATTATGGTTTCTCAAAACTGATAAGTCCTGTGCTGGTGGATCATCAGAAGGGGTAAGTGAATCGATTGAATTTAAATCATTATCTTCAGTGGCTGATGAAGAACCTAGTCTCTTTTTTGCTGGCACACCAAAATAGTCTGTAATGCGCTTAGACATGATTCACGATTCACTTCATTACTTGTACACTACAACATAAAAAAACACTACTGTAAGAGAAAACTTTGGTAGCATTTATTTTGTACAAAAATACCTTGTCGCACAGAACCTTGAAAACTACTGTTACTGGGAGACAAATATTCATCACTAAGCGACATTTTGTCGCCCAGTGATAATGTTTAAAAATACTCTGTATTAAGGCGTGCTGCGTGTCGATGGTGCACTTGTCTTCAGCCAATGCTAACCCTGCTTATGCGGAGAGTCTAGCCGTTGCTCGTCGCTGTTCGGTGGTTCTCTCCATATTAAGCCGCCTTCTCCAGTCGTTAAACTGTCTAACACAAGGTGACCCTCTCTGTCGAAAGTGTCGTTAACCCCCCCCCCCCCCCCCGCCCCCGTTTCCACCCCAGAAAAGAAGTTGAATTATTACCGATAATGCTCGGTAATCTGCGTCACTCGACGATTGCTTAATTTTGTTTCCTAACAGAATTTATTCATACTGCCTTGAAAGGGTTGAATGACACGAAGAATGCAAACAACGCCCATTCAGCTATATTCAGTAGCCATGTTTATTTATTTTTAGTCTCTATCTTCCACCTAAATTTTATTCAAATGCTTCTCGAATTTCAATTAGCATAGTTAAATCAGCGGTGTTTGAATGGAGAAAAACAAGTTCTGACAGAAAAAAAACAAACAAACAAGTCATTATTATTCGATAGACTGTCTGCTTCTGAAACAGAGGACAAATCTGGAAGTGGAAATACAGTGGTAACCAGAGTAACTGTTCATTACTAGCAACCTCCATAGATTGGGCTGCGGGATGAAAATAGACCCAGTTCTATTACTGATAGATCTTACATTTGTCACTTCAAATTATTGGCTAGTTTTGCACCATGAGTAGTTTAAAATCAGTTGGGTTAAAAATCAACACCAAATCAACTGGGTTGAGTGAACATAACCCAAGTATGCTGTATCCATTTTATTCAGACGGCTAAGCCACTTTCTTTCATGTCTTGCAGCCATTAGGGGAGTATGGAAGGAAGGCGACGGGAAAGAAATAAGTTTGGCTGACAGGAAGGAAGGGTGGGACAGGAAAACATTTGATGACACAACGTGGCATTTTTTTTTTTTTTTTTTCCATTCTTTTCAGACACAATTCTTTTCCTCCAAGCGTTGAGCGAAGAATCGGCGGACGCATGTAATCCAGTATACCACCAATCACATCCTGTTCGTCCTGGTATATAACTCCATCAATAAAGATGTTTGAATCACCTTCAATGTGGCATGCACCTTCAGGCACACAACAAAAGATGATGCCCACACATTCTGCTGATGAGTTATGATCTTTTTTTCATTATCGATTAAATTTTCTGTTTGTCTTACTCAACTTTGATAATGCCACACTGGACAGTTGCCCAGTTCTTATTTTGCATTACCTATTTTAAGACAAAACATGATCAATAAAGCCTGTTTGTGTAGGTGTAAATTTGGGTCATCTGTAACTGTGAGATCATTTGCTTAAATCGTTTTATGTAATGATGGATGTAGATTACATCATCTAGACCACTCTTGTTCTGAATTGTGATTTCAAGACTAAGACAAAAAGAATAAAATACATACACACTAAGACTATAAGAATAAAATACATATTTTATACCATGATTACCTATTCTACTATATATAAAAAGCCTATGACATATAGAATATACCCAATGTAGCTTGGTGTACCAAATGTTCACCACGCGTGGTGAAGTGGTGTTAACCGCGAGCCTTTGGCGCGCGGTTAACATCACTTCACCGCGAGTGGTGTGTCGCAGGATTACAGGGGTTAAAAGTTAAATTGATGTTCGAAATGATGGAGGAAAATTTATGTTCTTACCAGTGCTCAGCCGACAGCCAGTAACTGTCGTCAGAACCCCAGTTCGAACGTAAACCTTGCCACCTCATCAATGCCCTGTCCGCTTGAGACTCTTAGGATTTCCTGGAGATGCCTGTGGCTTACAACGCCAAAGGGCGATCAACGATAATTCACTGAAAATATTATTTATTTACATGTACGAAGAAAAAAAATATGAAACAAATTACTCACAAAATTATCCATAAGAATACGCTAATTACGCGGATAAAAGTTTATTCTTTTGGGCCCTCGACGTCTCCTACAGCTAACTGTGTCCGCTGGATAAACCTCATATCATCTTCATTTTCTCACGGTTTGTGATACATACAAAGTGTCTATTCACTTCTCGTTGCTTCCTCCTCACCGGGTCAACTTCACAGTCATTCGGACTTTGCACCTTGCCTGGCTCTCATGGTTTTAATTTATTCTTCGCCCTCAGATATATACTTGACAAAGCTTACATAAAAATATTCTGCAAAGTGTTCTCAACACCACCAATTCTCGCACCGCCTAAAACTATCTTATCTCGCGAGCTATTCAAGCGCTTACTCAAGCTCATAATATGGTTTCCAGACCTCAACGTTACAGCTTTTACTTCTTTGGCTGCTATGCCACTACGGTTCGCAACCGTTAACAGACTACTCCCTCACAGGGTTACGACAATACGCGGACTTTCAATCTCGGTGCCTATGACCCTCGACGGCCAAGGTTAAACTCGGACCTTCTCTGAGTGCCCTCAGGCCAACTGCCCCTCAGAATTCTGCTTCACTTTTTATCCAGTCGGAACGCAAAGTTTAAACATATTAATTCTGATCTAACGAGTGCTTTGTAATTCGATATGGATAGAGATATTAATGCGTATTTTGTTTGAGTTACACTCGCTTGACATTTCGTGGACACTTTTATTATTATGAGCTCGTGTTCTGTGATGTCTGACAACATATCTCGGATCTCTCCTGGCTTGGTAAGATATGCCTCTTTTGAAACAACTAGACGTTTGAATGATTGTCTGAAACGGCCAGAACACGATTAAACTGTTTACGTTCAAATTACCCGTGAACAATCGCTAATTCAAATCCACGATGGACAGGATGATAAATTGGTTTGTTGTAACCATAAAGAGAAAATCGCTGCCATGTTCCCCACGTGTACGTCTGCTTCGAACACGCGAAACAATATTCTAGCTAAGTAGAGGTTAAGTTGACTGCATTATTTCTAATTGACCATTCACCAGATAGCGTGACACAAGCAAATAAATATTATTTAATCGAAGGCTCCCATATATTTCGCCAGCAATCTTCGCCATATTACTATGATTTGTGTTTTTTCGGCAACTCCTAGGACTTGAGTAAACTTTAGTCCAAGTTAAATTACATAAAAAAAATAATAAAGTTGTAATCCCAACTCTTGGCCTCAAAGAGCGTGACAACCCCCTACCAAGGAACAAAACCCCGCTTGTTCCAAAAACACCACACGCTCAATGAGGCCAACTAGATTTGCCTCGCTGTCACACTAATAACTAATTTACACCCAAACACACATCTTTAATATACACACCTTTCATTATTTACACAACTCACTCCACATTCACACTAATGCGTTTTTCCTGTCCAGGCACACGCGACAGACGGGTTAACTAGCGGAGTTCGAATTAAATCTGACGACTGAGGTAGTCAGCCGCAACATTTTGACTCTCCTTGATTGCTACTATTCTAAAACAGTAATTCTGTAGCAGGAGGGACCACCTCATGATCCTGCTACTTTCCACCTTACTTGAGGATGTAGGCCAAGAGCCTCTGATCCGTGTGGAGTACAAACTTCCTTCCGTGCAAAAAAGTTTTGGAACTTCTTGACGGCAAAAACAATTGCTAGACATTCCCGTTCAATGACCGAATAGTTACGTTCCCTCGGGAGCAGCTTCTTGCTGGCGTACGCCACCGGGAATCGCCCATCCTCGTATTCCTGCAGTAAAACTGCACCAACCCCTGTGTCTGATGCGTAGGCCTGTACTAGGAAAGGCCTAGCAAAATCAGGCAATCGGAGAATTGGTGCCTTACTGAGCACATCCCTTAGCGTCCTAAATGTCCTGTCTTGGGGAGGTACCCACTTGATTTTATTTGGTCTGCCTTTCTTTTGTGAGATCGGTCAAAGGCGCTGCGATATCGGCAAAGTTTGGCACAAACTTTCTGTAGTATCCAGCTAACCCCAAGAACGATCTTACCTGCCGTTTCGTCTGTGGGGGACTAGCATTGCGAATCCTCTCGAACTTCTCGTCATCCATAGCCATCTTTCCTCCTCCAACCTTGTGACCGAGAAACTCGATGGTCCTGAACCCTACTTCACACTTGGAAGGTTTTACTGTCAGCCCTGCCTTCCTGAGTCTCAAGAGCAACCCCCTCAGTCCTTCAACGTGCTCTGGACACGAACGTGTCTTGCATAAGATATCGTCCACGTAGTGAACTATATCCCGCGTGTCCGCGAGCAGTTTGCGCATCATCCTACTGAAGGTGGCGCCAGCATTGATCATTCCAAAAGGGAGCTTTCGGAATTGAAAACATCCATCCTGGGTTGTGAATGCGGTCATATGCCTGTCGGTTTTCCTAACATGAATTTGCCAATAGCCCTTGCTCAAATCTATTTTGCTGAAAAATTCAGCACCCTGCAGACCAGTCATTATGGTTTCCATGTTCCCCATGGGCTCATTGTCAAATCTAGTTATGGCGTTCAATCGCCTGAAATCAATGCAAAATCTGACGCTATCGTCTTTCTTCTTCACAAGTACCACTGCTGAATTGTAGAGAGAATTTGAGGGTTTAATGACCCTCGCCTTCAACATCTTTTCCACCTCATCCCGCATTTCAAACCTTTTTGCATAGGGAATCCTCTAAGGCTTCATTCTCACCGGTTCCCCAGTGGTAAGTTCGATTTTGTGTTCCTTGAGGTCCGTGGTCCCCGGACCCTCGGAAAACACAACCCCGAACTCTTCCAAGAGTTTCACAACTTGGTGACGCTGTTCGTCTGACAAATTGTCACAGATATTAACATCCTTATACGTCTCCACGCCGCTCAGCTCGCCCAGTATTAACAGGCTGTCTTCATCCACGACACCTATTTCAATCTCATCCTCAGGCTCTTTTATGGCTAAACCCGCATCCTTCTGGGCTCCATGAGGGTCGGAAGCACTACGGCTAAAGGCTCGCGTTGCTTCCTTTGCCTCTCTATCATGGTAACGCCTTAGCAGATTCGCATGATAGATCTTGCTTTTACCTTCTACATCTTCCGGATAGTCCATATTTCCGACTACTTCAGTCACCACGTAAGGCCCCTTCCACTGCAATAGCAGTTTGTTATGGTCCGTTGACAGGAGAACCGTCACCTTTTGCCCAACCAAAATCCTTCTATCCTTATCACCCCGGTCGTAGTGGTGCTTATGTCGACCCTGTGCCTTCCATAGGCTTTCTCTTGCCAACTGGCAGGTCTCTTCCAACCTATTTCGTAGGTCTAGGACATACTGATAAGTATTCCGAACCTCGCTGGTCTCTTCCCCGGTCCAGAGCTCACGCAACACTTGCATGGCCCCCCTAACTGTCCTCCCCCGGTAGGCGAACAATACCGCTGGCAGATATCGGTCCCAATACTTTGTTCTTTCTTTGCACATTTTCTTCAGCATTTCCTTTAAAATGCCATTAACCCGCTCACACAGACTGTTACACTTCGGGTTATATGGGGCGGTGAATAACTGTTTAACCGCCACCAGCCGACATACTTCCTCTAACAGCCCCGATGTGAACTGCGACCCCTGGTCGCTTAGGATTTCCTTCGGAAAACGTATTCTCGAGAACACCTCAAGCAGGGCCTCGGCTACACGCTCCGTCTCGATTTTGGGTAGAACCACCGCCTCTGGATACCTGGTGGCATAATCCACCACAATGAGGATGTATCAAATAACAATTGGAAATTCAAGTAGTTAGTTTAAATTATAATCGCATATGTCACCTGATTTATAGAGATTATTACCATTATGTGGATGTACAAAATATGTATCCGAGTCGAGCTCCGGGTTCTAAGAGCAGATCACGACGAGTCGAAGACGAGTCGTGATCTTCCCTTAGATCCCGGAGCGAGACTCGATTACATATTTTGTACATCCACATAATGGTAATAATCATGTTATCTTACAATATATTGGGATAAGTCAAGAATGTAGACGAATATATAACGAACTATTTATTCGTACGGATGAACAAAAAGAAAAAAATGGAACTCACGCGAAAGGAACGTGCTTGTATCCGACCCCCTGATACAAACATCTGTATCAGGGGGTCGGATACACGACAGTTGCGGAGTTAATACAGACAAAATACATGTTGACTGTAAGGTAAAAGAATGCAACACCATTTTCAACAGGACAGAGCACTATTAAAATGTCGAAATTCTATCTAGGTAACTTATATGAAAATAAAGGCATATTTATCTTCGATGGGATGTTGGGTTTCAAATGGGTGGGGGTGTCTAATTGTTAGTATTTGATAGAAATTGCAAATACAATGCATAAAAATATCGGGTTGAAATCTCGAGGTTGTCAGTCTGTGACTCACTAACCGCTGGGGAAAGTCTGGAAAGGGATCGCATCGAGCTAGCGCGTGGATACAGTATGAATGCTAAGACGCATGAAGCACAGTTTACTCAATGGTGCGCCGAGGGACATAAAAATTATATGAAGCCCATATAGCTACGAGCTACAGATGCTAAGTGAAACGATCGGAGAGCTCGAATACAATTTTAGGACGACTGTTGATGGAAATCAGAGAGTTAAACGTTGGTTTATCGCTCAGCTTGTTGATATAAACATTTGACCTTTGATATCGTGTGGTAATGGTATATTCACCCAATGGGTGGGACATAAAGTGAACGGAAAGCTCAACTCTTATCGTGTGCTAACCATAGACGGTGCCGATATTAAACCCGGAGGAGCGTCAACGCCAGACGCGCCCGAACTGTGTTGTAAGTGTGCTGTGAATACTCAGTGCTGAGAGAGAGACAGTGAACTTGACCCTTTACCTAACGTAACGACCAAAACCGGCCAGCGCTATTCACAAAAATCGCCAATTAATTTTAATTATTTTTTCATTTTTTATCTCAAAAACATAGGCTATGACCCCTCTTTGGAACGAGTTCGTCGAGCTCGTTCCAAAGAGGGGTCATAACCTGTTTTTGAGACAAATAATGAAAAAAATGAATTTTGTTTGCAAATGTTGTCTGCTTTTCAGGTTAGGTAAAGGGTTGAATGGCACGGAAGACAAAATCCAAGTATACGATGAGAAACAAAAAGAACCATGCATCTGTAGCTACGACGAGACAATTTGCGCCCGAAGAAACTATGAACTGTCATTTAATGACATTTTCAAAGAGTGTGTGTTGTGTTTGAATTCAGGGAATCATTGCGAGTAGTGTTCATATTGGCGTAATTTAATTTTCTTTGTTGATATCCAGTTTGCTAACATATGAATGGTCGAGATGAGTCTTCATAATTCGATGAAAAGTGATCCTACCATATGAAGGTTTTTGCTTTGTCTCGCCCATTTGTCAAATGTTTACATCACAACTGAAATTTTCTTCAATGACCACTGCACTGACAGTGGATTCTCAGCTGAGGTTATTTTCCCATGAACACTAGCTGATCATGTGATTTATCCCATGAATACCAGTTAATCATGTGACATTCGAACATTGTGCATTGATATTACGCACTATATTCGACTTTCCAGAGTCTATTTTTACATTCTGTAATTTATGTTTTCGTTCTATAAATAGAGGGTTTCCCAGACTTAAATGTGAGTTGTGTTTTAGGCACTACATTTGACAATTTGGGTGAACTATTTTGTACCATCTCCGTGGGAACCCCGGGGAGTGATGCAGTGCCTGTTCACTGCGGTAAACAGGCTCTGTTTTACTGGTAAAATAGGACCCAGTCACCAATGCTTGGGAGGTGCAAACCCTCTCTAAAATGGACAACATGGCTTTTTAACGCTCACCCCTGGTCTTGAGTTGATACTCATGTTGTGGTCATGATTAGCCATTGTGCAAACACATGTGATCTTTAAACACCAATAAATAAATAAATAAATAAATAAATAAATAAATAAATAAATAAATAAATAAATAAATAAATAAATAAATATTTTGTATCAGAAGTTACGTTGTTTTGTTTCTTTTTTCGGAGTATACCTTGACCGAATTTTGGTTTTCAAGGCGGTGCCTTGTAGATAAGCCAACTCGATATGTTGTCCGGCCATAAAATAATTCTGTTTTATGAAGGGAATAAACATAAGAATTGAATCATGACTGTTCGAAATCCACGAGGTGGTGAAACTAACTGATAACGCACAAATTTACCATGAACCGCGGGTCATGGTAAATTTGCACTTGATCAATTTGTTTCATCACCTCCTGGATTTCGAACAGCAATGATTCAATTCTTAAATGAACAAGTGTGCGTATTCAACTGTAATTGTCGCTTGTGGTGTATTACTTAGTCTTCAAGTGGGTTGTTCTCACTTGTTTTGTTTTCCTCTTCCATATTCGTGACCGCTTGTATTAGCCCTTATTGGAAATAATAAAATCGTCGTATGCACAGAAGTTCATATGACTTCAGTGATATAAACGTCTGAGATTTCGGACGCGTGAGGGTACATTATAAAGCAAGCAAACACTCTGGATTAAATTTTAACAATTGATATGAACTATCTGTCGCCTTATCGGAGTATGAATGTGGGATGGGCGTGTTAAGTTTTGTATGAAGTGTTGCGCACTTCATACAACGTGACACGCCTATCCCACATTCATGCTCTGATAAAGTAACAGATAATTCATATCAATTCTTAGGTGAATAAAATGTTTTGGGTGAAGTCACTGTAGATCCTTATTTTAACCCTTCACCCAACGTAACGACCAAAACCGGCCAGCGCTATTCACAAAAATCGCCATTCCATTTTTATTACTTTTTCATTTCTTTGTCACAAAAACATAGCTTATGACCCTTCATTGGAACGAGCTCAATGAGCTCGTCCAATGAGTAGTCAGAAGATGTGTTTTTTGACGCAAAAAAAAATTAAAAAATACTGCTTCAAGAATTTTATTTGCAAGTGTCGTCTGCTTTTCGTGTTTGGTAAAGGGTTAATACTTTAAGATCATTGACATCTAAAATAAAGGAGCCATAGCCTCAAATAAAGGAGGATGACTGCAGAAAGATCGTGATATATATGATCGTACCTGGTTTCAGACGGCTGTCTCTCATTTCCGGCTACGCATCTCGTTGTCTGCAAATCTCCTTCCACCATAGATTAAGCGCTATTATTTATTTATTATTTTATTTATTTATTGGTGTTTAAGGTCACATACATGGCTAATCGTGACCTTGACAGTTTTACGGGTGGAGAAGGCCGGAGTACCCGGAGCGTAGCATCGACGAGCAACTGTCGGCTATTGACCACTATTGACCAATCAAATCAGTTGGGCGTATTCTGTAATCGTGGGATGTTCGAAGGCTTTGAGGCTGTATAAATTCCATCTTCCCGTTCCGTTTTTGAGCTTAATTATTTCAAGACATATGGCGAGGTGCGGTGTCTACACGCCAATTCTAGTCCCAAATCTCTACCGGTGGATTTTGGGAGCTCAAATCATAAAAAAAAGTTGAAATTGTGAGACCAATTGGAATTGTGCGTGCGTGCGTGCGTGCGTGCGTGCGTGTGCGTGCGTGCGTGAGTGAGTGAGTGCGTGCGGGCAGGCACTACTCTCTCTCTCTCTCTCTCTCTCTTCTCTTCTCTTCTCTTCTCTTCTCTCTCTCTCTCTCTCTCTCTCTCTCTCTCTCTCTCTCTCTCTCTCTCTCTCTCTCTCTCTCAGATTAGTTTCAAAGTAACCCAGTAACCCAAACACTTTTCATTTCAAATTATAGCCTGATAAGAACAGATGTAAACCTGTAAATATTAGACGTTGAATGTGTCAGCAAACGACTGTTTACAAGTGACCACCTGCAAGGAATGGTACATATATTTCACAGGCACATACTATTGTGCTTCACTTGAGGAAATGTTGTGAGCAGGTGCAGACCAGATGTCTGGAGCACCAATAACCGAAATTGTATGCAAATTTGACGCGCTCTGCATTACTGAGCGCAGATAATAACATGTTGTCTGTATATTTTACAAGAAAAACAGGTTTACGTTATTACTATGTTTACTCGACCATTTCGAGTCATGCTAATGTTCAGCATGTGAAATTTATTTGAAAAGGAATTCCAAAGCATGAAGACCAGATTGCAAGGTTCGTGTCATACTTTGGAAGATCGAGGCACAGAGTGCCGGATGCAGAATTTATAAAGGGGGGCGGATACCAATTTCTGGAAGACGATAGATATTCCTATCATGTTGTTCACTTCTAGGGGCCATGTAGCCATCCATAAGGGGTGGGTGTGTGTAGGGCATGGGTGGATTGAGGGGGCGCGCCCAGAGTGCGCCCCTTCTTTATTTATAATTCTTTTTTTTTACAATCACCGATCCCAAGGGACACGATATTATCAGCGACAGAACGTGGACATCCACTGCCTTTGGTACCTTTGGTAGTGGATGTCCATGTGTTATCTCTGATAATACCCGTACCCCATGAATACAGCTACAGGCCTAGCTCCTACGCGGATCTCATTTGAGCCGACAGAAATTGATTTATTTTCTTCAAAATCTGAAGCTGAAATATTTTAGTTGGACAAGTTGCGGTTATGTGCAAAGAAGCCAGCGGATGGCCACACTGACCTTCCATGTTCCAACATTTCCCCACGAGAACCCCCCCCCCCCCCGCCCCCGCTGAGAAGAATGATACCCCTCTCGTGTTCGTCGTCAGCTTGCCATTACAATCGTTGAGTGATGCTTCGCATCATGACCCATGCTTGAAATGTAGCACCCCCTCAAAACCAGAATCCTGGGTCCGCCACTGGTGTAGGGGTGTGTGACACATCCGCTCTCAGCAATTGTCCCAATAGAAATTGCAGTAAAGATATCGATTCACTCTTGCTAGTAATAGTTTTCAACCGATGATTGGAACCGGCCACCCCAATCGGCCGATTGTGAGCTATCGGATGACAACGGCAACAGCTCCTGGGACATCGGTTCAACCGATTGTTGACAAGCAGTTTGTGATGATTCATTAACCAAATTTTATTATCTTCTGCAATTGTTCAATTGTTAATGTGAAATGATGTCAATGATACCATTCAATAAAGTTGAGAAACAACCACAATGTGTATTCTTACTCTCTCTAGACGCCCCTTTACAGGATTTAGAAGTTAACCCTTTACCCAACGTAACGGCCAAAACCGGCCAGCGCTATTATCAAAAATCGCCAATTAATTTTCATTATATTTTCATCTCAAAAACATAGGTTATGACGCCTCATTGGAACGAGCTCGTTCCAATGAGGGGTCATAACCTATGTTTTTGAGACAAAAAATGAAAAAAAATTAGTTATTCAAGAATTATTTTTGCAAGTGTCGTCTGCTTTTCATGTTAGGTAAAGGGTTAAACGACATGTAAAGCTTACAATTGAGCGTACTTGCGACAATCGCCAGTTGATACCGGAAAAGTGAAGGTTGTAGTCCGCTGATTCAGGTCGCAGTAAAATTACGAGTCGCACGGACTTTACCCCCCCCCCCCCTCCCCCACCCCACCCTCCCCCAAGTGTGCGCGACTCGTAATTTTACTGCGTCCCCAGTCATCGAAGTTTAACACTGTGAAAATTTTTCAGTTTTATGCACTTCTTTCGAGCCTCCACTTGTCCAGTAGTGCACGGTATTACAATCGGAATCGACTTCAGAATCGGCGAATTGTGAGCTCAAATAACCGGTAATCGTTCAGCGACCATTTTTGGTAATCGGTTGAACATTAGCTATAATCATGTAATTTATAACCAGACTGAGACAACATTTGATACCTGGACTTATGTCAGTGACGTAGTCAGTCATACGAATGGAGATCTCTGGTACCCTGTTTGGTCTGTTGAGGGAACATCATCACCCTTTTGAAGTACGTTACGTAAGTAAATAAAAAGAAGGAGGTCCATGCGTCACAAGTGCTACGGGCATTTATCACTAGAATCGAGAGGGTAGGGTAAAAGGGACAACTGCCCCGGGAAACGGGGCCCATGATTTTGGGTGTTTTAAAAAGCGGAAAGTCGTAGGGAGGATTTTGGTATGAGCCTCAGCTAGTGGAGGTGGTAAGAGTGAGTAGTTGCATTACTGACCAGGTTCCGTTCATATAAAAAACACTTGTTGGTTTTCCACGTACCGGTCTTTCCTGAATTATGATAGTCACGATTATCC
Source organism: Pictodentalium vernedei (assembly GCA_031216915.1). Lineage (NCBI taxonomy): Eukaryota > Metazoa > Mollusca > Scaphopoda > Dentaliida > Dentaliidae > Pictodentalium > Pictodentalium vernedei. The sequence continues at coordinate 516,377,103 of CM062297.1, forward strand.
TGAAAGAAAAAATGCACCATACACACAAAAGTACAAGTAAAATAATAACTTATCCAAATTGTAAGGAAATAATCGAGTAGATCTTGTCAAGCAAATGCAGGAGAATGCTTTTCCTAGCACTAATTTAAAAACCAGATTCTGGAGGGGGACCCCGCCCCCCCCCCCCCCAACCCCAACCCGCGTTTATCGTTTCGCGACTTCGGCCCTCGCAGGGCCCTTACGACCGCGCTACACTTTGCCCCGAGGGCGTCCTTACTCTCGGCGGTCCTGTCATTTATACACACATGCACGGATAAAATATTGGAACCCAATCTTTTAAGGCATACCTTTGTCAGATCTAAATTTTGAACGGTAATTTCAAATGACTGATGTTCATTCCCTCTACATCATCAAGGCATGATGATGCAGTAGGCATATTGTATCCCAATTGTTTGTCTTCGCCCCTGCACCAACAGGAGGAACGTGTACTTGACTGTGAAACGTCGATCGTATTTTTGGACGTTAGGCGTATTTGCGCGAATTGAAAAGATAAGCAGAGTATTTATTTATTTATATATTTATTTATTTATTGGTGTTTAAGGTCACATACTTATGCACAATGGCTAGTCGTGACCGTGACAGTATTACGGGTGGAGGAAGCCGAGATAAGCAGAGAAAGACTGATAAAATATCCAGATACCACGCCATGTTTGTTTTGCTGTTTTTTCGATCGGTGGGCCATGCAGAACACACCTGCGCCTCACAAGTGCAGCAAGCGAGACAATCCGAAAAGGTCGCAGAATATCACAACAAATGTTATCTTGAAAATCTCTTTTCTAAGATTACCATAGATGGTGTTCGTCGAACACGAAACCCATCGAACACTCCGGAGTGCTCTGGCATTCCAAACATTTATGCGTTGTGTTTTGGGTTGAATTTATTACACTGAATAAACATAGGCGTACACAAAGCTCCCTGCGGTCAAATCTGGATTTTGTTTCGTTTATTCAAATTCATCACGCTTAACAATCATTTCTTGTGTGAATGTCCATCGTGAATGTGACACTTCACCCCCATTGCCCATGTGGGGGCACGATGACGCCGTGTACTAAGGCGTACTGCACGTCGATGGTACCGTACGCTTGTCTTCAACCAATCTAATCCTGCCTGTGCTGCAGTGCGGAGTTACGATGTTGGGGAGCTGACAGCTGCTCGTCGTTGCTCGGTGATTCTCTCCGGGTGCTCCGGCTTCCTCCACCCGTAAAACTGTCACGGTCATGATTAGCCATTGTGCATAAATATGTGACCTTAAACATCAATAAATAAATAAATCTTGAATGTGAGAAAACAATTTTTAGGCCGTATCACATACCATCCATTTCCAACTGCTAAAACTAAAAAAAAAAATTATAATAAATTAGGTATGTGACAACAGTTACTTATTCCTTATTCAACATTCGACTTTTATATTTTTATCGATTTCGATCAAACAAACGGCACCACAGGGTGGCCATGGACGATTAATGAATATACCAGCCACAAAACCCGGGCCAATAGTATTCAATTATCCGAAATTTGGCCCCAAAGCAGCGTGACCTCCGGAAATGACATTTTTGGATCGATTTGGATCAAACAAACGGCACCACAGGGTGGCCATGGACAATTAATGAATATACCAGTCCCCAAAATCCGGACCAATATTATTCAATTATCTGAAAATTGGACCCAAACTAACGTGACATCCTGAAATGGCATTTCTGGCCCGATTTGGATCAAACAAACAGCACCATAGGGTGGCTACGGACGATAAATGAATATACCAGCCCCCCCCCCCCCCCCCAAAAAAAAAACCCGGACCAATATTATTCAATTATCCGAAATTTGGCCCCAAAGTAGCGTGACCTCCGGAAAAGGCATTTCTGGTGCGATTTGGATCAAGCAAATGGCACAATAGGGTGGCCATGGACGATTAATGAATATACCAGCCCCCAAAACCTGGACCAATACTATTCAATTATCCGAAATTTGGCAGCAAAGTAGCGTGACCTCCGGAAATGGCATTTCTGGACCGATTTGGATCAAACAAACGGCACCAAAGGGTGGCCATAGACGATTAATGAATATACCAGCCCCCAAAACCCGGACCAATAGTATTCAATTATCCAAAATTTGGCCCCAAAGTAGCATGACCTCCGGAAATCGCATTTTTCGATCGATTTTGGATCAAACAGGCGGCACCACAGGCTGGCCATGGACGATTAATTAATATACCAGCCCCCGAAAACCCGGACCAATATTATTAAATTATCCATTAGAGTGACCTCCGGAAATGGCATTTCTGGCCCGATTTGGATAAAACAAACGGCACCACAGGGTAGCCATGGACGATTAATGAATATACTAGTCCCCTAAAACACGGACCAATATAATTCAGTTATCCATGAGCGTGACCTCCGGAAATGGCATTTCTGGCCTGATTTGGAGAAAACAAACGGCATCATAGGGTGGCCATGGACGATTAATGAATATACCAGCCCCCCCCCCCCCCCCAAATCCCGGAACAATATTATCCAATTATCCATTAGAGTGACCCCCGGAAATGGCATTTCTGGCCGAAGTTGGATAAAACAAACGGCATCATATGGTGGCCATGGACGATTAATGAATATACCAGCCACCAGTTCTGGACCAATAGTATTTAATTATCCGAAATTTGTCCCCAAAGTAGCGTGACCTCCGGAAATGGCATTTTTGGATTGATTTGGATCAAACAAACGGTACCACAGGGTGGCCACGGACGATTAATGTATATACCAGCCCCCAAAACCCAGACCAATATTATTCAATTATCCATCAGCATGACCTCCGGAAATGGTATTTCTGTTCCGATTTGGATAAAACAAACGGCACCATAGGGTGGCTATGGACGATTAATGAATATACCTGCCCCCAAAACCAGGAGCAATATTATTCAATTATTCATTACCGTGACCTCCTGAAATGGCATTCCTGGCCCGATTTGGATAAAACAAACGGCACTTTAGGGTGGCCATGGACGATTAATGAGTATACCAGCCCCCAAAACCCGGACCAATAGTATTCAATTATCCGAAATTTGGGCCCAAAGTAGCGTGACCTCCGGAAATGGCATTTCTGGACGGATTTGGATCAAACAAACGGCACAATAGGTTGGCTATGGACAATTAATAAAAATTCCAGCCCAAAACCCGGACCAATATTATTCAATTCTCCGAAATTTGTCCCCAAAGTAGCGTGACCTCCGGAAATGGCATTTTTGGGTCGATTTGGATCAAACAAATGGCACCACAGGGTGGCCATGGATGATTAATGAATATACCAGCCCCCAAAACCCTGACCAATGGTATTCAATTATCCGAAATTTGGCCCCAAAGTAGCGTGACCTCCGGAAATGGCATTTCTGGTTCGATTTGGATCAAACAAACAGCACCATAGCGTGGCCATGGACGATTAATGAATATACTAGCGCCCAAACACCGAACCAATATTATTCAATTATCCGAAATTTGGCCCCAAAGTAGCGTGACCTCCGGAAATGGCATTTCTGGTCCGATTTGGATCAAACAAACGGCACCATAGGGAGGCCATGGACGATTAATGAATATACCAGCCCCCCAAAACCCGGACCAATATTATTCAATTATCCATTAGCGTGACCTCCGGAAATGGCATTTCTGGTTCGATTTGGATCAAACAAACGGCACCATAGGGTGGCCATGGACGATTAATGAATATACCAGCCCCCCAAAACCCGGACCAATATTATTCAATTATCAATTAGCGTGACCTCCGGAAATGGCATTTCTGTTGCGATTTGGATAAAACAAACGGCATCATAGGGTGGCCATGGACGATTAATGAATATACCAGCCCCCAACACCGGACCAATTTTATTCAATTATCCATTAGAGTGACCCCCCGGAAATGGCATTTCTGGCCGAATGTGGATGAAACAAACGTCACCATATGGTGGCCATGGACGATTAATGAATATACCAGTCCCCAAAACCCGGACCGGTAGTATTCAATTATCCGAAATTTTGCCCCAATGTAGCGTGACCTCCGGAAATGGCATTTCTGCTCCGATTTAGATAAAACAAACGACACAATAGGGTGTCCATGAACGATTAATGAATATACCAGCCCCCAAAACCCGGACCAATAGTATTCAATTATCCGAAATATGGCCCCAAAGTAGCGTGACCTCCGGAAATCGCATTTTTTGGATCGATTTGGATCAAACAAACGGCACCACAGGGTGGCCATGGACGATTAATGAATATACCAGCGCCCAAAACCCGGACCAATATCATTCAATTATCAGAAATTTTGCCCCAAAGTAGCGTGACCTCCGGAAATGGCATTTTTGGATTGATTTGGATCAAACAAACGGCACCACAGGGTGGCCATGGACGATGAATGTATATACCAGCCCCCCAAAACCCGGACCAATATTATTCAATTATCCATCAGCGTGATCTCCGGAAATGGCATTTCTGTTCCGATTTGGATAAAACAAACGGCACCATAGGGTGGCCATGGACGATTAATGAACATACAAACCCCCCAAAACCCGGAACAATAATATTCAATTATTCATTACCGTGACCTCCGGAAATGGCATTTCTGGCCCGATTTGGATAAAACAAACGGCACCTTAGGGTGGCCATGGACGATTAATGAGTATACCAGCCCCCAAAACCCGGACCAATAGTATTCAATTATCCGAAATTTGACCCCAAAGTAGCGTGACCTCCGGAAATGACATTTCTGGTTCGATTTGGATCAAACAAACGGCACAATAGGGTGGCCATGGATGATAAATGAATAGACCAGCCCCAAAACCCGCACCAATATTATTCAATTATCCTAAATTTGGCCCCAAAGTAACGTGACCTCCGGGTATGGCATTTCTGATCCGATTTGGATCAAACAAACGGCCCCACTGGGTGGCCATGGACGATTAATGAATATACCAGGCTCCAAAACCCTGACCAATGGTATTCAGTTATCCGAAATGTGGCCCCAAAGTAGCGTAACCTCCGGAAATGGAATTTCTGGACCGATTTGGATCAAACAAACAGCACAATAGGGTGGCCATGGACGATTAATGAATATACCAGCCTCCAAAACCCGGACCAATAGTATTCAATTATCCGAAATTTGGCCCCAAAAGAGGGTGACCTCCGGAAATGGCATTTCTGGTCCGATTGGGATCAAACAAACGGGACCATGGTGTGGCCATGGATGATTAATAAATATACTAGCTCCCAAAACCCGGACCAATGGTATTCAATTATCCAAAATTTGGCCCCAAAGTAGCGTGACCTCCGTAAATGGCATTTCTGGACGGATTGGGATCAAACAAACGGCACAATAGGGTGGCCATGGACAATTAATAAACATTCCAGCCCCAAAACCCGGACCAATATTATTCAGTTATCCGAAATTTGGCCCTAAAGTAGCGTGACCTACGGAAATGGCATTTCTGGTCCGATTTGGATCAAACAAACGGTACAATAGGGTGACCATGGACGATTAATAAATATACCAGCCCCCAAAAACCCGGACCAATAGTATTCAGTTATCCGAAGTTTGGCCTCAAAGTAGCGTGACCTCCGGGAATGGCATTTCTTGTCCGATTTGGATGAAACAAACGGCACAGTAGGGTGGCCATGGACGATTAATAAATATACCAGCCCCCAAAACCCGGACCAATATTATTCAATTATCCGAAATTTGGCCCCAAAGTAGCGTGACCTCCGAGAATGGGATTTCAGGTAAGATTTGGATCAAACAAACGGCACCACAAGGTGGCCATGGACGATTAATGAATATACCAGCCCCCAAATCCCGGACCAATATTATTCCATTATCCGAAATTTGGCCCCAAAGTAGCGTGACCTCCGGAAATGGCATTTTTGGATCGATTTGGAGCAAACAAACGGCACAACAGGGTGGTCATGGAGGATTAATGAAAATTCCAGCCCCAAAACCCGGACCAATATTTTCCACTTAACCGAAATTTGGCTCCAAAGTAGCGTGACCTCCGGAAATGGCATTTCTGGTCCGATTTGGATAAAACAAATGGCACCATAGGGTGGCCATGGACGATTAATGAATATACTAGCCCCCAAAACTCGGACCAATATTATTCAATTATCCATTAGCGTGACCTCCGGAAATGGCATTTCTGGCCCGATTTGGATAAAACAAACGGCACCATAGGGTGGCCATGGACGATTAATGAATATACCAGCCCCCCAAAACCCGGACCAATATTATTAAATTATTCATTAGCGTGACCTCCAGAAATGGCATTTCTGGCCCGATTTGGATAAAACAAACATCACCATAGGATGGCCATGGACGATTAATGAATATACCAGCCCCCCAAAACCCGGACCAATATTATTCAATCATCCATTTTGGCCATTTTCTGGCCCGATTTGGTTAAAACAAACGGAACCATAGGCTGGCCATGGACGATTAATGAATATACCAGCCCCCAAAACCCGGACCAATATTATTCAATTATCCATTAGCGTGACCTCCGGAAATGGCATTTCTGGCCCGATTTGGATAAAACAAACGGCACCATAGGATGGCCATGGACGATTAATGAATATACCAGCCCCCCAAAACCCGGACCAATATTATTCAATTACCCATTACCGTGACCTCCGGAAATGGCATTTCTGGCCCGATTTGGATAAAACAAACGGCACCATAGGATGGCCATGGATGATTGATGAATATACCAGCCCCCAAAACCCGGACCAATAGTATTCAATTATCCAAAGTTTTGCCCCAATGTAGCGTGACCCCCGGAAATGGCATTTCTGGTCCGATTTGGATAAAGAAAAACGACACAACAGGGTGGCCATGGACGATTAATGAATATACCAGCCCCCAAACCCGGACCAATAGTATTCCATTATCCAAAATTTGTCCCCAATGTAGCGTGACCTCCGGAAATCGCATTTTTGGATCGATTTGGATCACAAACAAACTGCACCACAGGGTGGCCATGGACGATTAATGAATACACCAGCGCCCAAAACCCGGACCAATATTATTCAATTCTCCGAAATTTGTCCCCAAAGTAGCGTGACCTCCGGAAATGGCATTTTTGGGTCGATTTGGATCAAACAAATGGCACCACAGGGTGGCCATGGATGATTAATGAATATACCAGCCCCCAAAACCCTGACCAATGGTATTCAATTATCCGAAATTTGGCCCCAAAGTAGCGTGACCTCCGGAAATGGCATTTCTGGTTCGATTTGGATCAAACAAACAGCACCATAGCGTGGCCATGGACGATTAATGAATATACTAGCGCCCAAACACCGAACCAATATTATTCAATTATCCGAAATTTGGCCCCAAAGCAGCGTGACCTCCAGAAATGGCATTTCTGGTCCGATTTGGATCAAACAAACGGCACCCTAGGGTGGCCATTGACGATTAATGAATATATCAGTCCCCAAAACCCGGACCAATAGTATTCAATTATCCGAAATTTGGCCCCAAAGTAGCTTTACCTCCGGAAATGGTATTTCTGGTCCGATTTGGTGGTAACAAACGGCACCATAGGGTGGCAATGGACGATTATTGAATATACCAGCCCCAAAAATCCGGACCAACAGTATTCAATTATCCGAAATTTGGCCTGAAGGTGATCGATGAAAGAATGTTTTTTTAATTTAATTTTGTCGAGTTTTCAGCATGTATCGAATACCTGTGGGCCCGAGATGCAACTGCAGGGAACTCAGAGAATCTATCCTGGTTTGTGATATAGCTAAATTAACGGTCCCATTGTCGATTTCATCCGTGAGACGTATAGATGAGTCATCCTGTTAAACATGCAGATGTGTTAACTGTTACTTCTGCCTTCAGACAGACCCATTGTTAGAAGAACAGGGTCCGAACAGAAGTGGAAGATGTGTAAAGAGAGATGCCAATAGAGCGAAAAAGATGGCTCTTGGGAGCTTACTACGAATAGAAGAATGGACAGAACCACCCCGGATCGTCTGATGTGACAAAACGTGTCTTTGTGTATGTCATGGTCAACGTCACTGACTGCTGATATGGATCCAAGTCATAATTTTTTAAAAAACTGTTTGTATTGTACGCCAGAAATGTTTTTAAAAATATAGTGTGGTAAAAATTTTCTTTCCTGCAATCTACTTAGGGAATGAAATTGCTCTCCTGAATGGAGTTGGCGGGGGGTGGGGGGTCTTGTCCTGCCTGTTAATGACAATTCAAGTGGGGGCACCTATCCTGGCTGACAATGAGAGTGGGGTCAGTTGTTCTGGCTGACAATTGGAGTGGGAGGCGCTTGTCATGGATGCCAATGGACTGGGGGCACTTGTCCGACTATGCATTATTGAACTGGTGTTGTGTGGACTTGTCCGAGGTGCACTTGTCCCCCATTCATTGTAATTTCTCCTTCAAGTGCTTTCAAGCCAATCAATGAATGGGTTATGATAGTGTTTTTTCAGTAATTCTTCTATCCCAGTATGGTTCAGTTGAACAAGAAGTTCTATCTGGCTGTGTGCGGACTCCTTCGCGAAAAATTAATGTCATCCAATTCGTCTCGGATCCGTAATAACCTCGCAGACTGTTATTAACTCTTCTAGTGCCATTCAGTAAGAAATATCACAGAAAAGAGACAGCTTTGATTTATACCCGGCAGATAGACAACGCTCCAGTTACTCAATACACTTGAAAAATGTATGAAATCCATGGATAACAGTAACCCAACACATATAGTATATATGGACTTCATGAATGCCTTTGATACGGTGCCTCACAGAAGACTTCTGAAAAGAGTGAACAGTTTCGGCATACAAGGGATAGTATTGGAATGGATGAGGATTTTCTGGCCAATAGAACCCAAAGAGTAATTATCAACTGTGCTATGTCACCTAACCACCACGTCATTGGTGGAATCTCGCAAGGAAGCGTCCTTCCAGGTCCAGTTTTATTTGTCATCTACATAAACACTCTTCCGTCTTGTGTCAAATCGGGTGTAATGATGTTTGCGGACAACACTAAAATCTACAGAGAGATAAAAGGGGGAAAAGATATGGGTGAGTTACTGATAGACCTGGATGCGCTCCAATATTGGTTCGACAGATAGTTACTGCGGTTCCACCCTGAAAAAATGTGTTATGATGAATTTAGGACAATCCAAATTCCTTCAAAATTACATCTTAAAAGGACCAGACGGAAACAGATGCAGAATGAAAGAAACTGAGAGTGAGGAGGACATTGTTGTGAATATGGACAACCGTCTTACATTTGATGAACACATTAATGAGAAAACAAAGAAGGCCTAGAAAATTCTAGGAGCTATTAGAAGATCCTTCACATGCTTGGAGCATGGAACCCTTGTGATTCTGTATACAAGTCTAATCTGACCCCATCTAGCGTATGCCCAACCAGCTTGGAAATCTCATCTGACCCCATCTAGCGTATGGTCAACCAGCTTGGAAATCTCATACAAAACACCATATAGACAAACTAGAGGCAGTACAACGAAGGGCGACAAAACTAGCACCCGGGATGAAAAATATGACGTATGAAGAAATACTGAAGAAAATGAAGCTCCCAACATAAGAATATCTATAAGGCATAGAGGAGACATGATCGAGTGCTACAAAATGTTCAACAAATACGACAAGCAAGTAGCTAATATACCAACGAGACGCACTGAATACCGGACCAGAGGACATCACTAGAAATTATTCAAAGATTCAGCATCAAAGAATATCAGGAAGTTCGCATTTAGCCGGCGTGTGGTTGAACCGTGGATTAACCTACCAGAAGCAGTAGTATACGCAGAAGAACTAAACACGTCCAAGGACAGGCTGGATAAGTGCTGGGAAACACAGGAAGTCAAGCTGAATTATAGGAAAGCATTAAATGTGGTGACCGATTCTCAGCGTCAAAATTTTAATGATCAAATTTATAGACCTGGTTCCGTTATAAGTGAATTACAAGAAAATGAAGTGGATATAGTGGCAACCAGAAGCCAGCGTCCACGATGAATATGTACATAAGGTTATGGTATGGTATTAAAGTCTTCAACTATTTCGATCCGGAGGTTGCAAACATACTCACAGTAAGCATCGAGACTCGAACTAGAGGACGCTAATAAAAAATCACCAAAGAAAAAACCAAACCTGGATGTCCGAAAATACACTTTTAGCCACAGAGTTGTCGATTCTTTGAATAAACTCCCAAAAGAAATAGTAAATGCGGATAACATCAACATCTTCAAGAACCTTCTTGATAAATATTGGGACAAACAGGGCGTGAAATACGACTATCGGGCAGAATTGGTGATGCGATGGAACTACAGCTGGGCAAAATTTACCCGAACCCTTCTGTATATTATTATTATTATTATTTATTGGTGCTTAACGCCACATCGACAACAAAGGTCATATCGTTGCGAGAAAGTCATGAAAATGAGTTAAAAGGTAATGGTCAGGACTGTTTTTAAAAAGAAAAAAAAAATTGTGATAGATGAACGATAATACAATGAAAATGTGAAAATGAATATTCATAATGAAAGAAGAACAACAAATATAATACAAATCAACCTATTGATACCAAATCATGATGGGAAGATTAAAAGACAAAGCTCTAAAACTTGCTAAAAAGGTTGATTTCTTTTAGAAAAGACAAAAGCTTGCGCGGACTGGTAGTGTAAAAAAGGTCTCTAAGAGACTCCACAGTGAAAAACCGCCGCCTAACGTGATCGAAATCTGTACAATCTAAAAGAATGTGTTCCACTGTCAGCCCCTGCTGACAAGGAACACATTCAGGTCGCAGAGTGCCCTCTAATAAGAAACTATGAGTGAGTCTGGTATGACCAATATGACATCTTGTAAGGATAACGTGATCTTTTCGACAAAGATGAGAAAGAGGATAATAATCAGACACAGTTGGTTGGAAACGGTGGAGCTTGTTATTGGTAGCTCCATCCCATTCCGACTGCCACAAAGACCGGATGTATTTAGAAATAAGTGGCTTGTAATCACTGTAAGGAATTGGAAAATCAGTGATTGGCTTACTCAGAGCCTTTTTCGCTGCACTGTCTGCCCTGGTGTTACCAGCAATACCAACGTGTCCAGGTAACCAGCAAAACACAATATCATATTGGTCAGACTTCATTACAGTAAGTCGTTCACGAAGTGACAAGATTAGAGGGTTCTTCAACCTGGGGTTGAGAAGAGCCTGTAAACAAGAAAGAGAATCGGAGAAGATAATGGACTTCCATTCCTCTTCAGCCTCAATCTCATCGAGCGCAAGGTCAATAGCTTTTACCTCAGCTGTAAAAATGGAACTCGTATCAGGTATCCTGGTTGAGGTGGTCTGATCACCACTAACGACAGCAGATGATACTCTATCATTATCCTTGGATCCATCTGTATAGAACATAGTGTATGCTCTATAGTGAGACTTAATCTCGGCATACGCTTGCTTAAATTGCAAAGAATTTGTGTTTGCTTTTTTAGAAGAGGCCAGATCTAAAATAACCTTGGGTTTTGACAGACGCCAAGGGGGTATATTTGGTTTACGATTTTCTGCCACAGAATCTGGAGCAACACCAGTAGCCTCCATGTGGGTTTTGATTCTGAGTCCCAGTGGAGGAATCTGTTTTGGATTTTTATCAAAAAAAACTGTATTTAGAGGTTTAAAAACATAGCAGTAAGCAGGATTTGAAGGATTTGCAGATAATTTTGAGACATATTGCAAAGAGAGTTTAATTCGACGCTTCTCAAGAGAAGGCTCACCTGCTTCGATAAGAAGAGAATCTATAGGTGACGTACGAAACGCACCAAGGCTAATTCTGATACCACTATGACGGATGGCATCAAGAGGTTTCAGATAGGATTTCCTAGCCGAACCGTAAACCACACAACCATAATCCAACTTTGACCGTACAAGAGCTCTATACAGATGGGGCAGACTTTTTTGGTCGGCACCCCAATCAGTGCTGCCAACAACTTGTAGCAGATTAAGTGCTTTCTTGCATTTAATTTTTAGTTGTTTGATGTGAGACCTAAAACTTAGTTTCTCATCAAACAACAAGCCAAGGAATTTCACTTCCTTTACAACTTTAAGTGGGGTTCCATCTAAAAATAACTCCGGATCCAGGTGGTGTTTCCGGAGTTTACAGAAATGAACACAATTTGTTTTACTTTTTGAAAACTTGAAACCATTTTCAGTAGCCCAGCGCTGAACCTTGTTTAAGGATAGCTGAAGTTTGCGCTCAATAGCAGGCATTTTCTTGCCACTGTAGCAGATGAGGAAATCATCTACATACAATGAAGAATCAACATTTGTTTCAATAGCTGTAACAATGCAGTTGATTTTTATTGAAAAAAGAGTAACAGATAGAATACTACCCTGAGGTACTCCCAATTTCTGGTTGTGAGGGTCAGATAATGTTGACCCAAGACGAACCTGTAAATTGCGGTCCTTTAAAAAATTTTCTATAAAAAGTGGCATTCTGCCTCTCAACACCATGTTGAAGAGGTCTTTTAAAATCCCATACTTCCACGTAGTGTCATATGCCTTCTCCAGATCAAAGAACACGGCGACCACGTGCTCCCTTCTGGCAAAGGCATTTCTTATGAACGTTTCAAGGCGGACCAAATGATCGACAGTGCTCCTCTGGTTTCTGAAACCACACTGAACATCCGCCAGCAGACTGTTCGATTCCAGAAACCAAACAAGCCGATCATTGATCATCCTTTCCATGGTTTTACAGAGGCAACTCGTGAGTGCTATTGGTCTGTAGTTGGTTGGATTGCAGTGGTCCTTGTCAGGCTTGGGAATGGGAATGACTGTTGGTTTACGCCAGGAAGATGGAAACTGGCCAGTCACCCATATATCATTAAATATAGAAAGCAAAAGTTGGAGCGATGAAGGCGGCAAATGTTTTAAAATTTGGTAATGGATTTCATCAGGACCAGTGGCTGTATCTTTTGCTTTACTCAACGACGCTGACAGCTCATCAATTGAAAACGGTTCATTATAATTTTCATGATTATCAGATTGAAATTTGAATTTGTGTTTCTCCTGTTGATTTTTAACCTGGACAAACTGTGGAGTGCAATTTTCAGAAGAAGAGTTCTTAGAAAAGGTGGAAGCCAAAGTGTTCGAAATGTCTTTTTTAGATGTTATTTTAATATTATTTTGTTCAAGGTGTTGTACAGCAGATTTTGTTTCTTTACCTTTAATTTTTTTAACCATTTTCCAGACTTTTTTGATGGCGGTATTTTGATTTAATTTTGAAACATAATTTTGCCAGGAAGTCTTTTTCTTTTGTTTAATGAGCCGTCGGGTTTGAGCCCGATTAATACGTAATTTATCCAAATTATTCGTCGTTGGTGACTTGTTAAAATCGCGTTCAACTTTTTTACGTTTATGGATAGCCTGTTTACAATCCATATCAAACCATGGTTTATGGAAACGTTTAGGATTTGCCGAGGTTTTAGGGATAACTGTGTTTGCAATGTCAAGTAATGTGGCAGTGAAATGTTCCACAGGGTCAGAAGTGGCGTCAAACGTATCTTGAGTGAGTCGCTCGCAACACAACGATGAAAAAGTGTCCCAGTTTGCGTTTTTAAAATTCCACCGGGGCACCCTCTCATCCCCTGCAGGAACAACACCCTCCAAAACAATTGGGAAGTGGTCACTTCCACACAAGTCATCTTCCACTTTCCAAGAAAAATCCAGGAAAAGTGAAGGGCTTGTAATTGTGAGATCGATTGACGTGTACGAACCAGATGCAGGATGCAGGTAAGTATGTGACCCATCATTAAACAAACACAAGTCATGTTGAGTAATGAACCCTTCAACGGTTTTACCCTTTATATCCTCTTTGCTGCATGAAGCACCCCAAAGAGGACTATGAGCATTAAAATCACCCATTAAAATATAGGGTGTTGGAAGCTGATCAACAAGTCGTTCCAGATCTTGCATCGGCAGAACTTGGTTTGGAGATATGTAAATGGAGCACACAGTAATCGTTTTGTCTAAAGTTAGGCGTACCGCCACAGCCTGTAAATTTGTATGTAAATTTACAGAACTGTGGATAATATCATTTCTAACTAAGAGAGATGTCCCACGAACATGAAGATCAGCTTCGTCTGCCCAAGTGTTATACGTTGTATAACCCTTAAAAGCGCAATAGTCTTGATTGTCTGGTTTCTTTAGGAGAGTTTCCTGCAGACAAAAAGCCGCAGGTTGATATTTTTGACTTAGCAGTCCGAGTTCATTGAAATTAGCTCTAAAACCTCGGCAATTCCACTGTAATATATTATGGTAGTTTGTACTATCCATAATGGGGTGGAATGTCACGTGTTAAGGGAATGATATTTGATTTTAGAGGAGATTTGTCACTGGGGGACCTACCCAGCGTAGAACTTCGGCGGTTTGGACCACCGAATGTGTCAGTGATGAAATCATCAACTGACATAGCTTCTAAACCCTCAAATATATTTCTAGTGACTACATTTTGTAGTTTCTTTGGGGTTCTGTTTGAATTTTCTTTATTTCTGGCTCTCTGACTCTGATTCGTTTTTACTTCCTGTTTGTTTTCTTGTTTTTGTTTAATTCGTTGAGTTTGATTGGTATTTTGACCACCTAGCTTTTTCTGTGTTTGTTCCTTTCTCCGTTCCACTTTGGTTTGGTTTTGCTTTGGTTCTTTCGTATTTGGTATCAGTTCTTCCGTTTGTATAGCTTTTGGTATGTTAATATCTGTATGACCAAGGGTGAAGGGGTTAACAAATGCTGGTATTGGACCAGTGAGCCATGTAAGGTCTGTCTGACAATCTGTGGATGTTGTTGGTATTTTCCGCTTCAAGGCTGTTGCGTAAGATGGGATAGATGTTGACATGCCATGCATAGTGGATACTATGTCTCTGGCTTCCTTAAAGCTAATCTGTTTTTCAGACTTTATTTTTTGTATCTCCTTTTACTTTTTCCATACAGGGCAATCCTTGGAAGAGGACATATGACTGCCCTGACAATTTATGCATTTAATTATATCATTTGTACATGGCTCATCGTGCTGTTGGCTACACTTGTGGCATGTTGTTTGACCACGGCAAGAATCTTTACCATGTCCATATTTCTGACACTTGAAACATCTAAGTGGATTCGGTATGTATAGATCCACTCGGATGTTCAAATAGCCTACTTTGAGTGACTTTGGTGGTTGAGGAGTATTAAAATTCATGAAATATGTATTTGTATTTATTGTTGTTTCATTTTTTTCTGATGGTAAGTCGCCTTACTCCAGTCACTCCCTGAGGTGTCAACTCTGTTAATATGGTTTTTGTTTCCATATTTTTTGTTTTTAAAATCAGTAAGCTCTCGCGTTCTTACAACACCTCGGCTGCTATTGAGGGATGCGTGAGAGCTCACCTTAACTTCCATGTCAATAAGTTTGGTTACTTTAAGTAAGTTGAAGGCTTGGGTGTGATTAGCACATTCAACTAGTAGGCTGCCAGATCTTAATTTCTTTACCCCTTTTACAGTTCCAGCAATCCCTTTAATTGATTTTCCAAAGCAAAGGGATTGATGGAGGTAGCTTTTTTTGTCTCATCTTTTGAAGTAATAACAATGAACTTTGGCCAAGTTTTCATTGGTTGTGGTTCTGAAATAGTTGTTTCTGAATCAGAGTCAGAACTAGTGTTCGAAACATGCAGTCTTTTATTTTTTTTGGTTTTTGTTTCCATATTTTTTGTTTTTAAAATTCACTACTCGCGGCTGACACCCTTACCCTGAGCCCAACAAGGGGATGCACATAGTCGACGGGTCTCCAGTCGACGGCACCGCCAGTACGCAAATAGTATACTCAGCCAACATTGATGACGAATCATATATGCTAACTGATTGACCCGTTATGCCACGCTATCCAATAGTGGTCGATCAACTAGCCGTACCCTGAGGAAATGTCAGTGTAGACGAGCGTTTTATACAGACAGTGCAATAGTTTGAAATAGAAAAATGAGTTGTTTAGGGCAGTCTTATCCATGCTTGCTACAGAACAAAATGGGAATAAAATATTGTAACGGCTAGTTCAGCGATCACTAAATGACCCACGTAACGTCACTGGGCTCCCGATTGATCAAGCCGGGCCGGAAAGACCAACATTCCCCGCCACAAAGTATTGGCCGAACTGGTGTATTGGACTATACCGTCAATACTTGCACGGAGGTCTGATGACCTCAGTGAAAATACCAAGAGCTGCCCTAACCGGGGCGCTAAGTCCTCAACCAGCAGGATCCCGTCCTCTATAGCGTCATGTTCGCACCTCACGGGAGAACAAGGTGCCTGCAAGATGGCATAAGCAGGATTGACCATTTTGGTCCGGGGCTGCGTATTCATATATTCCGCAGCAAACCAGCTCAATTGAGCAAACCTGCTAATTAAAAAAACAGCAAACCTGCCCAATTGAGCAGGCCGTCCTCTATCCGCCACCTGAGGACCCGCCTAGTAGGGGATGATCAAACCCCCCTAGGCCCTTCTGTATATAGTGTAAATAGTTGCACAACTTGTGCTGGTGGTGGCCCTGTGGATCACTCGGGTTAGTGGCTCATAGGATCGGTGACAGTATCACTCTCCCTACTCCGTAAAGGAGCTTGCGCTACATGCGCGGATAGATGATAATAAGCCAGGATAAGGTGACAGGCCCCAAACTAACTATAGAAAAAAACAGAAGGCTAGAATTCGACTCAGGGGAAACACAGAACAAAGTGGATATGGTGGCAATCCGCCAGGGTCCACTGATGACATAAGATCATGAGATAATAAACAGTAAAATTGAGGGCCGAAAAGCGTCGCGCCTTTTTTATGAATCGGCTGTGCCCGCTTCAAAACAGAAACGACGGGAATGCAGACAACCACGAAATAGAAAAATAGGTTCATGACACAAACCTTTTTTTAACAGACGAGGTAATCACTAAAAATCCCAAAATCAGTTGAAAAAATAAGTGGAAAAAACGTAAGTGTGTCTCGGTTCACGATCGGGACTTTCGCAGAGACTAAGGTCCAATGTCTTGATCAGTTCTCTGTGTCTCGTATTTTCGCAGCTCTAATTAGCCAGTATCCACGCAGAAAACAGCAACAACGACTGTGTGAAACCGAAAGTTACCGAATATTGTCAAACCGACCATTGGCCTCCCGACCTTTTTTCTGAACCGGCCTCCACCTGACCCAAACCGACCCCCACAATTTTACCCAAATCGGCCTCCAACATTTTGTTAATTTCGCCCAAACCACAGGCGTCTGGGGACCTGATCTAGAGCGATAAATAGCACCTAGAAGGTCTAAAATCACCCAACATCAAAATACCCCTCCTGTATTATAAATATACACGTGTATATTTATAATACAGGAGGGGTATTTGATGTTGGGTGATTTTACACCGCCTGTGATAGAACGAACTAGTGTTGTAACCCAATTACACTCAATTAACACAGGGCCCAGTCACGTCAGCCCCAAGTCAAATCGGCCTCTGGTCACTTCGGCCCCAAAGTCATTTCGGCCCGAGGATAAAGTATTATTAGATAGCTATCCGAACGTTGGGCGTCCGTTCGTTTCGCCCCAAGATTAGTGCGAAACGCGGTCATCCGTAAAACCGGAATACCCTGGAATCCCCCAAAATATCCCCGGAATCCCCCAGAATCCCTCTACATTACCCCCTACAATACCCCTGAACCCCCAGAATACACCGGAACCCCCTCATAAATCTCCACTACAGTGTTTTACAGGTTATTCAGAACATAAAACATATCTTTTGAGTTTGACATACGTGAAATAAAATTTATTGATTATGTTCCGAGTTTCAATGTGTTTTATTTGCCTACTGGCACATTCAACACATTGGGACTGAGGAGACGACTCTGCTTTTATCCCACATGAGCCTGATTATACACTGCGCATGCATAAAGTAGAATGGTTACTTGCCATTCTGCTTTATGCATACGCAAAGTATCATCAGGCTCATGTGGGATAAAAGAATAGTCGTCGTAAATGTTACCTGGCCCATTCTATATAATGATTGCAGACTTCTTCACAGGCCTTTAGATTATCCCAAATTCAAGGCGTTAAAAGCTGTGCCCAAAATAGGAAACCTGCTAAAATACTGTCCTTGATTTGTTTCAGTTGAGGTTATTTTTAAATTTTTCACCTCCTAGAGTACATTCCTGTCTTTTTTATGCTGTGTAAAGTTAGTACGGTTACTTTCAGCTTTAAACATCAACAGTATCCCTTGAATATGGAATTTTCTGTAATTTGGGCACATTTAAAGCCCTAAAAAACATGTTCCCAAAATAAAACAATCTAAAGGCCTGTTTCTTCATATGATAACATTCAAACCAGATAGAAGGTACCATCAAGGCCCCAAATAGTTAATAGACTACCCGTGTAACCTTAAACATCAAATGCCCTGCAGGAGAGCTACCAACAACATGGAACACCCCTCGCCTCGTACGCTTACCAACTCGCCACTGATGCTCGACCATGTTGCGCATCACGTTGTCAACTTGTGAGGTAGTCCCAAAGTCCGTAATACAGTTTTTAGCTCAACTTTGGCGAAGCCAAATTTGAGGTATTGTCGTGGCCCGTCTGTCTGTCCATCTGTCCGAGCAAACCTATGGGGTTTAGGTGACTATTTGTTGGTACAAATGGGGGATAGGTGACTACTGCTATTTATTTGACTAGTTACCTAGTTAAATGTCATTATTCTAGGGTGGGGTTTAGAGTTGGGGTGGGGTTATGGTTAGGGTTTGCTACCACCCCAAAAACTTTTTCCCCAAAAAGTTGTTTTAATAGAATGGACATGCATTTTATGCTAAAATACACTAGGAACAATAATTAATTTTCATTAGTCTAGGGTTGGGGGGGGGGGGGATAGGGTCAGGGTGCGATTTACTTTTGAAATTTTGCGTAGAAAAAAGCAATTCAAAGAAGCAAATTCTATATCAGTTACTGAAATTTGTATAGCAATTCTCATTTTTGATGTACCGGTAATTGTTGGTGAAAACCCTTATTAATGGCAATTTCACGGTGTGAACGTATACACTGCATAGAAATTTCAGACAGGACAAAACGGGAATTACCTGACCGATTTTCACAAATAATGGCTTGATTTGATATACAAATCAGCGCGGGCACTGGAAAGGAAACAATTTGAATAAATACTAGTATACAATGGGTGTGAGAGGTGATTGGGGCGGCGGAAATTTTTGAAAAATCCGGTGGTCTAAGAATGATTCCAAAGACGCCAACAGCCTTTCCAATATTGTAATTGGTGAACAATTCTGGAATCAGCTGGTCCAGTCATCAGACACGTTATCACTCTAATGAGACGGTAGTCCAAACTTGGACCCAGAGTCCGCAATATAATTTATTCTAAAGGGATTTATTCTGTAGGCCGAATCTGCTATGGGCTAAATGTGTTAGGGGTCGAATATGTTATGGGCCGAAAGTGTTCTGGGCCGAAATGTCATACATTCCTTCCGTGGAACTGTTAAATCAGAAAGCTTCTTGGAAACTCGCTTCGGGCTCTGTGTTTATATATAATGTACACCAGGAAAACCCATTGCTAATTATGTGACTTTATGTCACCAGAAGCGCTGTTTTGTTGTGTGTTCGAAATTGAAATTTGCCGATATTCTGATCAGAAGATATGGGATCGCCTTTACTGATACGAGAGGCGACGATGCATCGCAATAGGCACTGTTTTGTGTCGCAAAATTACGATGCGATACCGGTTAAATCGCACCCTGGGCAGGGTTAGGGTCAGTAAAGGGTAGGGTCAGGGTTTGCTACCACCCCAAAAATTTCCCCCCAAAACACTTGTTTTAATGTAATGGACATGCATTTTGTGGTAGTCTCCCAAAAAATAGTCCCATAAACACGATATGTTAGGACGTCCGTCTGCCCGTACGTCAGCAATTGGATATGGCTAGGGCTAGAGGCCGTATGATATGGTGTTTATGAACCGATCTTTACGAAACTTCTTGGGTACCTTTGTTATCACTGTGGGATGAGAACGAGTGTTTTGGGGTGCGGCCCGAAATTCAAGATGGCTGCCAGCGGCCATTTTGTACCGACATTGGTGAAATCAGTTTTTTTGTTCAGAACTTCTGTATGAAAGTTCTGATTTGAATAATTTTTTATGAATGTTTAGTACCATGGGATACATCACATATAATACGGGTTTTTTTCTCGTGCGTAAATTATGCAAATTAGACTGACTTTGATTTACTCAGTGTTACATTCAGATTTGGATATGTCTCTGGTTAGAGGCCGTATTTATGAACCGATCTTTACAAAGCTTCTTGGGTACCTTTGTTATCACCGTGGGATGAGAACGAGTGTTTTTGGATTCAGTCTGAAATTCAAGATGGCCGCTGGCAGCCATTTTGTACAAAATTAGGTGCAATCAGATTTTTGCGCAGAACTTCCATATGAAAGCTCTGATTTGAATAATTTTTTGTATGAATGTTTAGTACCATGGGGTGCATCACATATAATACGGGTTTATTTCTCGTGCATAAATTATGCAAATTAGACTTACTTTGATTTATTCAGTGTTACTTTCAGCACTGTAAGTGCAAATGCCAATATGGCTCGGACTAGAGGCTGTATTTATGAACCGATCTTTACGAAACTTCTTGGGTACCTTTGTTATCACCATGCGACGAGAATGAGTGTTTTGGGGTCCGGTCCGAAATTCAAGATGGCCACTGGCGGCCATTTTGTACTGAAATTAGGTGCAATCATTTTTTTGTACAGAACTTCTGTAGGAAAGTTAAGATTAGGATAAATTTTGGTATGAATGTTTAGTAACATGGAATACACCACATATAATACAGTTTTTTTTTCTCGTGCATAAATTATGCAAATTAGACAAACTTTAATTTATTCAGTGCTACTTTTACGCAATAAGGGCACATGTCAATGCGGCTCGGGCTAAAGGCCGTATTTATAAACAGGTCTGCACGAAACATCCAAGAGGGAGTGGTTTTGGGTGCAGTCCGGAATTCAAGATGGCCGCGAGCAGCTATTTTGCACCGAACTTTGGTGCAAACAGTTTTTTTGTACAGTACTTCTGTATGAAAGTTCTGATTTGAATAAATTTTTGTATGAATGTTTAGTTACAGGGAACACATCACATATAATACAGGTTTTTTCTCAATCATTAATTATGCAAATTAGATGAGAACTTTGATTTATTCAGAGCAACTTGTACACAGTAAGTGCACATGTCAATACGGCTCGGGCTGGAGGCCGTGTTTATGAACTGATCTTTACGAAACTTATTGGGTGCCTTTGTTATCACCGTGGGACAAGAGCCAGTGTTTTGGGGTGAGGTCCGAAATTCAAGATGGTCTCCGGCAGCCATTTTGTACCGAAATTATGTGCACTCAGTTTTTTGAACAGAACTTCTATTTGAAAGTACTGATTTGAATAAATTTTTGTATGAATGTTTAGTAACTTGGCATACATCACATATAATACAGGTGTTTTTCTTGTGAATAAATTATGCAATTTAGATGAACTTTGATGTATTCAGTGCCACTTACACACAGTAAGTGCACATGTCAATACGGCTCGGGCTAGAGGCCATATCCATGAACCGGTATGTACCAGAGTTTTTTGGTGTGCCTGCCATACAGTATTGTTCCCATTATCACCGCCATGATACATTGTGACTTCTTTATCTCTGACAATGGTTGAAGACTATTTCCCATCTAATTTTTTCGAAAATTTACCTTCAACGATTGGTCATAATCTGTAGTCCATTGCAGTCACCTTGTAATTCTTTTATTATTGTTGACTTAGTCACAGCAAATACTAATTCCTGTCACATTCATTATTGTTGACTTGGTCACAGCAAGTACCAATTCCTGTCATATTGAAGTTGAGCTACAGTGTCATTGACACTTTCATTTGATTTGGAATGTCCGGTGGACGTATCGAACCAAGATATTATATAACGGATTCTGGATCCAGGATTGGGCTAACTGTGTGGATAATTAGCACCCCCCCCCCCCCGGGGCTGCCTCTGTATGACTGACTTTCACCTGTTTCACGTATCGTATTGTGTGAAGTGTATTGTTATTCAGAACACACATCAATTAGACAGACCGGTTAGAGTTATGAGCCTACAAGTTTATTTTAATATTTAACTTGTTATGTCAAAAACAACTGTACATCAATGAGAAATGATCTCTTACCTTTGCATTGTAAATATGTATGTATTGCCAATAATAATATCCAAACTTGTTTCGATTTAGTGAGAAAATGTATTAAATATGGTGTAAAAATGAACATTTTTAGCGAATATGTCGATCCTAATGTTTGCCAGGTAACAAATCGGTACAAAGGTTCATTTTCTACTCCATATTTAATAAATTTTCACACCAGACCGAAAATTTTTATGACTTGGTGAAACAATTCAATATATTTTTGTTAGTTACAAGGGCATACTTTTACTTATTACTTGACAAATTTCTAGTCAAATATTGAAAATGTAACCCCATTGTGTACATGACATTACATATGGAAAATAAATAAAATGTATCAACTGTACAACATAACACTTGTTAAGTTATCCTTCCTCATTCAAACCCCTCTTCAAAATCCTGTGGTACGTCGAAAAAAAAGATATTGTTTGAAAAGAAACAGGGCCGAGTGGACTTCAGATTGGGGCGAGTCGACTTCAACTTGGGACTAGTGAACTTTGGTTTTGGGACGAGTGGACCTCAGTTTGGGATGCGTGGACCTCAGATTGGGACAAGTGGGTTTCAGGCCGACTGTCCATTGGGATTTTGGGACTGGTTACCGCTCGAGTTAGTTATGGGCCGACTTGATCATGGACTCTTATCATGGAATGTTTAACTATTTCTGGCTGGCCTCGTGTACTGACTACTATTCATCCACATACTTACGCTGGCACAGCAGCAACTTCAAAAGGCAACAACTGCCGGAATGCGTGGTTGTGTTCTCACATGTTACCTTTAGTTACTTTTGAGTAGTGAAAGGGTTAAAACCTTCTTCAAATCAACAAATTAAAAAGAGGATTTTGGGGGCTTTAGGTGGGATTCCGGGAAATGTAGGGGGATTCCGAGAAATTTATGGGAGGGGGATTCCGGGGTATTTTGGGGGATTCTGGGGTATTTTGGGGGACTTCTGGTATTTAGGGCGACCCGCGAAACGACCTGTGTCATAGGTGATTTTTTTATTTATTAAAATAGTTTATTTGGGTCCTCCTAAACACCAGAATGACTCGGAATGATGCTGAATGACACGGAAACACATTTTTTCTTATCTTATTGACCAGAAAATGCTATTTAATTAATCATTAACACATTCTAACATTAAAAATATGACCTGTGGACAAAATATATTTTTTCAACCGGGATGGCAGATCTGCAATCATCCGGAATGACAATGCGGTAACTGCTTGAAATGCATGGGTACATGTGTTACCTTCTTCCGTGCTGAGCAAAACGGCTCCTGGCATTGATTTTTTTAAGCTTTCTGTGAGAGAGTTCAAAGAATTGACGATAGGGACCGGTTGTTTTGACTATGTGATGATGATAAACAAGAATAAAACCGGCTACAGGTATTTTACAGTAGTTTGCCATTTCTGACCTTTATAAAAAAAAAGTACATGCTACATCATGGTGTACCATGGTATTATCCCATGGTGTGTGTCACCTAACCCCCATTTGTACAAACAAATAGTCACCTAAACCCCATATGTTTGCTCGGACAGATGGACGAACAGACGACGGCCGACGGGCCACGACAGTACCTTACATTTGGCTTCACCAAAGTTGAGCTAAAAATTGTATTACGGACTTTGGGACTACCCCACAAGTTGACAACTTGATGCGCAACATGGTCCGATCATCAGTGGCGAGTTGGTAAGCGTACGAGGGGAGGGGTGTTCCATGTTGTTGGTAGCTCTCCTCAGGACATTTGTTGTTTAAGGTTACTCGGGTAGTCTATTAACTCTTTGGGGCCTTGATGGTACCTTCTATCTGGTTTGAATGTTATCATATGAAGAAGCAGGCCTTTAGATTGCTTTATTTTGGGCACATGTTTTTGGGGCTTTAAATGTACCCAAATTACAGAAAATTCCATATGCAAGGGATACTGCTGATGTTTAAAGCTGAAAGTAACCGTACTTGCGTTACACCGCATAAAAAAGACAGGAATGTACTCTAGGAGGTGAAAAATTTAAAAATAACTTCAACTGAAACAAATCAAGGACAGTATTTTGGCAGGTTTCCTATTTTGGGCACAGCTTCTAACGCCTTGAATTTGGGGTAATCTAAAGGCCTGTGAAGAAGTCTACAGTCATTATATAGAATGGGCCAGCTAACATTTACGACGACTCTGCTTTTATCCCACATGAGCTTGATGATACACTGCGTATGCTTAAAGTAGAATGGCAAGTAGCCATTCTACTTTAGGCATGCGCAGTGTATAATCAGGCTCATGTGGGATAAAAGCAGAGTCGTCTCCTCAGTCCCAATGTGTTGAATGTGCCAGTAGGCAAATAAGACACATTGAAACTCGGGACACAATCAATAAATTTTATTAAATTCACGTATGTCAAACTCAAAAGATATGTTGTATGTTCTGAATAAGTCAAACTCAAAAGATATGTTGTATGTTCTGAATAACCTGTAAAACACTATAGTGGAGATTTGTGAGGGATTCCGGTGTATTCTGGGGGATTTAGGGGTATTGTAGGGGAATACCGGGGTGTTGTAGGGGGATTCTAGGGGGAACCGGGGTATTTGGGGGGATTCCAGGGTATTCGGGTTTTAAGAATGACTGCGTTTCGCACTAATCTTGGGGGCGAAACGAGCGGACACCCAACGTTCGGATAGCTAACTAATAATACCTTATCCTCGGGCCGAAATGACTTTGGGGCCGAAGTGACCAGAGGCCGGTTTGACTTGGGGCTGAGGTGACTGGATCCTGTGTTACTTGAGTTACAACACTAGTTCCTTCTATTCGGTTCCGTGTGCTTCTTTTGGGTGAATCGTCGGGTAAGCTGGTTTGGGCTGGAGTGTTGTCGATCTGCCGGGTATAAATCAAAACTGTCTCTTTTCTGTGAGATTTCTTACTGAATGGCACTAGAAGAGTGAATAACAGTCTGCGAGGTTATTACGGGTCCGAGACGAATTGGATGGCATTATTTTTCGCGAATGAGTCCGCACACAGCCAGATAGAACTTCTTGTTCAATTGAACCATGCTAGGGTAGAAGAATTACTGAAAAAACAATATCATAACCCATTCAATGATTGGCTTGAAAACACTTTAAGGAGAAATCACAATGAATGGGAGACAAATGCACCCCGGACAAGTCCACACAACACTAGTTCAAAAATGCATAGTCGGACAAGTGCCCCCAGTCCATTGGCATCCATGACAAGTGCCTCCCACTCCAATCGTCAGCCAGGACAACTGACCCCCACCCTCATTGTCAGCCAGGATAAGTGCCCCTACTTGAATTGGCATTAACAGGCAGGACAAGAACCCCCCTGCCAACTCCATTCAGGAGAGCAATTTCATTCCCAAAGTAGGTTCCAGGAAAGAGAATTTTTACCACACAAGATTTTAAAAAAAATTTCTGGCGTACAATACAAACAGTTTTTAAAAAAAATATGACTTGGATCCATATCAGCAGTCGGTGACGTTGACCATGACATACACAAAGACACGATTTGTCACACCAGACGATCCGGGGTGGTTCTGTCCATTCTTCTATTCGTAGGAAGCTCCCAATCGTCATCTTTTTCGCTCTATTGGCATCTCTTTCCACATCTTCGACTTCTGTTCGGACCCTGTTCTTCTAACAATGGGTCTGTCTGATAGGCAGTAGTAACAGTTAACACATCTGCATGTATAACAGGATGAGTCATCTATACGTCTCACAGGTGAAATCGACAATGGGACCATTAATTTAGTTATATCACAAACCAGGGTAGATTCTCTGAGTTCTATGCAATTGCATCTCGGGCCCACAGGTATTCGATACATGCTGAAAACTCGATAAAATTAAATTAAAAAATCATTATTGTTACCACCAAATCGGACCAGAAATACCATTTCTGGAGGTAAAGCTACTTTGGGGCCAAACTTCAGATAATTGAATACCATTGGTCCGTGTTTTTTTTTTGGGGGGGGGGGGGGGCGGGGGCTGGTATATTCATTAATTGTCAATGGCCACCCTAAGGTGCCGTTTGTTTGATCCAAATCGGACCAGAAATGCCATTTCCGGAGGTCACGCCACTTTGGCGTCAAATTTCGGATAATTGAATAATATTGGTTCGGGTTTTCGGCACTGGTATGTTCATTAATCGTCCATGTCCACCCTATGGTGCTGTTTGTTTGATTCAAATCGGGCCTGAAATGCCATTTCCAGAGGTCACGCTACTTTGGGGCGAAATTACGGATAATTGAATGCTATTGGTCCGGGTTTTGGGGCTGGTTTTGTCATTAATCGACCATGGCCACCCTATGGTGCTGTTTGTTTGATTCAAATCGGGCCAGAAATGCCATTTCCGGAGGACCCGCTACTTTGGGGCCAAATTTCGGATAATTGAATACTATTGGTCTGGGTTTTGGGGCTGGTATATTCATTAATCGTCTATGGCCACCCTATTGTGCCGTTTGTTTGATCCATATCGGACCAGAAATGCCATTTCCGGAGGTTACGCTACTTTGGGGCCAAATTTCGAATAATTGAATACTATTGGTCCGGGTTTTAGGCACTGGTATATTCATTAATCGTCAATTGCCACCCTAGGGTACCGTTTGATTGATCCATATCAGGCCAAAAATGCCATTTCCGGAGAGCACGCTACTTTGGAGCCAAATTTCGGATAATTGAATGCTATTGGTCCGGGTTTTGGACGCTGGTATATTCATTGATCGTCCATGGCCACCCTATGGTGCCATTTGTTTGATCCAATTCGAGCCAGAAATGCCATTTCCAGCGGTCACGCTACTTCCCCCGGGGGCCAAATTTCGGATAATTGAATAACATTTGTCCAGGTTTTGGGGGCAGGTATATTCATTAATCGTCCATGGCCACCCTATTGTGCCGTTTGTGTGGTCCAAATCGCACCAGAAATGCCATTTCCGGAGGTCACGCTACTTTGGGGCCAAATTTCGGATAATTGAATGCTATTGGTCTGGGTTTTGGGGCTGGTATATTCATTAATCGTCTATGGCCACCCTATGGTGCCGTTTGTTTGATCCAAATCGGGCCAGAAATGCCATTTCTGCAGGTCACGCTACTTTGAGGTCACATTTCGGATAATTGAATACTATTGGTCCGGGTTTTGGTCGCTGGTATATTCATTAATCGTCAATGGCCACCCTAGGGTGCCGTTTGTTTGATCCAAATCGGACCAGAATGCCATTTCCGGAGGTCACGCTACTTTGGGGCCAAATTTCGGATGATTGAATACTATTGGTCCGGGTTTTGGGTGCTGGTATATTCATTAATTGTCCGTGGCCACCCTGTGGTGCCGTTTGTTTGATCAAAATCGATCCAAAAATTCCACTTCCGGAGGTCACGCTACTTTGGGGCCAAATTTCTAATAATTGAAGACTATTGGTCCGGGTTTTGGGCGATGGTATATTCATTAAACGTCCATGGCAACCCTGTGGAGCCATTTGTTTGATCCAAATAGGGCCAGAAATGCCATTTCCGTAGGCCACGCTACTTGGGGCCAAATTTCGGATAATTGAATACGATTGATCCGGGATTTGGGGCTGGTTTCTTCATTAATCGTCCATGGCCATCCTATTGTGCCGTCTGTTTGATCCAAATCGGGCCAGAAATGCCATTTCCGGAGGTCACGCTACTTGGGGGCCAAATTTCGGAAAATTGAATACTGTTGGTCCGGGTTTTGGGGGTTGGTATATTCATTAATTGTCCATGGCCACCCTATTGTGCTGTTTGTTTGATGCAAGTCGGACCAGAAATGCCATTTCCGGAGGTCACGCTACTTTGGGTCCACATTTCGGATAATTGATTACTATTGATCCGGGTTGGGGGGGGGGGGGCTGGGGCTGGTATATTCATTAATCGTCCATGGCCACCCTATGGTGCCGTTTGTTTGATCCAATTGGGGCCAGAAATGCCATTTCCGGAGGTCACGTTACTTTGGGGCCAAATTTCGGATAATTGAATACCACTGCTGCGGGTTTGGGAGGGCTGGTACATTCATTAATCGTCCATAGCCAACCCATGGTGCCGTTTGTTTGATCCAAATCGGGCCAGATATGCCATTTGCGGAGATCACGCTACTTTTGGGCCAAATTTCGGATAATTGAATAATATTGGTCTGGATTTTGGGGGCTGGTATATTCATTAATCGTCGAGGGCCACCGTACTGTTCCGATTGTTTGATCCAAATCGGGCCAGAAATGCCATTTCCGGAGGTCGCGCTACTTTAGGGCAAAAATTGGATAATTAAATACCATTGGTTCAGATTTTGGGGGCTGGTACATTCATTAATCGTCCATAGCCACCCATGGGGCCATTTGTTTGATCTAAATCGGACCAGAAATGCCATTTCCGGAGGTCATGCTACTTTGGGGCTAAATTTCGGATAATTGAATAATATTGGTCCGGGTTTTGGGGGCTGGTATATTCATTAATCGTCCATGGCCACCCTGTGGTGCCGTTTGTTTGATCCAAATCGATCCAAAAATGCCATTTCCGGAGGTCACGCTACTTTGGGCCAAATTTCGGATAATTGAATACTATTGGTCCGGGTCTTGGGCGCTGGTATATTCATTAATCGACCGTGGCTACCCTATGGTGCCGTTTGTTTGATCCAGTTATTCCATTTCCGGAGGTCACGCTACTTTGGGGCCAAATTTCAGATAATTGAATACTATTGGTCCAGGTTTTTGGGGCTGGTATATTCGTTTGTTTGATGCAAGTCGGACCAGAAATGCCATTTCCAGAGGTCACGCTACTTTGGGGCCAAATATCGGATAATTGAATACTATTGGACCGGGTTCTTGGGGGCTGGTATGTTCATTAATCGACCATAGCCACTCCCTGGTGCCGTTTGTTTGATCCAAATCGGGCCAGATATGCCATTTCCGGAGATCACGCTACTTTGGGGCCAAATTTAGGATAATTGAATAATATTGGTCTGGATTTTGGGGGCTGGAATATTCATTAATCGTTGAGGGCCACCGTACTGTGACATTTGTTTGATCCAAATCGGACCACACATGCCATTTCCGGAGGCCACGCTACTTTGGGGACAAATTTCGGATAATTGAATACCATTGGTCCGGGTTTTGGGGGCTGGTATATTCATTAATCGTCCATGGCCACCCTGTGGTGCAGGTTGTTTGATCAAAATCGGACCAGAAATGCCATTTCCGGAGGTCACGCTACACTCGGGCCAAATTTTTGGATAATTGAATAATATTGATCCGGGTTTTGGGGGCTGGTATATTCATTAATCATCCATGGCCACCCTATTGTGCCGTTTGTTTGATCCAAATTGGGCCAGAAATGCCATTTCCGGAGATCACGCTACTTTGATGCCAAATTTTGGATAATTGAATACTATTGGTCCGGGTTTTGGGGGCTGGTCTATTCATTTATCATCCATGGCCACCCTACGGTGCCATTTGTTTGATCCAAATCGGACCAGAAATGCCATTTCCGGAGGTCATGCTCCTTTGGGGCCAAATTTCGGATAATTGAATAATATTGGTCCGGGATTTGGGGGCTGGTATATTCATAAATCATGCACGGCCACCCTGTAGTGCCGTTTGTTTGATCCAAATCAAACGAAAAATGCCATTTCCGGAGGTCACGCTACTTTGGGGCCAAATTTCGGATAACTGAATACTATTGGTCCGGGTTTTGGGCGCTGATATATTCATTAACCGTCCATGGCCAACCTGTGGTGCCGTTTGTTTGATCCAATTCGGGCCAGAAATGCCATTTCCGGAGGTCACGCTACTTGGGGGCCAAATTTCGGATAATTGAATAATATTAGTCCAGGTTTTGGGGGCAGGTATATTCATTAATCGTCCATGGCCACCCTATTGTGCCGTTTGTTTGATCCAAATCGCACCAGAAATGCCATTTCCGAAGGTCACGCTACTTTGGGGCCACATTTTGGATAATTGAATACTATTGGTCCAGGTTTTGGGGGCGGGTATATTCATTAATCATCCATGGCCACCCTATGGTGCCGTTTGTTTGATCCAAATCGGGCCAGAAATGCCATTTCCGGAGATCACGCTACTTTGGGGCCAAATTTCGGATAATTGAATACTATTGGTCCGGGTTTTGGGGGCTGGTATATTCATTAATCGTCCATGGCCACCCTATTGTGCTGTTTGTGTGGTCCAAATCGCACCAGAAATGCCATTTCCAGAGGTCACGCTACTTTGGGGCCACATTTCAGATAATTTCATACTATTGGTCCGGGTTTTGGGCGCTGGTATATTCATTAATCGTCAATAGCCACCCTAGGGTGCCGTTTGATTGGTCCAAATCGGACAAGAAATGCTATTTCCGGAGGCCACGCTACTCTGGGGCCAAATTTCGGATAACTGAATACTATTGGTCCGGGTTTTGGGCGCTGATATATTCATTAACCGTCCATGGCCACCCTATGGTGCCGTTTGTTTGATCCAAATCGGGCCAGAAATGCCATTTCCGCAGGTCACGCTACTTTGTGGCCAAATTTTGGATAATTGAATACTATTGGTCCGGGTTTTGGGGCTGGTATATTCATTAATCGTCCATGGCCACCCTATGGTGCCGTTTGTTTCATCCAAATCGGACCAGAAATGCCATTTCCGGAGGTCACGCTACTTTGGGGCCAAATTTCAGATAATTGAATACTATTGTTCCGGGTTTTGGGGGCTGGTATATTGTTTAATCGTCCATGGCCACCCTATTGTGCCATTTGTTTGATCCAAATCGGGCCAGAAATCCCATTTCCGTAGATCACGCTACTTTGATGCTAAATTTTGGATAATTGAATAATATTGGTCCGGCTTTTGGGGGCTGGTATATTCATTAATCGTCCATGGCCACCTTATTGTGCCGTTTGTTTGATCTAAATCGGACCAGAAATGCCATTTCCGGAGGTCACGTTAGTTTGGGTCCAATTTTCAGATAATTGAATAATATTGGTCCGGGTTTTGGGGACTGGTATATTCATTAATCGTCCATGGCCACCCTGTGGTGCCGTTTGTTTGATCCAAATCGATCCAAAAATGTCATTTCCGGAGGTCACGCTGCTTTGGGGACAAATTTCGGATAATTAAATACTATTGGTCCAGGTTTTGGGGGCTGGTATATTCATTAATCGTCCATGGCCACCCTATTGTGCCGTTTGTTTGACCCAAATCGGTCCAGAAATGCCATTTCCGGAGGTCACGCTACTTTGGGGCCAAATTTCGGATAATTGTATACCATTGGTCTGGGTTTTGGGGGCTAGTATATTCCCATTAATCGTCCATGGCCACCCTATGGTGCCGTTTGTTTGATCCAAATCGGGCCAGAAATGCCGTTTCCGAGGTCACGTTACTTTGGGGCCAAATTTTGGATAATTGAATACTATTGGTCCGGGTTTTGGGGGCTGGTCTATTCATTAATCGGCCATGGCTACCCTATTGTGCCGTTTGTTTGATCCAAATCGGACAAGAAATGCCATTTCCGGAGATCATGCTACTTTGGGGCTAAATTTCGGATAATTGAATAGTATTAGTCCGGGTTTTGGGGCTGGTATATTCATTAATCGTCCATGGCCACCCTATGGTGCCGTTTGTTTGATCCAAATCGGGCCAGAAATGCCGTTTCCGAGGTCACGTTACTTTGGGGCCAAATTTTGGATAATTGAATACTATTGGTCCGGGTTTTGGGGGCTGGTCTATTCATTAATCGGCCATGGCTACCCTATTGTGCCGTTTGTTTGATCCAAATCGGACAAGAAATGCCATTTCCGGAGATCATGCTACTTTGGGGCTAAATTTCGGATAATTGAATAGTATTAGTCCGGGTTTTGGGGCTGGTATATTCATTAATCGTCCATGGCCACCCTATGGTGCCGTTTGTTTGATCCAAATCGGGCCAGAAATGCCATTTCCGAAGATAACGCTAATGGATAATTGAATATTATTGGTCCGGGTTTTGGCGGCTGGTATATTCATTAATCGTCCATGGCCAAGCTGTGGTGCCGTTTGTTTGATCTAAATCGATCCAAGAATGCCATTTCCGGAGGTCACGCTACTTTGGGGCCAAATTTCGGATAATTGAATAATATTGGTCCGGGTTTTGGGGTCTGGTATATTCATTAATCGTCAATGGCCACCCTATTGTGCCGTTCGTTTGATCGAAATCGCACCAGAAATGCCATTTCCAGAGGTCACGCTACTTTGGGGCCAAATTTCGGATAATTGAATACTATTGGCCCGGGTTTTTGGGGCTGGTATATTCATTAATCGTCCATGGCCACCCTATGGTGCCGTTTGTTTGATCGAAATGGGACCAGAAATGCCATTTCCGGAGGTCACGCTACTTTGGGGACAAATTTCAGATAATTGAATACTGTTGGTCTGGGTTTTGGGAGCTGGTATATTCATTAATGGTCTATGACTACCCTATGGTTCAGTTTGTTTGATCAAAATGGGACAAGAAATGCCATTTCCGGAGGTCACGCTACTATGGGGCAAATTTCGGATAATTGAATAATATTGGTCCAGGTTTTGGGGGCTGGTATATTCATTAATGGTCCATGGCCACCCTGTGGTGCCGCTTGTTTGATCCAAATCGATCCAAAAATCCCATTTCCGGAGGTCTCGCTATTTTGGGGCCAAATTTCAGATAATTGAATACCACTGGTCCGGGTTTGGGGAGCTGATATATTCATTAATCGTCCATGGCCACCTTTGGTGCCGTTTGTTTGATCCAAATCGGACCAGAAATGCCATTTCCGGAGGTCACGCTACTTTGCTGCCAAATTTCGAAAAATTGAATAATATTGGTCCAGGTTTTGGGGGCTGGTATATTCATTAATCGTCCATGGCCAACCTATTGTGCCGTTTGTTTGATCCAAATCGCACCAGAAATGCCATTTCCGGAGTTCACGCTACTTTGTGGCCAAATTTCGGATAATTGAATAATATTGGTCCGGGTTTTGGGGGGGCTGGTATATTCATTAATCGTCCATGGCCACCTTATGGTGCCGTTTGTTTGATCCAAATCGGGCCAGAAATGCCATTTCCGGAGGTCACGCTACTTTGGGGCCAAATTTCAGATAATTGAATACTATTAGTGCGGGTTTTGGGGGCTAGTATATTCATTAATCGTCCATGCCACCCTATGGTGCCGTTTGTTTGATCCAAATCGGGCCCGAAATGCCATTTCCGGATGTCACATTAGTTTGGGGCCAAATTTCAGATAATTGAATAATATTGGTCCGGGTTTTGAGGACTGGTATATTCATTAATCGTCCATGGCCACCCTGTGGTGCCGTTTGTTTGATCCAAATCGATCCAAAAATGTCATTTCCGGAGGTCACGTTACTTTGGGGCCAAATTTCAGATAATTGAATACTATTGGTCCGGGTTTTGGGGGCTGGTATATTCATTAATCGTCCATGGCCACCCTGTGGTGCCATTTGTTTGATCCAAATCGATAAAAATATAAAAGTCGAATGTTGAATAAGGAATAAGTAACTGTTGTCACGTACATCCTAAAGTAACTCTTCAAATAGAGCAAAAGATACAGCCACTGTACCTTAAGAAATACATTACAAACTTTTAAAACATCTGCCACAACCATCACTTCATCTTCTGCTGCCAATTTTTAACGACATATGGGTGATTGGCCAGTTTCCACTTCCATAGCATCAAGCAACAATAATTCCCATTCCAAAGCCTGATAAAGATCACAACATTCAAAGTAATTACAGAACTATTACGCTAACAAGTTGTCTGTGTAAAACCATGGAAGGGATGATCAATGATCGACTTGTCTGGTTTCTGGTATTGAACATTCTACTTGCAAATGTTCAGTGGATCATTTGGTTAGACGTGAGACGTTTATAAGAAATGTCTTTGCCAGAAAGAACATGCGGTTGTTATCTTCTTTGATCCGGAAAAGGCATATAATAAAATGTTGATCCGGAAAAGGCATATGATAAAACGTGAACTATGGGATTTTAGAAACTCTTTTTAACATGGGCTTGAGAGGGCGTATGCCTCTGTTTACAGAATTTTTTTAAAGGACCGCCAGTTTCAAATCCATGCTGGTCAACGGCATCTGATCCTCACGAGCAAGGTCTTGGGGTTCCTCAGGGTAGTATTTAATCTGTTACACTTCTTGGGTGAAAATTAATAGTATCATTTGCACAATTGAGAATATGGTAGATTCCTCATTATATGTTGATGATTTTTCAAATCTGCCGTAGCAGTAAAAATATGACCACTGTAGAGCGCAAACTTCAGCTGTGTTTGAATAGAAACCAGAAGTTGGCTACAGAAAATGGTTTCAAGTTTTCAAAAACCCAAACTAACTGTGTTTATTTTTGTACGCGCAGGAAACGCCAACTTGATCCGGAGATGAAAATGGATGGAAGTACCATTAAAGTTGTGAAAGAAGTGAAATTCTTAGGTTTGTTGTTTGACAACAAACTGAATTTCATTTCTCGTATAAAACAACTGAGAGTGAGATGTGAAAAAGCCCCCCCCCCCCCCCCCCCCCCCCCCCCCCCAGTGGTTGGTAGCACAAAATTAGTAGTGAACACAGTAATAAGAAAATGGGATCAGTTTAAAATGAGACCAGTTGTTCAAAGACTGAAAATCAACCTGTTGTACAGATAAGAGATTAAAAGAATGACAGAAAAAAAAACAATTTAAGATTGATTTCCTTCAGGAATGACAGAATCTTATAAGACTTTGTGTTAAATAAAATAGGTCTCGAAGCGACGCAACATTAAAATACTGCCGTGTGACAAAATTAAAATCTGTACAGTGCAAAAGAATGTGTTCCGCTGTCAACGCTTGCCGACAAAGAACACATTCTGGTCGCATATTATCCTCTAACAAAAGGGAATGTGTAAGTCTTGTATGGCCGATATGACATCGCATCAAAATAACGCCATCTTTCCTACAAAGGCTACTAGACGGATACTTATCAGTAATATTGGTTTGCAAGGAATAAAGGTGGTTATTTGTCGCTACATCCCATTCCTCCTGCCACACTGATATGTGGTTTAAAATCACTGAAAGGAATTTTAAAATCGGTTAAAACCTGTTTTGCAGCACTCTCTGCCCTGATGGTACCGGACATACCAACATGTCCAGGTAACCAGCAAAGGACGATATCATATTATCATATCGGTCAGACATGAGAGTTGTCAACCTCTCATGAAGTTCCAAAATGAGAGGGTTCTTCAACTTAGGTCCATTGGCTGAAACATGGCTTTCCATATGTACAGAAATTTAAAGTGATACTTTGGGTGGCAAGTCCACTCCATGGGTGATTTAGTTGCACTCCACTCTCCATTGTTGTATACACATATTATGGGTCCAAATTTAATGTTGAAACATATGCAGTGCACCCGCCGTTGATCTGTCACTCTCCACGGGTGAGCAATATTTCCACGGATGCAATAATATTAGACCCTATACACTAATCATAGGAATAATCAACAATAATCAACAATAATTCAACCAATGAAGTGTACCCGGTGCTTCATTAATCAAAATTTTGCTGATAACTTTTATTACCTGGTAAACATGTGCGTGGACATAGCTGCCCACAACGATCTTAACTTGAACAGCAGTGCCTCTCCCCCACCCCAAGCTGCCATGAAGGTTCTCTTCAAAACCTGGTTTCTCATTATCGTGGAGGTCACCCAAATACTTCTTTGTAGGTATTTGGGTGGCCTTATTCAGGCTACAATCCGCCATGACTCTTCCTCTGACGATTTCTTAACTCTGGGTTGTGCCCACTTCTAAATCCGAGATCTCCTTTGAATAGTTCTCTTTCAACTCCCTCATCTGGTCTATCCACACTGTCTTTGTGTTGGAATTCCAAATATTCTGGAAAGTTAAAAAATTTATAGTAATTTATATATTTTTTATACTTACCAATGACCCAGACATAGCTGGTGCTAACTCTTAAAATATAGGGCCAAACACAAATTTTGCCCCCCAATCCCCAAAATTTGCATCTAAAACTAAAGAAAACATGTCCTGAAAGGCCCTCCACACTTCGCCCCTACTGCGCATGCGCAGTGTCAAGGACGTTCCGAAATTGGCGCCATTAATCATTCTAATAACCAGTGCCTGGTAAGCGCTATGTACTCAGCGGGGAGGCAAGAGTTCCCAACTCCTGGGAGGGCCATCCCCGTCTGGGTCATTGGTAAGTATAAAAAATATATAAATTACTATAAATTTTTTAACATTTTTATACTGTACCAATGACCCAGACATAGCTGAATAGTAAAAAGGCTGGAGGGCCAAGGACATAGAGCAAAATGGAATACGCTCAATAAAATAAAATAGAGTCATCCCCTGTAGGGAAAAAGAAGTAATAGGCCTTACATGTATCTTTCTTATTTATGATAAATTAGAAAGATACAACACCTTCCAAAATTGAGCTTCATACATCCATGTACTCTATTAATATCCAATATAATCCTTATACTAATAATTTTTAAAGTAAGCCAATAAATAAAGTAAGTCTAGAGAATAGAGACTCTTATACTCCTAAAAGTGTCTGAGGATTGCATAATCATGTCCGTTGAAATATGCAATATTCAAAAGCTATACTTTAAAAACTAAGACTTGAATGAATTTTAAAAACCTAAACTTCTCACTAAACAACCATCCCAATAACAGCTCAGAATTACTAACTCCGGAGGAGGTATCCCCTTGTTTTCATAGTAAAACAGGTGACCCAAGGGAACACCCCCCCCCCCCCCCCCCCCCTTTTTCTTGCCCTGGGTCAAATAGCCCAGAGCGAAGAGGGCAGCCGAAAGGAGACACTGCCGAAACAGACAGCCTACCTAGCTATAGTAGCAACTGTTAAGTGAATGACATTCTGAGCAGTAGATAATAGACCTAACAATAGAGGCCTCCAGAAATGGACTCGATATTTCTAAGATAAAATTCATGAATGTGGATGGCTGAGCGCAATGAGCGGCCTTCAAAAATCTATAATAGCGACACTATTAATGTAAGCCCAAGAAGTAGAAGAACTCTTACTTCATGAGCCGAAATCTTAAGCACAACTGCTAAGTCAATGATATACCATAAGCAGTACCGATAGTTAATAGAATCCATTAACAATAAAATGGAGCGTAACGTCCTTCTACTAGACATCAAAGACAGAAGAAGCTTACGCCCTTGTAATAAACAGATATCTGTTTATAAATACATAAACTGTACCCGGAAAGAGTAAAGGCCTATGCCCATACGAAGACGGAAGGACCTTAAAATAATAGGTTCCAGATAATAGGAGCCTAACTCTTATGCAACAATCCAACCTAAATAGTAACGGAAGTATTGATTCCGAAACTATGAAAGTGAAAATCATCCATCGATAGTGCAAGAAACTCACTGACTCTACAGTAAAAGAGAAACCAACAGAATTACTGTCTAAAAGGTCAGAATTTGAAAACTACTGTTTCCAGAGGCTCAAATGATTACTTAGCTAAATAAGAACCGAAGTTAAAATCCGTATAGGAATTTAATCTAAAGATTCTAAGTCTATTTATCAAAAAGTTACTAACTGACTTAGATAAAGAGACAAAAGACTCAATTGTAAACTATCGTAGAGTGCATAGGTATGAGGTAACATAAACCTATAACCTAAATAATAACAGGCTGCAGTAGATCTTGTGAAACAAGTATACTAAAAAATAGCAATGAGTAGTATGGAGGGATCAACAATATGAACATAATAATCCCTACACCACGACGGAAGAGCCTCCACTTTAGCCGCATAGAATAGCGAAGAAGAGGATCTCCTATAGTAAGAAATCGCGTCCAAAGCTCGTCCAGTACAGTGCTTACAATGCAATACGGACCACACAACGGAATACATGAAGGTTGCGACCTTGCTGGTTGTGATAAAGATGACACGATTTACCCAGTGAAAAAGATCCTCACATAGAGGAAGATTTCACGTTAAGACCCACAGTAGACAAGAGAGTAAATTACTCATGATCTCTGTGAAGATAGAGATGCTATCAACAGAAATGTATTGTGGTTGTTTATCTTAGCAATACCTGCTAAAACAACAGCGCCGGAGGATACGCGTATCCTATCATTCCGTCCTATAGATCAATAGAGCGTTAACAATATTAGCTCAGAGATCTGGACAAGCCAACACATACGTCTGCAATTGATTAGCAAGCTGTGTCATAAATAAATCATCATTGGGCGCTCCCATAGATAGCAAATCTGATTGAATACTTGTTTGTTGAGAGTCCATTCTGACAGCAACAAGCGACCCGTAAGAGAACGGGAGTCCGATAAAACAATCAGACGACCCGGAATATGACGGACCAAAACTGAACTTGGTGTACTATAACCAACAGACGGATTCTTTCCATTAAATTGAATAACGGAAACGAAAGAGTGCCTCCCTGGTTCCGGAGATACGCCACTACTGTCGAATTAAAGGACAGGAATTTGGGCATGCGTTTCTGAATAATGTTCATGCAATGACATAAAGCAAGCCTAAAAAACATTATTCCGCGGAAGTTAAACTGATTGCTAAAAGACTGCGGAACCCAAAGACCCTGGCACTTCGAATCCGTAGGGATCAGTATTATATCCGAATCTGTTTGACTGGCAACCGTCATAACAGCCACACTCGGGTCCGGCAACTGCGGCGGCACTCTCTGAGTCAACCACCGAATGTTTGCCCCAGTCTGAATCTCTTGTAACACTAGATAGACAAGAGAACGTATAAATCGAGCAATTCATGGATTGCCGAAAAGTTACCGTCGGAGAGAAGCTCCTCCGAGAACGAAGCGACTCTGAGAGACTTCTTAACCTTACTATCCACGCGTGTGGATGTAGCTAGGGCTGCGTCACGTCTAACTAACTCCAATCAGCCACTGAAGGGCGGAGTTATACGTGAACAAACTACTGCCCTCAAAAGAAATTACATTGAGAATAATATCCCGTAAATCTTTTCTTGAAGACGTAATGATAACGCCTCAGTAAGGCGGATTACGTATAATAAAGCGTCTAAGTTAAGTCTACTATACATAATGTCGTTCCCAACATTGAAATTGGAAAAGACATAAACGGCGAAAAAGAATATATGCAGTCTTTAATCACACCGTCTAGACGCATATGAACTCTCGGTATGCCCTGCTCTGCCAAAATAAACTATTTGTATAAATGATAAAATGGCAGAAATGAGCAACGCGGACAAGAAACTAAACTATCATGCTTAGTAGCAGGCTTGTATATATATATATATAGCGTCGAAAAATAAAACACATGTTGTAATGACAATATTGGACTGCGTCGGTAAGTCAGGGACAATGTCCCTGAACCGATCGAAAAATCCGAGTCCAATGACGCTATAAGTCTCTTATCCAAGATCGCAGCAATGAAGTCCGAAATAATAATCACTGGAAGATAATGCCAGAAGATATGAAAGGCATCTTCCGATACTACTAAAGGGAAAACTCGAAATCTTTCGAATCCCTTTCGCCATCCTGTCGGACCCTATAAAGCGTTCGGTCGTCCGTAGCTGATGCAACCGCGGACCGCACCGACCCAGCGCCGTCGGATAATTCCTGATTCGACCGAGAAACTGTCAATTGCTGGGATGCTGCGAAACAACTGTGCTAACTCGGATAGCACGTCCGTCACTGAGGCCTGAGGAGAAGCGGTCTTATGATGCATTGCCGCTGGAAGCTCCGTGATCGTTACCCCGTGCATACTACCAATATGCGAGCGAACGGAGTGTATAGGCCTCGTGTCCCTTGGCTACCGGATGGCGCGACCTATTCGCCGTGGAATCACTGAATGCCGAAACTGATCGGATACTCGAGGTCACGTAGCCAATGTGCGGTCGTGTGCCCTGCTGTGAGGATGAGGAAGCATTAAAGACCGTCTCTCGGACTGTCAATATAACGGAGCGTCGTCCCGACCAACGGACATATGCTCCGAATGTAAAATATCTGAACCACAACATGCGGTCCCCTATGTTGTTGGGCGAGAGAGGGACCTCTCTCGCTCACAGCCCGGATGGACCTGGACAAGCCAGGAACCGGACTAACAGGCTTCCTCCGATCTGTCCTCAATCTGCCGTCACTGGATGAGTACTAAAGAAATTAATGTGCTCGCATCACCCAAATCTCCTTCCTAGACCGCAACGGACGAACCCGGCAGCCGAACCATTCGATGAATGTACGCTACACCGGGTGAGCTAGCGAATGTCACTCCGTAGGCGATAGACATATTCCATGAGCACTTATTGCCGCTAACTCTTCATTAACTATGACGACAGAGGCACACTTTTGAAAGACATCTCCATAACTCTTCGAACAAGAAACCAGAAATGCTTGGATAGCAAGCATAAAATAATAATATATATAGCATCGTTCAATAATTCGAAAGTTTGTGTGACATTATTGGACTATGTCGGAACTGAGGGACGATATCCCTGAACCGAACCAAAAATTTCTAAGTCCACCGACGCTATCAGTTTCTTATCCGGAATCGCAGCATTCTGGTCCGACGAAAGAAGCTGTAGAAGACCAAGTCAGATGACATACACAACAGCATATGTTGTTCCGAAAGGGAAAGCTCGAAATCCTCCGAATCCCTTTCGGTATCCCGTCGGACCGGATGAAACTTTCGGACGTCCGTACCCGCTTCCGCGGAGCGTCCCGACCCCGCATCGTCGGATAAAATATATGCGACAGATTCAGTTGATGCTGGGATGCTGTGATAAACTGTGCTATTAAGGAAAGCACGTCCGTTCCCGAGGCCTGTGCAGTAGCGGTCTTACGATGCATTGCCGCCGGAAGCTCC
The DNA here is from genome assembly GCA_031216915.1 of Pictodentalium vernedei. Classification (NCBI taxonomy): domain Eukaryota; kingdom Metazoa; phylum Mollusca; class Scaphopoda; order Dentaliida; family Dentaliidae; genus Pictodentalium; species Pictodentalium vernedei. The sequence goes on from CM062297.1 coordinate 516,418,267, forward strand.
GTGTACGTTGACTCCCGCACACTTCCTATGCGAACGTCCGGAGTCTGCAGGCCTCGTGTCCCTGGCTACCGGATGGTGTGACCTGGTCGCCGAAGAATCCTTGATCGGCGAAGCTGGTAATATATCGGCGGTCACGCAGCCAAGGTGCGGTCGGGTGCGCTGACGAGAAGAGGAAGCCTTAGCAGTCTCAGCGGACTGCCTATACAACGGAGCGTCCTGAGCGACGGACGTATGCTCCGCTTGCGACACATTTTGTACCACAACATCTGGGGCCAGATGTTGATGAACGAGAGAGGGGCCTCTCTCGCTTGCCGTCCGGATGGACCGGAACGAGCTATGAACCGGACTAAAAGGCTTCCTGCGTTCTCCCTCCGATCCGCCGTCACTGGGTGTGCATTAGGTTAATTTATAGTGCTCGCATCACCCCAAAATTCCTTCTAGACCGCAACGGACGAACCCGGCTGCCGAACCACTAGGTGAATGGACGCTACACCGGGCGAGCTAGCGGACGTCAAAGGCCGTCGAACCTACTAGGGTCCTCTTAGGCAATTGGCGTATTTACATGAGCACTTTTCCGCTAGCCCTTCATTAATTGTGACGATGGAGGCACACTGTTGGAAGACATCACAGATACATCACCCTAATCTTGATCGTCTGAAATAGAAATTGATAAAGTAGAGTGACCCTGCGGGGAAAGGACCGGAGTGTCCAAATCCCCAACAACATACCGTGACATACGCTTCCCATATTGTCATCGAAATCATACGATACAGAACAGGAGTTAATGCGAGTACACTGACCACATATAGAATGATAATAAAGTCAGAGGAAGACTTCCTCTTAAAACAATTGATCAATATCCTTTCAATGTGAAAAGAAAACAAGTCCTGGTACTCGCACTAACCCCTGGCAATCAAAATACATAATAATAATATGATCCATTAATATAGAAAAAATAATTGAAATCAAAATATTTTGAAAAAATATTTTTTCAGAACAGCCCAAGTTTCTGAAAAGTAACGTTGAGCCCCAATGGATCCCAAGCCTAAGTGTGGACAAAAATTTTAAAAATATTTTAAACAATTTATTCAACACTTACGAACAATAATAATGTATCTAGTTATGATTAAAATAACATCAAGATATTATTTTTTAGAAATCCCCCCCTCACACAGAGGGCTGTTGTAAATGTAAACAATGAGTGTAAAAACACTAAAATAAGACTCCAGGCACCCAGGCCCGAAATCAGTTACCAAAAATACACTATCTGATGCAAAACAGAGACTTCCAGGGAAGAAACTGCAGAACATCAGATGGTAGATGCAGAACACAACGCCTAACCACCCGTAGGTGAAGACGTAAACATGGGGAAAGAACAGCATTCATTCTGTTATTCAGCTAAAACTCCCAAGAAAATTTAGTAATAATAATTACAAAAACTATGCCAAAAGCATGGGAGAATAGCAAGGGGGAACTTAAAGGACAGGGAGAGAGGAAAACACTTAAAAAACAGTGTAACTAAATAATCAGAATGACAACAAAATGGCTGCTGCCTTGAAAATAGGTAACTTAACATAATTTCATTAAAAAATTTTAAGTTACAGCCCTGATAATATTCTGTCACACATTCTTTTCCTCTCCTCCTTCTCTATCCTCCTTAGAATCACCATTTCACTAATATTTATGTGTCTGGCATCATTTAAACTGAGATTTATAAGCACAAAGATCAGTCAGATGTTAACTGATGAAGGGCCAAACTTAGAATGATTAATGGCGCCAATTTCGGAACGTCCTTGACACTGCGCATGCACAGTAGGGGCGAAGTGTGGAGGGCCTTTCAGGACATGTTTTCTTTAGTTTTAGATGCAAATTTTGGGGATTGGGGGGCAAAATTTGTGTATGGCCCTATATTTTAAGAGTTAGCACCAGCTATGTCTGGGTCATTGGTACAGTATAAAAATATTAATTTACACCATCAGCTCGAGCTTGGCATTACTTGACCCCACTATCTATCGGTCAGCATCGTTCTGCGGGACTTCCAAACTCTTTAAAACATTTGATTTAGAGGTATGATTTCTGTACCATAAGTTGGTACACCCACCATTTCCCAAATTAATTTCCACACGAAAACCTTATTGAAGCTGTTTCTTCATGTAAGTTTCATTTGGTTAAGGTTTAAGTTACATACATATATCGAGGATATTCAATTAAAAGATATACAATTAAGGCCCCACAAAGTAGATTTTTTGTAAATGTTCATGTGAGCGGGCGTTTTTTTTATTTAATTGTTTATTTTTGTAATTATTTCTTTGCTATCAGAAGTTCATATTCCAGGTTTGTTTTGTGCTTCTGGCCTCATAATCTACAGAATAGCATGCATTGTTGTGTATTTCATCCCTTGAATTCAAGAAGGTGTTGCAATGCTAAAGCATTGCAAAGCCTTGATGCACTCAAGGGACAAATTTATCAATTTGATTAACTTGGGTTAAATATCAGACATAAACCATTTAATTTTTTATTTTTTTAAGTTTGCATTGGTTATACAAGGAGAGCATTTGGCAGCCAAAAGGACCATGCAGAGGGCCTGAGAAACAGATTTTTTACTTTTTTAGGCCTAAGTAGGCTCCACTATATTATCACTCTTTTAAGTTTCAAACAATATTTATTATTTATTATAATTCCGGAGCATTTTGTATGCAGGCACAAAGCACAGTCAGTAGTACGCAATTATTTAGTGGTGTAAATTTTAAGCATGAGTGGCACATCCAATACACAGAAGCCGACAGGTAAGCATATTCAAGCCTGAATGAGAAAATATAAAACGGGTCAGTTTTAAATTTCCATTCAAATTAGTTATGATAAAGTAAATTAGCGGTCGAGTGCTAGATTAATTTTAGTCTTCAGAATTTGTTAACGTTATTTCTCTTAATACATTCCACTGAAGAATGACTATTATTATATTATAGATATGTATTATGAAATATGAATTCAGGCAATAAATTTATATTAAAAATCTTTAAGTGCCAACATTTCGACAGCCACTTGTGTCTGTTTGGGGGCTGGAAATGCAGTTTAATCAAAGTTTGATATTACGTACACACGCCTGCCATGTGTCGATGTAATACATTGGTGGTTTACATCAGGTGAGTATGTAATGTCAAATTTTGATTAAACAGCATTTCTAGTCCCGAAGCAGACAGCAGTGGCTGTCGAAAAGTTGGCTCTTAAAAGATTTTTATTATATTATAAAATGTACTTCTATTATATTGCTGGTGCCCCAACATGGGCTGCAGGCTGAAATGGAATTAAATGATCAACAAAGAATCATTGAAAAATAACGACCTAAATTTTTAATTAAAAAAGTTCATTACAATATAGTTACATTCAGTGGAAGTACTGGAATTTGTTTAACTCTTACCATGATGAGTAATTTTTAAATATTTTTCATCAAATATATCATGGCTGCTACGAAACAGCCATGACTAAATTTGATGAAAATTCATGAAAATTTGACTCAAGAAATCATTGGTCAAAAAGTCTTCACAATTCAGAGGAAAAAAGAAAATTTGGTTGATTTTCCTCATTTTAATGGCAAGAGATTTCCTGTTCTGGGCAGTAATTTATTTAGAGGTGTTTAATGTCAAATTTTTCTGAACAATGGCCAATTGTGACCACTTCCTGGACAGAAATATCCACCAGCCGCATGCAAAGATCGTAACAAGGCTGTCAATTTAAGCTCTCAAGGCCATATTATGTCATGTTGTACCGATCTTTCTAATTTCCATCACTCAATTACAACTGAAAAACAACTGAAAAACTCTTCTAGCATTGATTATCTTCTTATTTCATTAGTAGGGCCGAACCAATAAACAAATTCTTTTCACCCAATTCAGAATAGTTGTACCACTGGCAAAGACTATCTGGAAATATCACTCAACTCTAATTAGCCCATTACCTAACAGAGCGTCTATTTCAGGCCAACACTATTCACAGAAATAGCCATTCAAATTTTATTTTTTCCACTTCAGCTTCAAAACATCACAGGTGATCCCCTCATTGGAATGATGTTTTCAATTTTCAGGGGGCCAAAAATAAATGTTTTCAATACTTAAGATATACTTTGAGAGAGTTGCCTGCTATTACTCTTAGGTCGGGAGCACAGTGACTCGATGTTTATGGCATTGAACTTCAAACAGAAAGGTCTACCGTTCCATCCCCAGTACCCCACTAAGGGTAACTGCATTGTGTCCTTGGTCAAGGCACTTCATCCCGATTGCCCTTATGGTGGCATGATGGCCCTGTGTTCTAAGGCATATGGCACATCAATGGTGCACTTGTCTTCAACTTGCAAACCCTGCTTGTGCAGAGTTAGTACTTTGGGGAGTCTGACAGTTGCTTATCATTGCTTGGTAGTTCTCTCCGGGTACTCCGGCTTCCTCCACCCATAAAACTGTCCAACTAGAAGTGACCCTGGCTGTCAAAAGTGTCATTAAACCCCAATAAATAAATTACTGTTAGGTCAAAGATTACACATAGACTTTTCCCCTCCTAGAGTTTTTGAAAGGATCTAGTTTAGAAGGATGAGAAAAATTGTTATCCCAGAAATTATTGTAGTACAAACACCCAGTTAATAAAACTACAAATGACCTTCACTGACAAAACTGATAATCTGAATTCTCAAGGGAGATATCCCAAAAAGTTTATTTTGTGAAATAGGCATTTGTATCTCATATTCCAGAAGGACACAAAATTTCACTACAATACAGGCAGTTACACAAAAAGAAAATCATGTCAACAATCGACTGGTCAACAAAATGTTCTTTTCTATTCTATCAAACTTTCAACTAATACAGTAGCTAGGGCTGCACGGTATATCGATAAATCAATATATACCGGTATTCAAACCAATATCGATTGAATACTGGTGTAATTACAAACATATCGGTTTATCGTCATTATTTATTTACCCACAATTTAATTTTCAAGATGTCGTGAGTTTTTTAGCTGTAGCCTCGAATGAATAATATTATCCCTTTATTCAAGGAATCGTCTGCTTGTGCCCTCGTAATATACAAATTCAGCAGTTGAAAAAATAATTTTCAAAAATTTCAACAAAACTATATCATGTGACCCCTCATTGGAACGAGCTTGTTCCACTGAGGGGTCACATGATATACTTTTGTTGAAATTTTTGGGGAAAATCTGATAAATTAATTTTGAAAATAATAAATTTTAATATCGTCTGCATTGGGTAAAGGTTTTTCAAACCACATCATCAAACCCAATACGGCGAATACTGATCTCCACTCTAGTACAAGTAAACAAGAACGTTGTTCTCTCACCAGAATAGATCATGTCACTGAATAATTGGTGAGACATATTGAATCCACATAACCTATGTGGATGTTAGCATCAGTTACGAAATTGTGTGCCCTGTTTTAGTTTCATAAAAAATAACAACTTCTAACCTTAGTGCCCGACTCGTTCTAGATCATACACAATTTGGTGTGTCCTTGCTTTTCTTGATGAAATATTGTTATTTTATGTGTTAAAAACAGGATGACATGATACTTTTACAAGATTATACAACTGGGACAAGTAGTCCAAGCATGGTTAGATGTAAGTGTACATACTGCATTCCCTGGTACATAGCACCATGGTGCCACCATTTGCGTTGCAGTCAAGACAAAAAGTCAACAAGAAACGTAACTGCAAATACACTGTCAAAATTTCAGAAAGCAAATTTTTCCAGTGATATGACTCAGTATTTAACCAATTCCCAGTTGCATTACTGGGAAAATCTGCTTTTTGAAATTTTGATATTTCAACTCTGGTGTGTAGAGATTAGGTCTGAAAAAGTTAAAAAATCTGTTTCTCATTACCTCCAGCAAGGTCTTTTTGGTTGCAGCATGCTCTCTTTTTATAACCAAAGCAAACTTAAAAAAATTAAAATTAAATGGTTTATGTCCGATATTTTACCTAAGTTAATAAAATTGATAAATTTGTCCCTTGAGTGCAACAAGGCTTTGCAATGCTTTAGCATTGCAAAGCCTTGTTGCACTGAAGGGACAAAATACTGTGCCACACATGCTATTCTGTAGATTATGAGGCCTAAAATATAAAACAAACCAAGAATATGAACTTTGGATGGCAAAGAAATAATTACAAAAATAAAAAATAAAATAAAAAAACACCCATCCACATGCAATTTTACAAAAAAAGGCCAGAGAAACAGAAGATCTACTTTGTGAGGCCTTACTTAACAAAATTAATTTTTTTGACAGTATTGAAATTATTGTCTTCCCAATGATGGTAAATTTACCAACTGTGCCCCGAGCCTAATTTCCAAAGCAGTCAAGAAAATCATTGTGTTTGGCACAGGAAGTCTGTAAATTGATTAGCCACTTCAGCAACATAAACCAAATGAGGTAAATTTTAAATCATATTTACCACACTGAGGTCAATTTCTTAGCTTCTAGCAACAAACTAAGTATTCAATCTATTATACCTTGTTTGACATAGCACTATCAAACATGATGTCATGGAGTAAATGCTTACATGAGGAGTAATGAGAACAAAGGGTCTGTAACACAAGGAATTTTATGATCATCTATATATTTTATCAAAGATCACAAAATTTTATGATTCATTTATTTGGGATTTACATTATAATCCAAATACAAGGTGCTATGCCACCGGTATCCCCCATCAAGGGTTTCTAAGTTGAAAAAATGCAGAAAAAGGCCCATAACTCTAGGAAAAAAAAGGGAAAAATCTGTTACTTGTGAATATCCTTTCCGCTCTGTCTGTGGTGGTGCATCACCACACCAAAGATCATTTAAATCCAACATGCACTGACTGAGATATGAAGGTCCAAAATTGTTATAGATGGACAAATGAATGGATGGACAGACCCCATTTCTGTATGCCCCACAAATTTCATTTTGGCAGAGGATAATTAACATGTCAAATTTGTACTTGAGATATTATAATAGATTCGGTATTTTAACAACTATATGCTATTAACAGGGTTATTCTATTAACCAATATGTGATAAGTGGGACTCCCTGTATTGAGTTTAGTAAGCTCCACTTCTCAATACTAAACAGTTGAGGCCATACTACTGGGCTAAAATATTACCATCATTAGCGACTACAGGCAGACATCCAGGCCTCAAAATGTTTATAAAAAGGTGTCCATCACATGACAGATAAAAATATTTTCTACCCTGTCACCTGAAAATTCTTCATGGATGCTTAAAACTTTCAAATGATTGAAGATTAATATACTATTAATCCTTTTACATCATATCACAGAGGCACAATGTGCCTCTGTGATATGTTAGTTAGTTGTACACTTTTGGGTCTAAAGTCTGACAGATTTTTTCTGAAAAAAATTTGAAGATCATAAGATAGCAGCCTTTTTTGAACTTATCAACCATTTCATCACATTTGCACAATAGTGAATATGTGAATTCTACTCCATGTTTTCCAACAAAAACCCCTGATAATATATGTGGCATTAAGGTTTGTTGTAAGTGTTGCCTTACTATGATTGCATATGGCAATCAAAAAGCAATGTATTAATCAATGTATTTGCAAGTTATTTTCATATTGCAAGTTGAGACATAAATTTATTATTTTAAAAAATTAAATATATAACATTGTTTAGACCAATATTGGTCTGATCGATCACACCCATGACATGCGGCAGGTAAAGTTTTTTTTCTTCTTTTTCGTCACTGGCATGAAGTATCTGTCTATGAAAGGCATTCAGGCAAACATTTCGAGTCCTGGAGACAGGTCGTTGAAATTTGGTACAGGCAGGTCAAATGCATATAAGCTGCACAATCCGACGATATCTCAGTCATCGTCTTCTCTACTTCGAACATTTCTTGCCCCTGAAGTCAATTTCCGTTTTTTGAATGCCACTGGTGCTTGTGAGTTCCCAGATAAACTCTCAACTCGCTTCTCTTTGAACTTGAATCTTTGTTCTTCTTCAATAGGTATATCTGGCAATGGGATATTTTCAATAGGTACATTTGGTAACTGGAGATCAACTGCAGGTCTGAAAGATGTAGAATACCCTTTTAATGAAAAATCTTGGGAAAATGTTCAATGTTCTTTTCTTAGAGGTTATTTCTTGGTTAACTCTTTCATCATAAGAGGCCACTTTTCACGGTCCAGGAACACGATACGTCACAATTTTATTAAGTAGGATGGCTACTAGTGAACGTGTGTGGTAGAACAATTAATATTTTCAACGTTCAGCCTGAAGGCTGCATGTTGAAAATATTAATTGCTCTATCCCCAAATAATGGATATGGAATCTTCCAATTTCTGCCATTTAACTGACATGGAAGATACCACCAGTGTTGAAAGGGTTAATTTCATATCGGCCAAAATATCCACCCAAGGTAACTTTATATTGGCTGGAGACCAAAGGTAGAAGGCTGATGTGAAGGTACTGAGGACTGATATCTCAGCCAATATGAAACTAACCAAGTAATAACCTCTTTATTTATTTATTTATTTTATTTATTTATTTAATAAAGGAAAACAAATAAATACAAAATGTTCTCAAATCTGTTACAGTTTTCTGACAGTGTTATTGTTTCTCATTCTTTTTGAAGTTTCCTCTTCTCCTAGTTCAGCCCTCCAGTCCTGGAAATGAGATGGGTGTGAGTGTAATTGCTCCCGTCTGCACCCATGTTTTGTATTTTACGGGAGCTAAAAAATGCAATCATTGAAAAATATATTGTGATTGTGGAGCACTAATATACTGTGAGGGCATATAAATGTGTGTTGTTTGAGAAAGCTGCACTCTGTGTCCAGTGGCAAGTTACTATCGTAGTTCAGCAGTTCCTTATTGCATCACTTTTCTGTATTCTAGAGCTAAACTTAGCATTTATTCTACTATATCTTGTTTGACAGAGCTCCATGAGCTCTGTCAAACAAGATATAATAGATAAAATGCCTGTATTGGCTGTACTGAGGCCAAATACGTCTTAAACAAAGTAAACCTGGGGAGAGTCAGAGTAATTTCTCGACAGGTTACAAGATTTTTTTTCAATTAACAGGAGTTTACTCTATAACCTATATTCAATTAACAGGTCAAATTTGTACTGGGGGTATGGTAGATGGTTTTGTGTTGGGAAATTATTCAATTAACATATTCAATTAAGAGATACAGTGGAGCCCACTTAATTGAATATCTCTTAACTGAATAACCCTGTTAATGGAATATAATTTCCCAACACAAAACCATTTACCATACCTCCAGTACAAATTTGACCTGTTAATTGAATATAGGTTATAGAGTAAACTCCTCTTAATTGAATAAAAAATCTTGTAACCTGTCGCAAAATTACCCTGACTCTCCCCAGTTTTCCTTTGTTTATAGACCTATTTGGCCTCAGTACATCTAATACAGGCATTTTATCTATTATATCTTGTTTGACAGAGCTCATGGAGCTCTGTCAAACAAGATATAATAGAATAAATGCTAATCTTTAGAATACAGGAAAGTGACACAATCTCTGTTAATTGAATACTCCTGTTAATTGAATATTTTTCATTGGCAAAGTGGCTATTCAATTAACAGGGTTCCACTGTATACAATTAAGTGGGCTCCACTGTACTAACATTTTACAGGTGCAATTTACTCCCATCTGTGATTTCACGAGAAAACTGCACCCGTCAATTTTATTCATTTCCAGCACTGGCTCTCCTAACATCTCAGCTTCCACTTCGACGTTTCTCCGCTACTACTTGAGATCTTAGTTTGCCTGGAGTTTTCTGTACAACTCTCTTCTTTCTTCTCTTCATGCATCTAATGTTTATTTAATGACCTCAATAAAACATACAAAAATTCAGCTTGAAACTACTCTGTTGTACCTGATAATGCCAATTTTCTGAATTGCATTCGCTGAATAATGGTGAATGGTGCACGTGTAAAGACATTTTGTTGTGTCTAGTAATGCATCGGGGGGAACCACTCTAGCTCGGTAGAGCTCAGCTGAGATCAGTGTCATATCAGCTGAGTTTGAAGTCACATGGGCCGAGTTTGATGATTGGTAATTCTAGGAAAGAAAATCATATCTAATAAATAACGAGAGGCATCTCCGCCAAGACAGCTCCTCCAAGGGTCGCTGCTTTTAGAGGAAGCTAAATACAAGACAAGAATCTGACCATGTGTTACTGCTTGTGACCTTAACCTTCATGATATGACAATGGGTCAAGGTCATAACACAAGCCAAGTTTGCAAAAGTTAACGGACGACGGATGCCAAGTGATGGCAATAGCTGACACTGACTTGCAGTCAGGTGAGCTAACAATAGGCTCTAAAGAGCCTATAATCACTCATCTGGAAGAACTACATATCCATCAATTATTCTAATCAGAATCAAAGCTTGCAGTTGGCTGCCATACTCCTTCAGCTGAGCAAACAGAATGATGATTGTTTTCAGAGGACTTTCCATCCATTATTTGTGTCACGTTTGGTTCACATTGGCCAAGTAGTTTCAGATAAGATAAAAATGTGATTTCCCATAGGGTTTCCATAGTAACTAAGAGCCACAATGGTGGCCATGTTTGCAACCCAATCAACATTAAATGAGGATTGTTGGTACAGGGTGTCCCAGTTATCAAGCATGTGAAGTTTCAAAACATTTGGCCTTGTAGTTTCAGAGGAGAAGATTTTTGAAAATCAACCAATCAGAATCAAAGACAGCCCCTGACGGCCATGTTTTTCAACCAATGAGAACAAAATGAGGATCGTTTGTAGAGGACGACCATTCCTGCCAAGTTTGGATCACATTGGCTCAGTAGTTCCAGAGAAGAAAATGAAAATGTGATTTCCAATAAGATTTCCAAGGTAACTATGAGCCGCAATTGCAGCCTTGTTTGCAGCCCGATCAACATTAAATGAGGATCATTGGTAGAGGGTGTCCAAGTCATCAATCATGTGAAGTTTCAAAATATTTGGCCTTGTAGTTTCAGATCAGAAGATTTTTAAAAATTGACCAATCAGAATCAAAGAATGGCTCTGGCGGCCATGATTTTCATCCAACGGTAACAAAATAAGGATCATTTGTAGAGGATCTCCCTCTGACCATTCCTGCCAGGTTAGGTTCACATCCACTCTGCAGTTCCAGATAAGAAGATGAAAATGTGAAAAGTTTACAGACGATGACGAATGCTAAGTGATGGTAATAGCTTATGTGGCGCTTTGGGCCAGGTGAGCTAAAAAGTGAGAATTTTGAAATTGGTGAATAGTTTAATTTTTTTCAAGGACTGTCTATGAACATCATTTCTTTTAGGAGAAATTGGATTGGATAAATAGGCAATGATTATATAAATGCTTCCCCTTTTTTCAAAGTTTTTCAAGAATATGGGCAGAAAATTGTCCACTTTGTTAAGCACATTCAAGGTCTCAAGGGCTTTGAAAATCAAGGTTTTCATGGACTCATAAGCAATCTTTGTATCTAGTGGGTTTAGTATAGAGTTTCTGTTACAAACTGAAAATGTAATTTATTTTAAAAACACAGATAAATGCAAAATACTGATTATTTTAAAAACAAGACTTGTATTCTGCCATTTGTTCTTTCCAATTTTATTGAAAGACATAAAAAACAAGAGGCCCCAAGGGGCCTGAGGGCGCTCACCTGACATGGTAGCCTAAATATCAACCCTGAGAATTGATTTCAACAATTTCAACAAGTTGCATCTGCTCCTCCTAAGAAAAGCTTATACCAAATATCCAAAGATTCTGACCAGTGGATCTAAAAAAAGATTTTTAAATAATATTCCTCACAGGGAGCCCATATATGAACCCAGGGACTTGGCTTTAACAAACTTGAATCTCACCCCCCTAAGGATGCTGCACACCAAATATCAAAACATTCCGACTGCTGGATCTGAAGAAGAAGATTTTTAAAGAAAATTCCTCATTTTGAACTAAGTTACAATTCAAGCTCCCACAGTGAGTCCAAATATGGACCTAGTGACATGGCTTGAACAAATTTGAATCTCACCCCCCTAAGGATGCTGCATATCAAATATCAAAATATTCCAACTGCTTTATCTGAAGAAGATTTTTTAAGAAAATTCCTCATTTTGAACTAAGTTATAATTCGGGCTACCACAGTGAGCCCAAATATGAACCCAGGGACTTGGCTTGAACAAACTTGAATCTCACCCCCCTAAGCATGGCGCATACCCAATGTCAAAAGATTCTGCCTGCTGGATCTTGAGAAGAAGATTTTCAAAGAAATTTGCCTGAAATGCACTAAGTTCGAATTCGAGCTTCTATAGTGAGCCAAAATATGAATCTAGGGAGCCAATTTGAACTTGAATCAGATCCACCCCACAATGTTGCATACCAAATATCAAAAGATTCTGCCTGCTGAATCTGGAGAAGATTTTTTAAGAAATTTGCCTGAAATGCACTACGTTCGAATTCGAGCTTCTATACTGAGCCCAAATATAAACCCAGGGGGCCGATTTGAACAAACTTGAATCAGATCCACCCCACAATGTTGCATACCAAATATCAAAACATTCTGCCAGCTGGATCTGGAGAAGAAGATTTTTGAAGAAATTTGCCTGAAATGCACTAAGTTCGAATTCGGGCTTCTATGGTGAGCCCAAATATGAATCCAGGGGGCCGATTTGAACAAACTTGAATCAGATCCACCCCACAATGTTGCATACCAAATATCAAAAGATTCTGCCTGCTGGATCTGGAGAAGAAGATTTCTGAAGAAATTTGCCTGAAATGCACTAAGTTCGAAATTGGGCTCCTATACTGAGCCCAAATATGAACCCAGGGGGCCGATTTGAACAAACTTGAATCAGATCCACCCTACAATGTTACATACCAAATATCAAAAGATTCTGCCTGCTGGATCTGGAGAAGAAGATTTTTTAATCTTTTTCCCATTGCCTACAGTGTTAAAAAGTGCTGACTCAGCACTTTTTCAAAGTCCTGAAAAAAGTACCTTGTGATCAAACCGATAGGGATTTTTTTAACCATTCTATTCTACTGGATAAAAGTAAGCTTTATACAAAATAAGAATTCCCTGTGCCATGTAGTTTTGGAGATATGGCAGTTTTAAGGTTTTTCCTATTTTTAGCTTCCGAGGTTCCCACGGGGCAATGAGAAAAAATTTTTTTGCATCAATCAACTACTTATAACCCATTATCCTCTCATATCAAATTTGGTTCAAATCGACCTGACGGTTCTGAAAATAGAAATTTTAGGCGTGGCCAAAATTTTTGCTCCTCCCATAATGAAGGCAAATAATGCCCGACAAACTTCTCTTGAACAAACTTGATTCTAAACCTCAAAAGGACACTGTATACCACATATCAAGTCTCTTTCTACTGGTGGTTCATTAGAAGAAGATTTTCAAAAAAATTCGCCATTTTTTCCCCACACCTCTGCTCAATATGAGCCGAAACCTATTTTGGATAAAAATCAAAATGCCCCTATATAACCACTACTTACAGGAAATTTAATTAAAATGTGGCCAGTGGTTTGGGAGAAAGAGGCTCAAACACCACCTTCACGCAGGACGACAGACGACGGACGAAGGGTGATAAGAAAAGCTCACCCTGACTTTCAGTCAGGTGAACTAAAAAAGAAATAACCATTTATACACAAATAAAACTCAACTACACACAAATCTTTTTTCAAATTTCAGTGACATGAAAAAAACTCACTCTTCAACTTTTGTCAGTCTCTCCCATCCACCATATGCTGATCTTGCATTTCTGTCTTCAATTGGTTTGGGTTCAGGAATTGGTATATTCTTAATATCTTCAGGTGTCATCTGTGGCAAGTTATTTTCTTCTTTCTGGAATATTATTAAAATCAAATCAATTCCTATTTTATATGTGATTTTATAAAACAAGTTCACTAAAAAGTGATTTGAGTCAGGGTTTAAGTTGAATTTAGTGAAAGAGGTTTATAAATTACAATGCTGCTCATCTCTAACCTTGACCAAACACCCATGTGGGACAGGATAAAACAAGAGATTGCACCAGAATTACTGACATTTATTACTTTCCAAAGTGTGATTTACTGGGATTTCCGGGTCTGATTATAAACGATAACTTCACAAGTGAATTATGCAATTAACAATTGTGTCATGTATCCATGCGCGCAAACGAAGACGCTTTGCCATGGATGTAATTGGGGACTTCATTGTTTTTTAATTTTTTAACCCTTTACCTAATATGAAAAGCAGACGACACTTGCAAAAAAATTCTTGAATAGCTATTATTTTCATTTTTTGTCTCAAAAACATAGGTTATGACCCCTCATTGGAACGATCTCAACAAGCTCGTTCCAATGAGGGGTCATAACCTATGTTCTAGAGAAAAAATGAAAGTGTCAATGATACTGTAGCTCAACTTGTCAAGACAAAGACATGTACATGTACAGCATGTGACACAGCAATGACAAACATCTAGGTAATGACCTGATAACAAAGGTACATATAAAGTATTGTAACGGTCTGTACATAAATACTGACCACTGCCTGTAACAAATGTATAGGTAAAGTATTGTAAAGGTGGGTGACAGTCAGATGCTAAACTAGAAAAGAAATCTTAGTCCCAGAGTGGGTCTGACTGAACCCCAAAATATTTGTTCTCATAGCACAGTGATAACAAAGGCACCCCAAAACACACTCGTTCCTGTCCCAAGGTGAAAACAAAGGTACCCAAGAAGTTTTGTGAAGATCAGTTCATAAATACAAGCTGTATAGAACTTGTGACAAAAAACTGATTGGACCTAATTTTGGTACAAAAGGGCCACTGGCAGCCATCTTGAATTTTGGACCGTACCCAGAGACACTCATTCTCGTTCCAAGGTGATAACAAAGGTACCCAAGAAGTTTTGTGAAGATCGGTTCATAAATACAGCCTCTGCCCTGAGCCATATTGACATGTGTGCTTACATTATGTAAGTAGCACTGAATAAATCAAAGTTCATCTAATTTGCATAATTTCTGCATGAAAAAAAAACCCTTACAATATGTGATGTATTCCAATGTTACTAAACATTCATACAAAAATTTATTCAAATCAGAACTTTCATACAGAAGTTCTGTGCAAAAGACTGATTGCACTAATTTTGGTACAAAATGGCTGCTGGTGGCCATCTTGAATTTCGGACCACACCCAAAAACACTCGCTCTCATCCCACGGTGATAACAAAGGTACCCAAGAAGTTTCGTAAAGATTGGTTCATAAATATGGCCTCTAATCTGAGCTGTATAGAAGTTGTGTACAAAAAACTGATTAGACCTAATTTCGGTACAAAATGGCCACTGGCAGCCATCTTGAATTTTAGACCGCACCCAGAAACACTCGTTCTCATCCCAAGGTGATAACAAAGGTACCCAAGACATTTCGTGAAGATCAGTTCATAAATACAGACTCTAGTCTGAGCCGTATTGACATGTGTACTTACTGTGTGTAAGTCGCACTGAAAAAATCAAAGTTCATCTAATTTGCATAATTTCTGCACGAGAAAAAAACACGTATTATATGTGATGTATCCCATGGTAATAAACATTCACACAAAAAATTATTTAAATCAGCGCTTTCATATGGAAGTTCTGTGCAAAAATCTGATTGCACCTAATTTTGTACAAAATGGCTGCCATCGGCCATCTTGAATTTCGGACTGGACCCCAAAACACTCGTTCTCGTCCCACGTTGATACCAAAGGTACCCAAGAAGTTTCGTAAAGATCGGTTCATAAATACGGCCTCTAGCCCGAGCCGTATTGGCATTTGCACTTACAGTGCTGAAAGTAACACCAAAAAACATCAAAATTAGTCTAATTTGCACAATTTACGCACGAGAAAAAAACCCGTATTATATGTGATGTATCCCATGGTACTAAACATTCATACAAAAAATTATTCAAATCAGAGCTTTCATATGGAATTTCTGTACAAAAAACAGATTTCTGCATCGTCGGTACAAAATGGTGGCTGGCAGCCATCTTGAATTTCGGACCGAACCCAAAAACACTCGTTCTCGTCCCACGGTCATAACAAAGGTACCCACGAAGTTTCGTAAGAATCGGTTCATAAATACAGCCTCTAGCCCGAGCCGTATCCAATTGTTGACGTATGGACAGACGGACGATGACAAAAGCTCAAATTTGTCTTCGCCAAAGTTGAGCTAAAAATGAAAAAATAATGAAAATTAATCGGCAATTTTTGAGAATAGAGCTGGCCGGTTTTGGCCGTTACGTTAGGTAAAGGGTTAAATAATATAATTATCGTTAATAATGAATAGTAACAAGAGCTCATGTATCGCTGAAGCAATACAATGACCCCCTACCGGACTAATGAGCATTAATAATTATACAAATGTCACAACCTATATGTGATCAGCATGAATTCCATTGAAGCATTTCCAAAAAAAAGTCAAGAAAACTGATATTTTGGCGCTTTTCCATATTTCCAAGGGCCATAACTCACACAAGAATAATGCAATCAGCATGAAACTCAAACTTGATCTGTAAGTCATCATTCTATAGTAGGTTACCAAGAATGAAATCATTCGGTTGAAGCATTTCCAAAAAGAAGTCCGGAAAAAGTATGACTAACAGATTGACTGACAGACTGACGGATGGACAGAGTGCAAATGAAACTTGATCTGTAAGTCATGGTTCTATAGTAGGTTACCAAAAATGAAATCATTCCGTTGAAGTGTTTTAAAAAAAAGTCCGGAAAACTGATATTTTGGCGCTTTTCCATATTTCCAAGGGCCATAACGCACACAAGAAAAATGCAATCAGCACGAAACCCAAACTTGATCTGTAAGTCATCGTTCTATAGTAGGTTACCAAAAATGAAATCATTCCGTTGAAGTGTTTAAAAAAAATCCGGAAAACTGCGATTTGGCGCTTTTCCATATTTCCAAGGGCCATAACTCACACAAGAATAATGCAATCAGAATGAAACTCAATCTTGATTTGTAAGTCATCATTCTATTGTAGTTTAACAAAAATGAAATCATTCCGTTGAAGCGTTTCCAAAAAATGTCCGGAAAACTGTATTTTGGCACTTTTCCATATTTCTAAGGGCCATAACTCACACAAGAATAATGCAATCAGCATGAAACTCAAAAGTCATCGTTCTATAGTAGGTTACCAAAAATGAAATCATTCGGTTGAAGCATTTCCAAAAAAAAATTTGGAAAACTAAACTGTGACTGACAGACTGATAGATGGACAGAGTGCAAACCTATAGTCCCCTCCGGCGATGCCGGTAGGGGACTAATAAACAGAGTAATCGCTTGACTGGACTGGTTACATGAAATAATTTGTTTGCGGCGAGGGACTATATTGTAAAACACTTGTGCGCATTCGCATACTCGTGTTTGTACAACGTCCCTCACCTCTCATGAATTATTTCATGTAACCAGTCCAGTGAAGCGATTACTCTCTATATCCCCACTGCTATCAAGTCTAGGAATGGGTGTATAAAGGGCCCCACCCACTCACCACAAAAGGTAAATTTTTAATATAAAATCAGTAGAAAATCCTTCAAAACTGATTTTTTATTGAACAAAAAAAATTAAAACAAAGCACCCAATGGACCCCCACTCACATACCCATCCACCTTGTGAGGTCAGACCCCCTCCCCCACCCATCACAAAAAAAAATATCACCCACATTTTTTTTAAATCATTCAAAACCCGATTTTGGTCTATTTTTCAATTGAAAAAGTGGCATAACTCATGAGAGGAATGTGCACAGCATAATGTGATATGTGTCTGAAAGGGTGTGTCATACTGGACATCCATGTAAGATCTGACCAACATCATCAGAGATATAAATTCGAGAAGACAAAAAAAGACGATTTCTCAACAGTAAAAAAGAAGATAACCCATGAGTGGAATGTGCAGCGAGGATAACTTGACATGTGTCTGAAAGGCATGTCATATTGGACATCCATTTAGGTGGAATCTCCACTCTGCAGGTGATTTACTGATAATACACTCTCCATGTACTGCAAGATTTCATTAAGCAGAGTTATGAACTCGTACAAACCAAAAATGTCCATTTCTCACAGAAACTACTGTCTCAGGTGAGCCTAAAATGCTCACCTGCAATAGTGAGCAAACCAGAGGCTCAGGTGAGCAGGGCTCGCCTTGAGTAAAATGGTCGGGGCCTAAAAAAAGTCCCCCACATATTGAGGTCGGGGCCTTTTCGGGGCTGATTTTCCATTTTGTCCATTATTGTTAGTGCTTTTTTGTGGAAAATGTCGGGGCTTGAAAAAAAGCCCCCAGCAAGTGCTCCTCGGGGCTGATCTCGGGGCCTGGGCTGATCAGCCCTGACTCAAGGCAAGCCCTGGGTGAGCTTAAAATAAGAGAATTACTACTGTTGAGGGATCATAAAAAAGAAAATGTCACAATGTACATGTGTACACACTGCAATGACTGACACCAAAAAGGCTTTGTGAAATTATATCTGTTTTTCAATCCCCTACTCCAAGCACACACCCTACATTAGGCTTGAGATTATGTCAAAAAACAACAGAAAGGCATCCCTCTGAAAAACCACTAAGGTTAGTTAATATTTTGGGGTTAAATTCATTTGAATATTTAGTGTTTTTGGAAGCCATAAGTTGTGTGAAGAAAGCAAGTAAAATTGCAGTAATAAGGACATGATTGAGGCAGGGTTATTTTTTTATTTAGTTAACAAACATTAAATGTGGCTTTCTGGGGGCTCGTTCACACACGCTCACGCACGGATGTAATTATTAATGAAAACAGAACATTTGATTAAAATAAACTTGTTTTCTTACCAAATACCATATTACACCATGGGAGCCGAAATATGAACCCCTGGACTTAATTTGAACATACTTGAACCTGTCCCCAAAAAGTCAGTATTTACCAAATAAGAAAAATTTTCTGAAGAAAAGTTTTAAAGCATTTTCCTCATATTGCGCTGAAGGAGAAGCCAATATGAGTCCAGGGTTAAACTTGAATCTGGCCCCACAAGGAAGCTATATACCAACTTCCAGGACATTCTAGTTGGTGGATCTGAAGAAGAGTTAAAGAATATCACCCTAAGTTGAAATTTGGGCTCCGATACAGCCTGGATATAAACCCATGGACTCAATTTGAAGCAACTTGAATCTGATTCCCCCACAGATGCTGCATACCAAATATCAAAGATTCGGACTGATGGATCTGGAGATGATTTTTAAAGAATATTCCTCATATTAAGAGTTATCTCAGCCAACATGTATGGTATATGGATATTTATTACTTGGATGTCGGTTTTAATCACCGAGCCACAGGTGAGGTGTTTAAATGAGACATCCAGGTATTAAATCTCCATATACCACACATGTTGGCAGAGATAACGTTTTTGTCCCATTTGAAACATAATAGAAAGATAGCTGAAACAAATTTGTGGACGCATTTCTCAGGCTCCGCAATCAGTTGGACCAAACTCGTGAATAATTGTTTTGTTTTACAAATGCAGGAGACAACAGACTGAGTTACATCCCTTGGGTCATTATTGGAAACGTGTAAACAGATCGGGAGCTATTTTGTTGACAGATTTGCTCTTATTTTATTTTTCTCAAGCTTTTTGATTTAATTATTCGACTATTTAATTTTTAACAGTAAAATAGGATCAAACTGTTGGAAATCTGATGATATTTGTGACTATTTTCAGGTTTTTGGTTCAATTTTTATATTGAGGCGGGTGGAAGCAAAAAGCTTTCATTTAAACCATATACCCCCAATGTTTCGTGTGCCCTTATACCCTGGATATTGCTCCCTCTCATATGCCTTGGATGTTGAGTGCATCCTTTGCCATGGCTATTTGTCCTATGCATTCTGACCAATCAGAAGACAGAATTTATCGGGATACAGGGACAATGCACTATGCTGAAATTTAATAGGGAGCCTAAATATGAACTCATATGCCTGATTTGAACAAACTTCACATTGTGATCCCCTAAGGATGCTGTATTCCAAACATGAGACGATTCTGAATGGTCGATCTAAAGAACAAAATTTTTAAAGAATAAGATTTTCAATGAAAATTCCTCATACTGAACTAAATTAAAATATGGGGTCCCATAGGGAGCCCAGATATGAACCAAGGGACTTGGTTTGAAGAAATTTGAATCTGACGCCACCAACGAGTGCTGAATACCAAATATAAAAAGTTTTTGTCTGGTGGATCTGAGGAAGAAAATTTCCAAATAATTTTATTATTGCTGTTAAAATATGGGTTCAGGTGAGGAACCAAAATATGAACCCATAGACTTGATTGATTTGAACAATTTTGAATCTGGCCCCTATAATAATCTCTGTTGGAGTCTTATGAAAACCAAATACCAAAAGATTCAGAGTCATATATCTTAAGAAGGAGATTTTTAAATATTCCTCATATTGCACTAAGTTGAAATTCAGGCTCACATGGTGAACACAAATATGAACACATGGACTTGATTTGAACAAACTTAAATCTTGACCATTTTAAGGATTCTGTATAGCAAATATGAAAACATTCTGACTGGTTGATCCAAGACCTGATATGAACAAATTTAAATCTGATCCCCATAAGGATGCTGAAAACAAAACACTGAGGAGGTTCTGACATAATCTTGATCTGAAGAAGATTTTTAAAGAATTTTTTGCAAAATGCACTAAGTTGAAATTCTGGGTACTACAGAGAGCCCCAAAAAAGAAACCAGGGACTTGATGAAAAACCTCAATCAGATTCCCCTAAGGATGCTGTCTACCGAATATCAAAAGATTCTTATGGTAAGTTCTGAAGAGAATGTTTTTTGTTTTTTTTTTAAAAGTGCTGTCTTAGCATTTTATCATCACCCCCACCCACCCCCCCCCCCCCCCCCCCCATCTCTCAAGCTAAATGAGATTGCACCCTATGATACAACCGATTAAGATTTTCTGGGTCCATTCAATCCTGAGGATGCAGAATTCCAAATAACAATTCTTTGTTGCATGCGGTTTGAGAAAATGGGCATTTCGATTTTTTTTCCTTCTATTTTTAGCTCCTGGGGGTTCGCACGAAGGGGGGGGGGGTGGATTTGGGGCAGAAATCAAGTACAAGTCCCTTAACACTACTGTATACCCAGTTTGTACCATTGGTTTGGGAAAAAAAAATTTAGAGCAGAGCCAAAAATATTGTCTCTCCCATCATAAGCCCAAATATTGCCTGAAAAACTTTCTTTGAACAAACTTGAATCAAGAACATAAAAGGAAGCTGCATACCAAATTTCAAAGCACTGTCGTGACTGGAGGTCTATGAGAAGATTTTTTAAGAATTTCGGCTTTTTTGGCACTGCCCTCAGCCAAATGGGCTTCACTACTTCTATTGAACAAACTTGGAAGGTTCTTCCCCAAAAATAATTTATGCCAAGTTTAGTCTGGTGGTTCCAGAGGAAAAGACTGAAATGCAAAGTTAACAGACGTGGATGGCAGACACCAAGTGATGGCAATAGCTCACCTGGCTCAGGTGAGCTAAAATAGGTCATGACTCACAAGTGGAGTGTGCAGATAGCATAACTTGATTTGTGTCTGAAAGGGTGCGTGACATAATATTAGTAGCTTTATGCCCCTCCCCCCCCCCCCCCCCCAAAAAAAAAAACAAAAAATTAAGAAACAACAAATATCAAACCTCTTCCTTATCACTTGTTTCTTTGTCAGAATCATCTTGGTTTTCATCATTTTGTGACTCTTGCTCTTCCAAACTAACATACTTTTCTGGTTTCACCCACACAGATTCTACAAGTAGGATGTTTCAAATTCATCAAAACGTTATGTTGTTATTCATCATATTCACACGGGAATATATAAATCAAGTGTAATAAAGGGTGTATGTGTATGAGTGTTTATGTGTCATACTTCAAAATACTGGATACCATTTTCAAAAACATTTCTAAAAGTGGAATGACAATCACAAAGGGCAATGACAATCACAAGGAAACTATGGACAGAATGAAAATCAAACTCTCATTCAAGCCACAGAATATATCCCATGATATCTGATGCATGCATTAACCCTTTGAACTTGAAAGGTCACTTATCCAAGCCATGATCATGAAATGAGCTGAATGTATAAAGTAGACAGTGCTCACTGAATTTGTACGGTGGATCAATCAAGATTTTCAACGTGCAGCCACCAAGGCTGCATGTTGAAAATATTGATTGGTCTTCCTCTGTGTTACAACTATAGACTCTACCAGTTCATGGTTCAGAACTGGCAAGGAATATACCATCAGGGCTCAATGGGTTAATATTAAATGTACAGCAAGTTTTATTTATTTTTGTTATTGATATGGAATGATGAGTTTTGAAAGGCACATATCCAGTTTTCAGTATACAGTGGAACCTGTCTAGAGAGACAACCCCTTCTGCCAGACAAAAGTGGTCTTCTTAGCTGCAGATGTGCTGTTATGTAACACATTTAGGCCCCATAAAGTAGATCTTCTGTTTCTCAGGCCATTTTTTGTAAAATTGCATATGGACAAAGCGGTTTTTTATTTAATTTTTTATTTTTGTAATAATTTCTTTGTCATCAAAAATTCATGTTCTTGGTTTGTTTTATCTGTTAGGCCTCATAATCTATAAAATAGCATGGGTGGTGGTGTATTTCATCCCTTTAGTACAAGAAGGCTTTTCAATGCTAGAGCAATGCAAAGCCTTGATGCACTCAAGGGACAATTTTATCAATTTTATTAACTTGGGTAAAATATCAGACATGAAGCATTTAATTTTTTTTATATTTTCAAGTTTGCATTGGTTATAAAAAGAGAACATGCGGCAGCCAAGAGGACCATGTGGGAGGGTCTGAGAAACAGATTTTTAACTTTTTTAGGCTCAAACAATTTTCACAAGTTTCATTTGTCAATAAATGTTGGAAAGTTAAAAAATTTATAGTAATTTCTATATTTTTTATACTTACCAATGACCCAGGCATAGCTGGTGCTAACTCTTAAAATATAGGGCCAAACACAAATTTTGCCCCCCAATCCCCAAAATTTGCATCTAAAACCAAAGAAAACATGTCCTGAAAGGCCCTCCACCCTTCACCTCTACTGCACATGCGCAGTGTCAAGGACGTTCCGAAATTGGCGCCATTAATCATTCTAATAACCAGTGGCTGGTAAGCGCTATGTACTCAGCGGGGAGGCAAGAGTTCCCAACTCCTGGGAGGGCCATCCCCGTCTGGGTCATTGGTAAGTATAAAAAATATAGAAATTACTATAAATTTTTTAACATTTTTATACTGTACCAATGACCCAGACATAGCTGAATAGTAAAAAGGCTGGAGGGCCAAGGACATAGAGCAAAATGGAATACGCTCAATAATATAAAATAGAGTCATCCCCTGTTGGGAAAAAGAAGTAATAGGCTTTACATGTATCTTTCTTATTTATGATAAATTAGAAAGATACAACACCTTCCAAAATTGAGCTTCATACATCCATGTACTCTATTAATATCCAATATAATCCTTATACTAATAATTTTTAAAGTAAGCCAATAAATAAAGTAAGTCTAGAGAATAGAGACTCTTATACTCCTTAAAAGTGTCTGAGAATTGCATAATCATGTCCGTTGACATATGCAATATTCAAAAGCTATACTTTAAAAACTAAGACTTGAATGAATTTTTAAAACATAAACTTCTCACTAAACAACCATCCCAATAACAGCTCAGAATAACTAACTCCGGAGGAGGTATCCCCTTGTTTTCATAGTAAAACAGGTGACCCAAGGGAACACCCTCCCCTCCCCCCCCCCCCCTTTTTCTTGCCCTGGGTCAAATAGCCCAGAGCGAAGAGGGCAGCAGAACGGAGACACTGCCGAAACAGACAGCCTACCTAGCTATAGTAGCAACTGTTAAGTGAATAACATTCTGAGCAGTAGATAATAGACCTAACAATAGAGGCCTCCAGAAATGGACTCGATATTTCTGAGATAAAAATTCATGAATGTGGATGGCTGAGCGCAATGAGCAGCCTTCAAAAATCTATAATAGCGACACTATTAATGTAAGCCCAAGATGTAGAAGAACTCTTACTTCATGAGCCGAAATCTTAAGCACAACTGCTGAGTCAATGATATACCCTAAGCAGTACCGATAGTTAATAGAATCCATTAACAATAGAATGGAGCGTAACGTCCTTCTACTAGGCATCAAAGACAGAAGAAGCTTACGCCCATAGTAATAAACAGATATCTGTTTATAAATACATAAACTCTAACCGGAAAGAGTAAAGGCCTATGCCCGTACGAAGACGGAAGAACCTTAATAACAATAGGTTCCGGATATTAGGAGCCTAACTCTTATGCAAAAATCCAACCTAAATAGTAACGGAAGCAGTGATTCCGAAACTACGAAAGTGAAAATCATCCATCGATAGTGCATGAAACTCACTGACTCTTCAGTAAAAGAGAAACCAACAGAATTACTGTCTAAAAGGTCAGAATTTGAAAACTACTGTTTCCAGAGGCTCAAATGATTACTTAGCTGAATAAGAACCAAAGTTAAATTCCATATAGGAATTTAATCTAAAGATTCTAAGTCTATTTATCAAAAAGTTACTAACTGACTTAGATAAAGAGACATAAGACTCAATTGTAAACTATCCTAGAGTGCATAGGTATGAGGTAACATAAACCTATAACCTTAATAATAACAGGCTGCAGTAGATCTTGTGAAACAAGTATACTAAAAAATTGCAATGAGTAGTATGGAGGGATCAACAATATGAACATAATGATCCCTACACCAACGACGGAAGAGCCTCCACTTTAGCCGCATAGAATAGCGAAGAAGAGGATCTCCTATAGTAAGAAATCGCGTCCAAAGCTCGTCCAGTACAATGCTTACAATGCAATATGGACCACACAATGGAATACATGAAGGTTGCGACTTTGCGGGTTGTGATAAAGATGACACGATTTACCCAGTGAAAAAAGATCCTCACATTGAGGAAGATTTCACGTTAAGTCCCACAGTAGACAACAGAGTAAATTACCCATGGTCTCTGTGAAGATAGAGATGCTATCAACAGAAATGTATTGTGGTTGTTTATCTTAGCAATACCTGCTGAAACAACAGCGCCGGAGGATACGTGTATCCTATCATTCCGTCCTATAGATCAATAGAGCGTTAACAACATTAGCTCTGAGATCCGGACAAGCCAACACATATGTCTGCAATTGATTAGCAAGCTGTGTCGTAAATAAATCATCATTGGGCGCTCCCATAGATAGCAAATCTGATTGAATACTTGTTTGTTGAGAGTCCATACTGACAGCAACAAGCGACCCCTAAGTGAACGTGAGTCCGGTAAAACAATCAGACGACCCGGAATATGACGGACCAAAACAGAACTTGGTGTACTATAACCAACAGACGGATTCTTTCCATTAAATTGAATAACGGAAACGAAAGAGTGCCTCCCTGGTTCCCGAGATACGCCACTACTGTCGAATTAACGGACAGGATTTGGGCATGCGTTTCTGAATAATGTTCATGCAATGACATAAAGCAAGCCTAAAAAACATTATTCCGCGGAAGATAATTGGTTGCTAAGAGACTGCGGAACCCAAAGACCCTGGCACTTCGAATCCGTTGGGATCAGTATTATATCCCAATCTGTTTGACTGGCAACCGTCATAACAGCAACACTCGGATCCGGCAACTGCAGTGGCACTCTCTGAGTCAACCACCGAATGTTTGCCCCAATCTGAATCTCTTGTAACACTAGATAGACAAGAGAACATGTAAATCGAGCAATTCATGGATTGCCGAAAAGTTGCCGTCAAAGAGAAGCTTCTCCGAGAACGAAGCGACTCTTAGAGAGTTCTTAACCTTACTATCCACGCGCGTGGATGTAGCTAGGGCTGCGTCACGTCTAACCAACTCCAATCAGCCACTGAAGGGCGGAGTTATACGTGAACAAACTACTGCCCTCAAAAGAAATTACATTGAGAATAATATCTCGTAAATCTTTTCTTGAAGACGTAATGATAACGCCTCACGTATGATAAAGCGTCTAAGTTAAGTCTACTAGACATCATCGTCGTTTCCAACATTGAAGTTGGAAAAGACATAGACGGCGAAAAAGAATATTTCCAGTCTTTAACCACACCGTCTAGATGCATATGAACTCTCGGTATGCCCTGCACTGCCAAAATAAACTATTCGTATAAATGATAAAACGGCAGAAATGAGCAACGCGGACAAGAAACTAAACTATCATGCTTGGTAGCAGGCTTGTATGCATATATAGCGTCGAAAAATAAAACACATGTTATAATGAAATTATTGGACTGTGTCGGTAAGTCAGAGACAATGTCCCCGAACCGATCGAAAATTCCGAGTCCAATGACGCTATAAGTCTCTTATCCAACATCGCAGCAATGTAGTCCGAAATAACAATCACTGGAAGATAATGCCAGAAGATATGAATGGCAGCTTCCGATACTACAAAAGGGAAAACTCGAAATCTTTCGAATCCCTTTCGCCATCCTGTCGGACCCTATAAAGCGTTCGGTCGTCCGTACCTGATACAACCGTGGACCGCACCGACCCAGCGCCGTCGGATAATTCCTGATTCGACCAAGAAACAGTCAATTGCTGGGATGCTGCGAAACAACTGTGCTAACTCGGATAGCACGTCCGTCACTGAGGCCTGAGGAGAAGCGGTCCTACAATGCATTGCTGCTGGAAGCTCCGTGATCGTTACCCCGTGTATACTACCAATATGCGCGCAAACGGAGTGTATAGGCCTCGTGTCCCTTGGCTACCGGATGGTGCGACCTATTCGCCGTGGAATCACTGAATGACGAAACTGATCGGATAACTCGAGGTCACGTAGCCAATGTGCGGTCGTGTGCCCTGCTGTGGGGATGAGGAAGCATTATGGGCAGTCTCTCGGACTGTCAATATAACGGAGCGTCCCGACCGACAGACATATGCTCCGAATGTAAAATATCAGAACCACAACATGCGGTCCCCTATGTTGTTGGACGAGAGAGGGACCTCTCTCGCTCACAGCCCGGACGGACCTGGACAAGCCAGGAACCGGACTAACAGGCTTCCTCCGATCTGTCCTCAATCTGCCGTCACTGGGTGAGTACTAAAGTAATTAAAGTGCTCGCATCACCCAAATCTCCTTCCTAGACCGCAACGGACGAACCCGGCAGCCGAACCATTCGATGAATGCACGCTACACCGGGTGAGCTAGCGAATGTCACTCCGTAGGCGATAGACATATTCCATGAGCACTTATTGCCGCTAGCTCTTCATTAACTATGACGACAGAGGAACACTATTGAAAGACATCTCCGTAACTTTGCGAACAAGAAACCAGAAATGCTTGGTTATAGCAAGCATATAATAATAATATATATAGCGTCGTTCAATAATTCGAAAGTTTGTGTGACATTATTGGACTATGTCGGAACTGAGGGACGATGTCCCTGAACCGAACCAAAGATTTCTAAGTCCACCGACGCTATCAGTTTCTTATCCGGCATCGCAGCAATCTGGTCCGACGAAAGAAGCTGTAGAAGACCAAGTCAGATGACATACACAAAAGCATATGTTGTTCCGAAAGGGAAAGCTCGAAATCCTCCAAATCCCTTTCGGTATCCCGTCGGACCAGATGAAATTTTCGGACGTCCGTACCCGCTTCCGCGGAGCGTCCCGACCCAGCATCGTCGGATAAAAAATATGCGACAGATTCAGTTGATGCTGGGATGCTGCGATAAACTGTGCTATTTAGGAAAGCATGTCCGTTCCCGAGGCCTGTGCAGAAGCGGTCTTACGATGCATTGCGCCGGAAGCTCCGTGTACGTTGACTCCCACACACTTCCTATGCGAACGTCCGGAGTCTGCAGGCCTCGTGTCCCTGGCTACCGGATGATGTGACCTGGTCGCCGATGAATCTCTGACTGGCGAAGCTGACTGGATATCCATGGTCACGTAGCCAAGAGCTCTCACGCTCGCCGTCCGGATGGACCAGAACGAGCTATGAACCGGACTAAAAGGCTTCCTCCGTTCTCCCTCCGATCCGCCGTCACTGGGTGTGCATTAGGTTGATTTATAGTGCTCGCATCACCCCAAAATTCCTTCTAGACCACAACGGACGAACCCGGCTGCCGAACCATTCGGTGAATGGACGCTACACCGGGCGAGCTAGCGGACGTCAAAGGCCGTCGAACCTACTAGGGTCCTCTTAGGCAATTGGCGTATTTACATGAGCACTTTTCCGCTAGCCCTTCATTAATTGTGACGACGGAGGCACACTGTTGGAAGACATCACAGATACATCACCCTAATCTTGATCGTCTGAAATAGAAATTGATAAAGAAGAGTGACCCTGCGGGGAAAGGACCGGAGTGTCCAATTCCCCAATAACATACCGTGACATACGCTTCCCATATTGTCATCGAAATCATACGATAAAGAACAGGAGTTAATGCGAGTACACTGACCACATATAGAATGAATATAAAAGTCAGAGGAAGACTTTCTCTTATTACAATTGATCAATATCCTTTCAATGTGAAAAGAAAACAAGTCCTGGTACTCGCACTAACCCCTGGCAATCAAAATACATAATAATAATATGATCCATTAATATAGAAAAAATAATTGAAATCAAAATATTTTGAAAAAATATTTTTTCAGAACAGCCCAAGTTTCTGAAAAGTAACGTTGAGCCCCAATGGATCCCAAGCCTAAGTGTGGACAAAAATTTTAAAAATATTTTAAACAATTTATTCAACACTTACGAACAATAATAATGTATCTAGTTAAGATTAAAATAACATCAAGCTATTATTTTCCAGAAATCCCCCCCTCACACAGAGGGCTGTTGTAAATGTAAACAATGAGTGTAAAAACACTAAAATAAGACTCCAGGCACCCAGGCCCGAAATCAGTTACCAAAAATACACTATCTGATGCAAAACAGAGACTTCCATGGAAGAAACTGCAGAACATCAGATGGTAGATGCAGAACACAACGCCTAACCATCCGTAGGTGAAGACGTAAACATGGGGGAAAAGAACAGAATTCATTCTGTTATTCAGCTAAAACTCCCAAGAAAATTTAGTAATAATAATTACAAAAACTATGCCAAAAGCATGGGAGAATAGCAAGGGGGGACTTAAAGGACAGGGAGAGAGGAAAACACTGAAAAAACAGTGTAACTAAATAATGAGAATGACAACAAAATGGCTGCTGCCTCGAAAATAGGTAACTTAACATAATTTCATTAAAAAATTTTAAGTTACAGCCCTGATAATATTCTGTCACACATTTTTCCTCTCCTCCTTCTCTATCCTCCTTAAAATCACCATTTCACTAATATTTATGTGTCTGGCATCATTTAAACTGAGATTTACAAGCACAAAGATCAGTCAGATGTTAACTGATGAAGGGCCAAACTTAGAATGATTAATGGCGCCAATTTCGGAACGTCCTTGATCCTGCGCATGTGCAGTAGAGGTGAAGGGTGGAGGGCCTTTCAGGACATGTTTTCTTTGGTTTTAGATGCAAATTTTGGGGATTGGGGGGCAAAATTTGTGTTTGGCCCTATATTTCAAGAGTTAGCACCAGCTATGTCTGGGTCATTGGTACAGTATAAAAATATAAAAATTTCTAATGAGCAGATACCACTTGCATTTCACTACTACATATGGAAATGAATTATGGAAAGGCTATTTAATTTAGGTTTTAGATTTCACTTTCACTGGTGCATTCAGGTAATGAAATTGCTTACGTTGCTCCAAATTCCAGTGATATCAGGGTGAGTCTTGAAGACACACTTTGATATCATTGGGAACTGCAGCCAATGTAGTCTTTAACTCCAAGCACTCTGGCAGTATTTCAAAAATTTTGACTTTGACTCTATATTGCCCACGCAGTATGAAAAAATTAACAAATTATATCTTGTTTGACAGAGCTCGATGAGCTCTGTCAAACAAGATATAATTTATTAAATTCTCAGTTGCATTGTGGGAAAAATTTACTGCTGAAACTTTGGTATTTTGACATCAATGTGCAGAGTTAAGACTCACTCTGATATCAGTTTCCAGTGATATCAGAGGGAGTCTTAATGACTCTAAGATCCTTCTGGTGTGTGACGTAATTTAACAGTAAACATGACAAAGTACCCACATCAAGAGTTATTGTGATGTCTGAGGCAAAAGTTTTCAGCAGCAATTCCGGAGTTAAGCCAGAATTATCTAATCTGATAAAGCTCAGTGAGTGCAGTCCAACAAGATAAACCTGTTTATTATTTATTTATTTATTGATTGATGGGGGTATCACTGTTCAAGGTCACCTTCAGCTTCTGTGGCTGAATCACTCCGACAACATAAATGTAATATTCAATTTAGCCAATTATTTATA
Source organism: Pictodentalium vernedei (assembly GCA_031216915.1). NCBI lineage: Eukaryota > Metazoa > Mollusca > Scaphopoda > Dentaliida > Dentaliidae > Pictodentalium > Pictodentalium vernedei. The sequence goes on from CM062297.1 coordinate 516,448,730, forward strand.
ATATGCTGCTGACTTTATAAGACTGACAACACGGAACTGGTTGAATACTTGCTCTTACAAAAGGCTGTCATAGAAGAGAATGCTTTGAAGGGGACAGGGTGGTGAGGGTTGACAAGCCCTGAGTTTCAATATTATTAAGCTTATGATGGTTACAATGAAAAGCTTCACACTGTTTCTAATGCTGTGAGGTGAAGTGAAGACAACATGATAGCTTCAGATGCTTACCATTTGTAAGTGTATTCCAATAGTAGGAATAACCTTCTGGTGACAAAGCTTCATACCACTCTCCTCTGGAATCTTCTTCCGGTGGCGTATCATCCGACTCCTCTTTCTTTTCTTTGTAATCTGGTGGCTTATATTCTAAAATTTAAATTAACTTCAAACATAAGACTTGATTTTATACCTTAACTACCTAATAAACATACCTTTCGGTAATGTGCTTCTAATTATCATTCAAAAGTGGATGTACATACCCATGAAGACTGGTATCTACAAATAGCATCTGAACTATGCTGCTGCAGCAAACCTGTTGTTTTGACATGGATGATCACCTTCATCCTCTAAGACTATGACCTTCATGGTTTGAAAATAAGGAGAATGGTTAGTGCTCATTCAAAATTTTCTTGATAAACTAAAAGATTCTAAAATCTGTGTTCAAATAATAAATCAATTGGAAATACACCAAGTCAAAGTTAACCCTTAAGTGCCTAATTCCGACTTTTACAACTTTTTAAGCAAAGGAACAGGTGCCCCAACATGCATTGTTTGGGTAAACTTGAAAACCTATTTTTTAATTAAACATGTCAGTTGTTTCTAGGCAAGTCTTGGCTGCCTCGGTAGGTAGCTAAGACTTGACTGGAAACAACTGTAAAGCCACAGGAGGTAGACTTTCAAAGTATAGCAAAAATGTATAAAAAAAAGCTCCAGGCCCTTAAGGGTTAACCTAGACAATTTTCAAGAACTTCTCCCACAACATAAACTCTGAAATGACCCCTAACCATGTCTTGATGGACAGTAGAGGCAGCTTAAACTTGACTAGAAACCACTATCATAATTTGATTATAATCTGCAGAACACAATGATTGTATATTACCTGCCTGAGACCACAACATATGTCAGTGAGATCCAAGAGATGGTATAGAGATGACATTAATCATCCTTCCTATGATTTTCATAACTACAGCCTAATGACATGCTGCAGACAAAGAATTGTTAATTTTCTAACATGTGCAACCAACAGTGAAGTGAGGAACACAGTGACCTAATTTTCATGCATGACACATCCACATTCCAAGGTGCAAGTTGGTGACCACTGGAATTATGCTCAGAACAAATTTTCTCATTTGTGCAGGGACCTAGTTCATGAAACACTGTGATCCTGGCCATTCATACACAATGTTTGGCATCCCATTAAAAAACAGAACCTAAGATAAGCTCTGAAGAAAACACTTTAACAGCCAATCATATTATTTGGGTCTCAGAAATCTAACATGCATATGCAACTCACCTCCATTCAAAACTGCACCAGTGATGTCAATTTAGTGAACAGAAGGCCAAAACTGTTGAAGTCAGATCCCTAGCAAAGATTTACTGATATGTTTGGTCAACCAGAAAGTAATGGTCACAGTAATCTAATTTTGGTATGTTTCTACATAACTTGACTCCAACAAACTTTGTTTATCCATCTATCAAAACAATGGCAAATGATGACTGCTTAACATTAAAGAAGTAAGAATTCTATCATTTATTATTTATTGCAATTGGTAGTTCAGTAAACAAAAAGATTTGTCGAAAGCAGAGACCAGCCAACATCATTTGGGCAAAGAAATCACTGTGGACAGGCCAAATTCCCCTTGCCTTCAATAAAAGGCAACTCTGATGTCACACTGTTAAAATCTGGACTACCTTGAAATTAGATTGTTTTGTCCAACACTTCAGGAAAAAAACACCTAACAGGTGTTTTATTGTAAGTATAGAATGATATTTGAGCTAATTTTCATGGTAACTAAAAGTAAAATCACAATAAAAAAATTACGTTAAATGACTGAAAAATTTAAACCGAACATGTTATTTGCTTACAGTGAAAATAGGAGACAATGTTGAACCAGTAAAAAGTAATTTGATTCTGTGTTCTATCAATCTTTGAAGACCACTATTTTTCATACTCCAAATCCAAAAAGACTGCATTTTTCTTGAAAACAACACTCTTGGGTGAAAACTTCACTTTATTTTTCAAGTGAGGTGTGAAAAAAACTACTGTTTTATTGGTAGTGTATGGGTGAAATCCATTGGTTTCTGTTTCTAAATGCGTTAACTGGAGGTAAATACATTTTGAAGGATAATGTGTTCTTTACATGAATGATTTACCTGCCGAAATGTTTTCTGCAAATATTTTTTTCTTTCTTAACTAATTACATGTATAAATATGTATTTTCTCAGCTTTAGTGAGTTATTTATATGTTAGAAAAAATTATAATAAAGCAATCACACAAACGCTCATTATGTCTCTCCTTTTCACTCACTTCTCCCTGTTTTCACTTCACCTCTCCATAAAATCTGTAGAGAGAGAAGTGAATTATTCCAGATATTAATTACAGAGTTTGTTAGTACCTTATATGTTTGTCAATTAATTCCATATTGGGAAAGAGATCACCAGCAAACTGTACAACAAATAATATCTATATATTTCAGTCAAGAGATGATATTGATATTGATATTTTATTTGCCAGTATACTAAAATATAACAATGTATACATATAGTACATGGCATTAACATATTGAAATTTCAACACAAAAATATATTTCTTATAGTACATATAAATACAAAATCCCAATAATTAAAGCATTATATACTGGCAGGGGAAGGCATAGCCAGATTGGCTGTCTTCCTGCCTTTCCCTGAGAGATATGAAAGAAAAAGAGAAAGAAAGATCAGCAAAAGAAAGAGAAAGAAATTGGTATTACACAGCAACATTGTGGATTCCAGTTATTATGTCTTGATTTGGTCTCATTCCAGCATGCGTGCGTAGTGTCGCTGATGATCAACTGCGAAATGTCGCTCCCTTGATTCTGCTGACACTGTTCCTCCCATTAGCTTGGAGGTAGTAATAGTATGAGTAAATCTACGAAATGGTTGGTGGGAGCAGAATGTGAGGCGACATGGACGAGAATACCAGACAACGATTACTGTCAAAGACAACACGTGATTTTATAGTTAACCCTTTACTAACATAACCGCCGAAACCACCCACAGCCATTCATAGAAGTCGTTATTCAAATTTTATTTTGTTTTCACACCTTGTTTCAAAACCACAGCCCACGATCCTCCCTTGGGGCGATCTCCTTGAGCTCGCCCCAATGAAGACACTCGAGCTTTGTCTCAAAAACGAAAAAAACGAAAAAATAAGATTAGTTAGTTATTCAAGAATTTTCTTATGACAAATGTCTCGGCTATCCATGTTGGAAAAGGGATACATTTTAGTTTATACAATCCGGACAATAAGGGTTCGAACAGGAAATGTTTTCAGAGTAAGAGGAGAAAAATACTGTTGTTAACTTTTTCTTGAATTCTTTCCTATTCTCTGTATTTCTGATATCTCTTTCTAACTCATTCCATAGCTTTGGTAGCGCAAAGACGAGTAATTTATCCAGGGTTTTGGTTCTGGTTTTGTGAGTGCGTAAGAGACCAGCCTGGTGAGTAATTATGTTGGGTTGGTTATTCACAATTGAGAAGAAGTTTGCAAATGAAACCGGGAGGTTTCCATTATGCCAATCAAACATAAATAATAAGGCGTGTAATTTGTATAAATCTTTTAACTTCAATATACTATCTTTGATAAATAGGGGGTCAGTGTGGGCATTGTATTTCTTATTATTTATTATTCATAATGCTCGTTTCTGCAGTTTTTTAAGACGATCACAGGCTTTTGACGCACCCCATAACGGAATTCCATAGATGAAATGGCTCAGTATCAGAGTGAAATATAACGTTTTCATAACAGTATGAGGGAGAAACTTTTTAACTTTATTTAGAACGAAGTTGGCAAGTCCAACTTTTGTGCAGAGTTGAGATATGTGGGCGTTGTACGATAAGTTGTCATCAATATTTATACCAAGAAACTTTAAGGATTTCTCACTTTCTCCACTACCAACCTTGCAGATTACCCGGTTGTTTATATAGACATTCTGATGAGTAACATTCCTACCTCTGTGACTTGGATTAAGTAACATGTATTTCGTTTTCTTTTCGTTCAGGACTAGGTGGTTGGCTGTGCACCAGTCAAATATATTTTTTAATTCCTCATTAAAATCTGAGACTAGGGCAGTTATCTCCGCTCCAGACTTGTATGCTTGTGTCATCGGCAAACGACAAGATATTTAATGTAGCTGAATTACTTATGTCATTGATGTATATTAGAAATAAAATAGGGCCCAATATAGAACCTTGTGGAACTCCACATGTCAGTTCAGTTAGATTAGAGTTGCTATCACCAAACGATACATACTGATTCCTGTTCTTCAGATAGCTTTTGAACCAACTTAAAGGGATACCTCTTATTCCATAGTGTTCGAGTTTTTGAAGGAGGATGTCGTGGCTTATTGTATCAAAGGCTTTGGAAAGGTCTAGAAAAATAGCTAAAGTGGTGTCCTTACTGACTTTGTTATTTTCTACAGCAACATGTTTTAACAGTTGCATAATTGGATGTAGTGTGCTATGCTGCTTCCTAAAACCATATTGGTGGTGATAGAGAATATCGAATTTATTGAGAAATTTTATCAGTCTAACAAACATCAGTTTTTCTAAAATCTTTGAAAAGACAGGGAGAATACTTATTGGTCTATAGTTTGTGAAGTTATTTTCATCACCTGATTTAAAGATTGGGATTACTTTTGCAATTTTCATTCTGTCAGAAACTATTCCCCGACTGAGTGAAATGTTCATGATATGTGCAAGGGGGTTGGCAACCGAATCTATCGAATGTTTAAGGATACTGGATGAAATATTTTCACAATCCTGACTTGCTTTAGGATTCATTTTAGTTACAATATTGATAATTTCCAGGGACGACGTTGGTAAAATAAACATATTATCTGGGAGTGGGTATTTCATGAATTCGGAGAAAGATTTGCGTGGATTCGATATTTGTTTTGAGGTCTCCTTTCCTATATTTGCAAAGAAATTATTGAATTCATGAGCGATTTCGTTCGGTGTATTTATCTTTTTTTCACCCAGATTAAAAAAGGAAGGTAAATTGCTTATATTTTTGTTTCTATTTAGAGCATTATTTAGAATTTGCCACGTTTTTCGCATATTACTTTTATTTTCCAAGAGGACGTTTTCGTAATACATTGCTTTACTCTGTTTTCTAATTCTGTTGAACACCCGACAGTAATTTTTGTAATTTCTGACATTAAATTCTGTTGGACTTCTTAATTTTTTCATGAAAAATTTATTCTTGTTATTGGCTGAGATTAGAAGACCTTTCGTCATCCAAGGCTGTCGCTTTATGTATTTTTTATTCCGTTTTTGACGTTGCAAAGGAAATGCCGATTCAAATGCATTCAGAAAAATATTCAAAAAGTGTTCATAGGCAGCATTGGGACAGTTGGATTCCATAACTGGAGCAAAATCACACTGGGACAATAATACCTTGAAATATTCGATACTGCTAGTGTTTATTTTCCTAGACAGAGTTGGCATTGTATTCTCTAGTGACATATTTGCTGATTCAGCGTAAAAGATTCCAAAATGGTCGGATACATCAGTGAGAATTATACCAGATTTGAAAGAGTTAATTAGATTATTTGAAAAGATATTGTCTATGAGCGTCGCAGAATGATCTGTCACTCTGGTTGGTTTGGTGATGACAGGCATAAATCCCTCACTAAACATTAAATCTGTAAACCTATCTGTTTTCGAGTGGCAAGCTACTTTCAGAAGGTCAATATTAAAGTCGCCCATGATTAAGGTTGTTTTCTTTTCCTTGTTAAGTATGTCAGTTATGTTGTTGACCTTTGATTGAAAAAGATCTATATCCGCTTTGGGGGCCGTATTTGGACGATATATTACACCAATAATTCTCAACAGATTCTTATTCTTTAGTTCTATGAACACTGACTCAATCACATGTGGTATGAAAATGGAAAGATCTTTTCGGACAATGAAGTTAGTGTCACTTTTTATAAATAGTCCTACTCCACCTCGACCATCGTCAGCCAAGGGTCTGGTATGTTTTAATAAAGGGTGATATCCTTCTAGTGTATAAGATATATTAGAGGGGATCTGAAAGACCTCCGTGAGACCAATGACGTCGAATGTATTTTCATTACTGTTTAGTTCAGAGAGCAGGTGTTTTAGAGGATCCCAATGGGCATTAAGGCTTTGACAATTGATATGAAATGCAGAGAAAGATCCGTTCATGTCCCTGAGCTCTGATTGCAACTCACTAGGAAGGAGATATTTACAATCGGTAACGTTGTATATAGATGGGGAATCACCAGCTGTGTTGGACATGTTGGTCATCTTGTTCATGAGATAATTAAAGTCAAAGTTAGAATCAGTCTGGATCCCGTCCAAATTAATACTATCCGCCATGATTTACAAATATTCCATCAGCAACACCAAAGCATGGACGCATGAAGGAGACCTGAAGATTCATAAATAATATAGACAATTCATTTTGTGGCTGGAAAGAAACATCAACAGGAGTTATAACAGAGTAATATAAAGTGTGTAAATGAAGATAATCTTTCTCATTGCATTGGTTTAATGTGATCAAAAAGAGGGTAGAGAGAGAAGTAAACAAAGATATTCCACAGAAAACGGAATTCATCATTCTGTTTTATTGTAAGGCATCGTCATTTAGTCCCTAGCTAACTTATAAACAAAACAAGTCGTTTATACTAACGGTGGTTACGACAAAACAACATGGCATAAAACTGAATACATTTGTAAGGGTTCATCTGAAACCCCTTTCCCCGGGTTCGGGCCCATGCACACATACACACAAGATATACTTAATAACTGTGCTATTATGATAATGGACTGTCAAACTAATCTGTCTAAGTAGACAGTCAGTGGATCAGTTAGATAATATAATACACAATTTATCAGCACATAGCAAACATCTTGTGAGAAAAATTTGTAAGGGTTCAACAAGAGGGTAGAGAGAGAAGTAAACAAAGATATTCCACAGAAAACGGAATTCATCATTCCGTTTTATTGTAAGACGTCGTCATTTAGTCCCTAGCTAACTTATAAACAAAACAAGACGTTTATACTAACGGTGGTTACAACAAAACATCATGGCATAAAACTGAATAAATTTGTAAGGGTTCATCTGAAATCCCTTTCCCAAGGTTCGGGCCCATGCACACATACACACAAGATATACTTAATAAACGTGCTATGATGATAATGGACTGTCAAACTAATCTGACTGAGTAGATAGTCAGTGGATCAGTTAGATAATATAATGCACACTTTATCAGCGCATAGCAAACATGTTGTGGATAAATTTGTAAGGGTTCATCTGAAACCCCTTTCCCCAGGTTCGGGCCCATGCACACATACACACAAGATATATTTAATAAACGTGCTATGATGATAATGGAATGTCAAACTAATCTGTCTTAGTAAACAGTCAGTGGATCAGTTAGATAATATAATACACAATTTATCAGCACATAGCAAACATGTTGTGATTATAACAGACGATCAAACTAATCAGTCAAAGTATGTGGTGAGCGGATCAATTGGATAATTTAATACACAATTCACCACACTCCCCGATAATAATGTGACGATAAACGGGCAGTCAAACTAAACTGTCAAAATATACGGTCAGTGGGTCAGTAGGATAACATAATACAATTCACCAGCACGATTGCGTGAAGATGTCAACATGATGACGAGTTGTAAAAAGAGAGAGAGAAAAAAGTGAAATTCCGTGCACACAGACATTTAAAAATTTCTCCTTCGTATTGATGGGAGAGTTTCATGTCTGATCGATTTATTTGTTCCGAAGTATATTTCTAAAGGATTTATAAAAAAAACAATGATTGTGATGCATTATTCGTATTTATCTGATATTAAGGTGGTTTACATATGGCAGAGATGAAGGTCAGTCAATATTATAGTGGTTTTCAAATACATGGATGGAAATAATTTGACTGAAAGAAAGGAAAAACGTCTGAGAGATATTTATTTTTAACTTAATCTTGGGTGTATGTGTGTTGGGGTGGACTGGTCAACTGGATGTGGTGAGCGGGGAAAAGGAAAATAGTGGCAACTAAACTACAGTATCGAAACAAAGACAAGGATATATTTATCTAAAATATTGCGATTTCTCAATATTCTTAGGTGGGTTGATGTTAGTGGGGTGGAGTCTATAAAGTCCAATTTCCATGTAGAATTATCTATAACTAGTCAAGTGCTAGATTATTTAAGATATTTACATTTGTTTCCAGAGTTTGTCCTGTTATATCCTACTGGAGAGTGCCAGTAGGCAAATGAAATATGAATATGCATGTCGGACTACAGCAGGCATACTCGCTTTTCCTCAACTTGTTAACCTCCTCATTATAGACAATTGGGAAAGAGCGAAAAATATGAGAACTTCTTAGAATATTACCTCCACATTGTCCCTTAACAGAATATTGGAAGATGCTAACAGAATGAATGCTAGATTTTATTTGAAAATTTACATTTCTTTTTCCAGATTCGCTCTATTACAAATTGCTGGAGGATGCCAGCAGACGCCCTCCAGCAATTTTCAACAGAGCAAAACTTCATCGATCGAATTTTATGGACAAAGAATATGAAAACTACATAATATGGATACTGCAGCAGGTAATATGGATACTGCAGCAGGTAATATGGAACCTGCAGCAGGTATAGTCATTAGTTTCTGTTTTCTCTGAGGTGAGAACAATGAATATGGAGACAATAGCAGGCACACTCACGTTTTGTTAACTGACTGAGTGCTTGATTTTTAACTGCCAACAGGCACCCTCCAATATGCAATATAAATACTACAACAGGAATACTCACAATCACATTCCTCTAACTGGTTGAGTGCTAGAAAATTTGATTGTCAACATTTGTTCCACGCAACATTGTTTCTCCAGATTTGCTCTATTACCAACCACTGGAGGATGCCAGCAGATACCCTCCAGTAATTTTTAACAGAGCAAAACTTCATCGATCGAATTTTATTAGATTGCAGTTCTCCATGAGAAATGAACAGGGAATATAAAAACTAAAACAGAAATACTCACAATCACATTCCTCTAACTGGATGAGTGCTAGAATATTTTGGTTGTCAACATTTGTTCCACGAAACATTTGTTTCTCCAGATTTGCTCTATTACAAATTACTGGAGGATGCCAGCAGATACCCTCCAGCAATTTCCAACAGAGCGAAACTTTATCGATCGAATTTTATTAGATTTTGGTTCTACATGAGAAATGAACAGGGAATATAAAAACTACAACAGGAATACTCACAATCACATTCCTCTAACTGGTTGAGTGCTAGAATATTTGATTGTCAACATTTGTTCCATATACAATCTTCACATACATTTTCCTGTCCCTTTACTTGAACCTTTTTTCACTGACATTGTTTAAAAGTAATTGCTGATTAACCCTTTACCTAACATGAAAGACAGGCAACCCTTGCAAACAAAATTCTTGAAAAACTATTTTTTCAATGGTGGGTCATAAGCTGCATTTTTGAGACGAGGTTGTCACTCAGAAGTGACTATGCCCCTGTTGTGGCAATGACCTTGATCTGTGATTTTGACCTCCATGGAACCAAAAATTTTGTGCATGACACATTGTATCCCCATAAGCAACATGTATACAAAGTTTCAACAAAATTCAACTAAGCATCTCAGAGTTATGAAGCAGACACAAAAATCTTCCTGATGGACAGTTGACCTTGATCTGTGAACTTGACCTCCATGGAATAACATTTTTTTATGCATGACACATCGTCTCCCCATCAGCAACAAGTATGCCAAGTTTTAACAAAATCTAACAAAGCATCTCCGAGTTATGGAGAGGACACGAAAATCTTCCTGATGGACAGCTGACCTTGGGAAACCATCATGGTTGAAAGATCTGTGACCTTGACCTCCATCAAACAAAAATAAATTGTGTTCACGATACATCGTCTCACAATAAGCAACAAGTATGCCAAGTTTCAACACAATCGAAAGAAGCATCTCAGAGTTATGGAGCGGACACGAAAATCTTCCTGGCGGACAGTCAGACCGAAATGACAAACACTATATGTTCCCGAAAAAAAATTGGGGGGGGGGGGGGGGGGGGGGGGGGCATAAAAATGAAAAAATAATGAAAAATGAATAAGGATTTTTGTGAATAATGCTGGCTGGTTTTTCCCATTACATTTGGTAAAGGCTTAAAAATTAGAGTTTGCCATCTCTAAAAATGAAAGTGTCAATGACACTGTAGCTTAACTTGTGTGTTGTGTTTGATGAAAAGGATAATGTTCAATGTTTATGAAAGGATTATGAAATAAGAAAAGAATTGTGATAATTGGAAATATGTTCATTTCTGTTCCCTGTATGCTATGTTTTTGATAAAAATAATATGAGGTGTACATTGTACTAAAGAGCTGAGGGGTGGGTTAATATGACCTCACAGTTAATGTATGTGGCCCTCACAGTTAACGTATATCAACGAAAGTTACCAAGTTACAGTGAAATTATTCCAAAACGAGTCATCCTATCAAGTCACATTGAAATCCCTTCATAAATATGGCCTGTTGACTGTGCAAAAGGTTTTCGGGCCCCTGTAGCTGTCAGTTTCCCAATTGCATCCAAAGGGGACATTCTCATCTAGACATTATATGAAGTCAACCTACCAAGTTACAATGAAATCCCTTCATAAATATGACCTACAGACTGTGCTGAAGGTTTTCGGGCTTTGGGCTCGGGCAACCATCATGGTTGAATGATCAAAACCAAAAGGGGACATTCTCATCTGGGCATCATCTGGAGTGATCCTACGAAGTTACAATGAAATCCTTTCATAAATATGACCTGTAGACTGTGCTCAAGATTTTCGGTCTTCGGGCACCTGTAGCCATCACAGTTGACCAATCATGACCAAAAGGGGATGTCATCATCTAAGCATTATATGGAGCCAACCTAACAAGGTACAATGAAATCCTTCCATAAATACGACCTATAGACTATGCTAAAGGTTTTTGGGCTCGACATCAAGGCTGAATGATCGCGACCAAAAGGGGATGTTCTCATCTAGACATTATTTGGAGTCATCCCACCAAGCTACAATGAAATCCCTTCATAATTATGACCTGTAGACTGTTCTAAAGGTTTTTGGGCTTCGGGCCCCTGTAGCTGTCACAATTGCCCAATCGTGTCCAAAAGGGGACGTTCTCATCTAGACATTATATGAAGTCAAACCTACCAAGTTACAATGAAATCCTTTCATAAATATGACCTGTAGACTGTGCTAAAGGTATTCGGGCTTCGGGCTTGGGCAGCCATCATGGTTGAAAGATCGCAACCAAAAGGGGAATTCTCATTTGGGCATCATCTGGAGTGATCCTACGAAGTTACAATGAAATCCCTTCATAAATATGACCTGTAGACTGTGCTCAAGATTTTCGAGCTTCGGGCACCTGTAGCCATCACAGTTGACCAATCACGACCAAAAGGGGATGTCATCATCTAGGCATTATATGGAGTCAACCTAACAAGTTACAATGAAATCCTTCCATAAATATGACCTTTTGCCTATGCTAAAGGTTTTTGGGCTCGGGCACCAATAAAGGCTGAATGATCACGATCAAAATGGGACGATCTCATCTAGACATTATTTGGAGTCATCCTACCATGTTAAAATGAAATCACTTCATAAATATGACCTGTAGCCTGTGCTAAAGGTTTTCGGGCTTCGGGCCCCTGTAGCCGTCAGAGTTGCCCAATCACATCCAAAAGAGGACTTTCTCATCTAGACATTATATGAAGTCAACCCACCAAGTTACAATGAAATTCCTCAATAAATATGACCTGTATACTGTGCTAAAGGTTTTCAGGTTTTGGGCTCGGGCAGTTGTCACGGTTGGCAGATCACACCCAAATGGGGAAATTCTCATCTAGACATCATAAAGAGTCATCCTACAAGTTACAATGAAATCACTCCATATTAAACATGACCTGCAGACTGTGCTGAAAGTTTTTGGGTTTCGGGCCTGGGCAGACATCAAAAGGGGACGTTCTCATCTAGACATGACCCCAAACCTGCATATGAAATTACGTGACGATCAGACAAGAACTGTGGGGTGTAGCCTGTGCTAAAGGAAAATGTGAACAGACTCACGCACTAACAGACTGATGGCAATAGCTTATCTTGACTTTGTCAATTTAAGCTAACAAAGTCTACAGATCATTATGGAAGTGAATAGAAAACAAATGAAGAATGAGTGCAAAGACAATACACAACTACAAACATTTTAACAAATACAACCTGCATGAAAAATATGCCATAATTGTTACATATATATTATCATATTATTATATTATATTATGTAACATATAAGCAAGTAATGTTCTATAAATAGTAATGTAAACAAATCGTAACCATGTATGCGGTTGTTTTATACAGGTGAAGATACAGATTTTTTTTAAGGAGTCTGATACACGGTGCATTTGGGTAATTACAGACCCAACACATACTTATTGTAAGAAAATTGTCAATTGAATGTTGCCAATTATTTGATTTTAATGCTGAGTTATTGAGAAAGTGAATGAAGAGAAAGGAACACAAAAAGTAAAAAGTAAGTAATTACCTGGTCCTTCAAACTTCAACCTAACTCCATACTGTTTAGCTAATTCGGGATCTGCTTCGAGATCCTTCTTGAAAGCTTCCAGAGCTGCCTGAAAAACATTTAATCGTTTGGTAACAACTTTTGTTATTTCACATATCTGCAACTACCAAGGAAACACAAAAAAACAGACCTCTTCAAGTTGTAGAATCATTCAATGTCTAAGATTTTGGTCATTCAATACTATTGCTTTTCACAAATTATCCCTTATCACTCTGGTAATGCATAAGACTTTTCGACAGTCAGTCTATTTTTCTCTTGTTTAACCCTTTACCTAACATAGAAAGCAGACGACACATGCAAAAAAATTCTTGAACAACTAATAATTTTTTACATTTTTTGTCTCAAAAACCTAGGTTATGGCCCCTTGATGAGCTCATTCCAACGAGGGGTCATAACCTATGTTTTTGAGACAAAAAATGAAAAAAATAATGAAAATTAATTGGAGATTTTTTAGATTAGTGCGTGCCGGTTTGGCCGTTACATTGGGTAAAGGGTTAACCATGAATTTAACCAATTATATCTTGTTTGACATTCTCACAGAGCTCTATCAAACAAGATATATTTGGTTAAATATCAAACTGCATTATGGGAATATTTGCTGCTGAAAACTTTGCCATTTTGATATCAGAGAGCAGAGGGTTAAGAAGGCGTCAAAATGTTTAAATTTATATTCTGGGAATATACAGTACTGTAATCACAAAAGCAGTAAGAGAATATCGACCAGATCACAACTCAGTCGCCATTAGGGGAGTTCCTTATTGGAGTTAATATAATTCTGCAGTTTTTCAGTGAGGCAACCACAGTAACTAAAAAGTACTACAAAAAGAGGCACCATGGGGCCTGAAGCGCTCATCTTGAACAGAACACAATTTAAACAGAGTCCAAGAATGAGTCTACATTAAGCAAGCCATCTCTTTTGGCTGCACTGTCTATCCTTGAGTCCCTCAGGAGTGACAAAAATAATCTGGGCATCATGCCTTTTCTTCAGTTGATCATAAAGTAAAATGTAGAGCTCCCCTATGAAGCCCCTTGATACAACCTATGTGGATTAATCTTAGTTACATACCTCTAGAGGGTACTGAATACAAAATTTTTAATTCTTCAGCAAAATGGCCAATTTCGGCTCCCATAGAGAGCCCAAATATTAACCCAGGCTCTTGATTTGAACACAGTTGAATCTGACTTCCCAAGAGATGTTGTGTACTGAATATGAACGCATTCTGACTGTTGGGTCTGAAGAAGAGAAATTGTAAAGAAATTTCTTCGAATTGCACTAAATTCAAATTTGAGCTACCATAGCGAGCCCAAATATTAACCTATGGATCCGATTTGAACAAACTTGAATCTGACCCCCCTAGAGATGTTGTATACCAAATGTGAAAGCATTCTGAGGAGTGGATCTGAAGAAGATTTTTGAAGAAATTCCCTCATGTTGTACTAAGTTAAATTTCATGTTCCCATATGGAGCCCAAATATTAACCTAGGCACTCGAATTGAACAACCTGGAATCTGACCCCCTTAGAGATGTTGTATACCAAATATGAAAGCATTCCGACTGGTGGATCTGAAGAAGAAGATTTTTAAAGAAATTTCCTCATATTGCACTAGGTAAATAAGTAAAAATTTGGGCTACCATAGTGAGCCCAAATATATACCTAGGGATCTGATTTGAACAAACTTGAATCTGACCCCCTTAGAGATGTTGCATACCAAATATCAAAGCATTCTGACTGGTGGATCTGAAGAAGAAGATTTTTTTAAATTACCCTCCATATTGAACAAAGATAAAATTTGGGCTTCCATAGGAAGCCCAAATATAACCTATGGACTTGGTTTGAACAATCTTGAATCTGACCCTCATAACAATGATGTATACCAAACATTAAAAGATTCTGACAGGTGGATCTGAAGAAGAAGTTTAAAGAATATTCCCCATATTACCCTATGTTACAACTTCGGGCTCCTGTAGAGAGCCCAAATATGAACCAATGAGTTTTATTTCAGTAAACTTTTATTTGACTGACCCCCCCCCCCCCCCTATGAATGCTGTATACCAAATATCAAAAGATTCTGATGATTGGTTCTGGAGAAAAGATTTTTTTAAATTTTTGCAAATATGCTGCGCAGCATTTTTTCGATGCCCATTACAGAACACCCTAACATAAGCGATGGCAATTTTTTTTTACCATTCAATTCTACTGGTCCTAAGGATACTTCATACCAAATAACGGCTCTCTGTTCCCTGTGGTTTGGAAAATATGGGTGTTTGAAAATATTTCTATTTTTAGCTCCCAGAGTTCCCATGGGGATGCAGGAATTTTTTTTTTGCATGGGTCAAGTACTTATGACCCAATAATACCACAAACCAAATTTAGTTCATACCGGACCATCGGTTCAGAAATCTAAATTTTATAGTAAATTTCCTTTCTTATTATACCTACCACAATTGTTTACTACAGGCTTGCACTACAGTGGAAGTCCCTAACTCGGATAAAATACTCTCTATTTTTGTCTTTCCCAAGCAAGTTGGGAAAGAAAAGTGGTGCAAAAGCACCAATAAAAATAAGCCAAAACTGGGACGAGTGCAACCGGCGCAGACCCAGTACGGGACGCTCTCTCCCAAGTACAACTCCACGACTTCTGTTGCCAGTGCGCATATACCGTCTCTAAAGACTCATTCTTTTTGAATCCGAAACGTTAGAGTTATGTGATCAGTGGGGAGGAAAGATTCTTTACCCATAAAGAAGACGGGAGGGCCTCCATGTAAACAATTGTGGTAGGTATAATAAGAAAGGAAATTTACTATAAAATTTAGATTTCTTATCAACCTACACACAATTGTTTACTACAGGCTGAATAGACAAAAGGCTGGAGGGAATCGCATAACCAACCCCCACATAACCCTAGTGCACTGGAACCGTGAAATAGAAGGAAGAGGTCCCGAGGCTTATCAACCATAATGTCGCAATCATTGGTAAAGGACAATGAAAAGAGACATATGAGCCTGTGTGACACACAGACAGAAAAAGGGCAGTAACAGCACAAGGCTGAAACTGGCCTTCAAGAAGCCTAATGGCTATGGCAGACAACAGCCTGAGCAGAAGAAAGAGGACCCAGGGCAAAAAGGTCCTCCGACTGCTCCTGCAACTGGCGTAAATAAAAGGTGGAGAAAGTAGAAGCATTTCTCCAGTAGGCTGCCTGCATAACATCCGACAACTTGACGGAGTTAGAATAAGCCCAAGAGGTAGACAGTGCCCGCACCTCGTGGGCAGAAATACGATTGGTAATACAATCGCCAGTTGCTAAACGACTATAAGCCGTACGAATAGCAAGACAAATCCATCGAGAAATGGATAGAGGAGAGATCTTCTGTCGACCCGGAATGAGAGACAGAAAAAAAACGTTTTCTGCCCTTCCGTATGAAGCGTGTCCGATCAAGATAAATGCGAATAGCACGGACCGGACAGAGCAAAGGGCGAGTACCCTCAACAGAGGGAAGAGCCCTGATACAGATAGGAGGAGGAGTAGTATCTGGTAACTGATTCTTAGCCAAAAAGGAGCAATCAGTGGTAAAAGTAACACTGTTGGGAGAGCTCCTAAAAAAGGCCGGGTCAACCGAGAGGGCGTGAAGCTCACTAACCCGTCTGGCCGAAGCAAATGCCATCAGAAAAGCCGTCTTATATGTGAGAAATTGCATATCCACCTGGGATAAAGGTTCGAACGGCGCCCCCCCCCCCCCCCCCCCCCCCCCCCCCCCAAGCAAAGCAGCACCCACGAAAGATTCCATCGTGGAGTAAGCTGCAAAGTCCGAGGCCTTTTCAAAGAAAAGTGCCAAACAAGCTTGGAGAGGTAAGGATTAGTGCCGATACGACGCTTCCCCACATAAGAAAAAGTCTCTGAAAGCATAGACCTGTAACCCTTGATGGTAACAGGCTGGAGACCCCGAGAATCAAACAGATATACCAGAAACTCCGCAATCTGTGAAATCGAAGGATTGGCATAATCAACAGAGTGATCAGCACATCATCGACAGAAGACCTTCCATTTAGCTGCATAAGCTAAACCAGTGGAGTGCCTCCTTGAAGAAGAAATGCACTCCACTGCTCGTCTCGAAAAACCTCTACGGAGGAGACAGGACCTGACAAAAGATATGCGTGAAGGCACAATGAAGTCGGGTCGACGTGAAACCTCCTCGGGCGACCTTGACAAAGAAGGTCGTGACGTAGCGGGAGACGTGCCGGAGCTGATTGATCCACACCCACTGAGGCAACAGGGGAGCGATCAGAATGATTCGACAACTGCAGGTTCGAATTTTGGCGAGAACCTGAGGAAGAATCGGAACCGGCGGGAAGGCGTAGCCGACTAGACCGTTCCAATCGAGTGACAGAGCGTCCACGGCAAAAGCCAGAGGATCTGGACACGGGGACATGAAAGTGTCCACCTGATGGTTCCAACGAGTCGCAAAGAGGTCGATGTGGGGACGTCCCCAGAGATCGCAAAGCGACTGGAACACTGCCCTGTGAAGCATCCACTCGGTGGAAATAACCCTGCCCTGTCGGGACAGGGAGTCGGCTAGGACGTTCAGACGACCGGGAATGTGACGAACAACCACTCCGGCGTGAACATCCTGAGCGAGCAGTAAAAGATCCCGAGCTAACTCGTACATCGGAAGCGAGTGCGTGCCGCCCTGGTTCCGAATGTAAGCAACCACTGTCGAATTGTCGGATAGTAGAAGGACCTGGCGATTCGACAGGTGAGGGATCCACTGCCTGAAACTCAGAAGAAGAGCAAGAAGCTCCTTCTGGTTGATGTGTAGAGCTGCTTGATCCTGGTCCCACATCCCGTGTAGGGAAAGACCGTGAGGATCCAACGTCGCACCCCATCCAAGATCGCTGGCATCTGCCGTCAGAACGCGATCGGACGTGGGTAAGTCCAGCGGAACACCCTGCGTAATCAACTGAACATCTGTCCAGGGAAGAAGGTGAGGATACAGAGAGTCCGGAAACGGAAGCACCTGATCCAGAGAATCTGCATTCGGTCTCCAACGACTGAGCAGAAAGTGTTGGAGAGGTCTGACACGCAGCCGACCTAGAGGAATGAGATCCGTCACCGAACCGCAGAGACCGATCAGCCGGAGAAAACTCCGAGCGGTCGCGGACCTGGACTGGGACAGAGTCAGAGCAAAAGCTGAGAGAATCACAGCCTTGGCCTGGGGAACAGCCACCAAATTGAATTTGGTTTGGAAAGACATCCCCAGATGACAAAACGACTGAGAAGGGACCAGGTCCGACTTCTCCTCGTTGACTCTGAATCCTAGCGACGTGAGCAAGCTCAACAGAGTGGCAACATACGATTCCAGTAAGGCAGCATTGGAATGCCTCTGGAGGATATCGTCCAGATATGCCGAAGCAGTCAACCTGGACTGTGTGCGATGGAACGCTATCACATGCGACATCAGTCTGGTGAACGCCCAAGGAGCCAGGTTGAGGCCGAAAGGCATGGCCTTGAACTGGTAAACTCGCCCCAGAAAAGCGAACCTGAGATACTTCCGTGACGCCCGATGCATCGGAACGTGGAAGTAAGCGTCTCGCAGGTCGATGCTGGCTGCGAAATCTCCCTGGTGAATTGATTGGCGGACCGACCTGAAAGTCTCCATGCTGAACTTGGGAGCAAAGATAGACTGGTTCAGGATACTCAGATCGATAACCGGTCGGAGTCGGCCGTCCTTCTTCGGCACCAAGAACAGGCGGGAATAGAAACCCACTGACTGAACGTTCTTGATGACCTCGATCGCCCCCTTTGCCAGGAGATTGGCAATCTCCGTGGACAAAAGTTCCCGACGTAAAACGTCTGAAGGAACTGTGGTTGGAAGAGGCACCCTTAACAGAGTGGGGTGCCGTCGGAAGGATATGCGCAGCCCGGACCGAACAACATCTAACACCCATGGATCGGATGTGATGGTGGTCCAATGGTCTGCGAACTCTGCTATCCTTCCTCCAACCTGGGACGAGTCGAGGTGAGGACCTTCATTTTGAGCCCCGACGAGGCCCTTGAGAGGAGAAACCACCTCCTCTGCTAAATGAAGAATCCTGAGACTTCCCTTGATTCTGCCGACCTCTACCTTTACCCCGTGAGTAAGAAGTAGAGGCGGCGGCAGAAGGACCAGCCTTTTGCTTCACAGAGGAAGCAGAAGGGTACTTGTTAGGCTTGGAACGGCCCTTGCCTCCCCGAGAAGGCTGATCAAGCTGACGAAACAGCAGCTGATCTTTGGAATGACGTAGGACGTCATCCCGGACCGTCGACACGGAACCATGGAAAAGTTGCGGACCTGCCAAAGAAGCAGATCGAAGAGTAGCACGCTGCTCCTCGGGAAGGGATCGTCCTGTGTCCAGCACAGCGTCCCTTTGAACTAATTCCAAATTGGCCGTGTTACAGGCATGCGTGTGAGTAAGGTGCATAAGCGCCTTGGACAGCACACGCAAAGGAGCCTGTACCTCGTCAAACTTATCTGGAGGCAGATAAGCAGCCAAAGCTGAGACGACGTGATCTGAGAGAGAAAGCATGCCAAGCATCTCTCTAGATAAGCCCAACGTGGACTCCAGAGTCATCATTGGAATGCCGGCAGACTTGGGCTTGGAAGGCCCGAGGGAAGGGGAGTCCTGATCCAGAACCGTCAAAGCCTGGCAGACTGATGGATTGGCGGAATCGTAGGAACGATAACGCACAGGAGGCAAAAAGGTGTCAACCCTGGTGAAGAACGAAGTCTTCAAAGCCTTGGAATTCAGCTTGGCATCCAATGCTGAAAAAGCCTCAACCACCTGTACCGACTGGCACGGTCGAAGGCGCCCAGAAGCAGGTTGCTCCATAGGCTGTTGGCGCGCGACCGATGATCGTGGCCAGGCTGACACTGTCGGCTGGTTAGCAGGTTTGAGCTCAGGCAGAAACCCAAACACAAAGTCAAGAGCCGCCCCCAAGTCCGAAGACTGCTGGCCCTCGACCTCAAGCATGTCGGACTCCTCCCCAGAGTCGGAAGACACATAGCCCATCATGGGCAAACCAGCCGACGCCTCCCATGGTGTCAGGACACCAGAGGAATCGGAAACCGGCCTGTTTCCAATCCCGGGAGGCGGCACCATAGGAGGCACCTGGAAACCACCCATAGCCTCGCTGGAAGCAACAGGAAGGCTCTTAGAAAGAACCTGAGTGAGTAAGGAGAGGGCCTCCCTAAGCTCACTGCCTGTACCGACCGGTTCGACAGGGGAGCGAACCGGCAAAGTGGCTTCACCTCTGACCCTCTTAACCAGCGAAGGGTCACGATCCTCCAAAACACCCGACGTGGGACGCGGGCGGCAGCCGAAACATCTGAAGGCAGACGTGTATAGGGGTACGATGCACCCCGAGGATCAATATTGCGAGAACTCATGAGAGGCACCACGGACCTCTGCGGGGCAGAAGGTCCAGGCTGCACAAAAGGCGTTGGTCCCCCAAAACTGGTCGTGTGACCAGAGTGAGTAGACGGAAACGCCACGGAGTTCATAGTGTTTCCACTACGAACATCCGAATCCAAAGACACAACTGTGGTGCTCGACGGCGAAGAGACCACAGCGATGGGCTCGACCGGCAGCCCCTTCCGACTTCGCCGAGTTGAAGTCAGGGAAGGCAGAGGCCGATATCCCACGTCTACAGTATCGGACAGTCCTGCAGTCCCCTGCAGCGAAAAGCCGAGGCCGGCTGAAACAGATAACGAAGCAGACGGGCCAGCAGCAGTAGTAGATACGTCGAGAGTCGTTGAGGCTGGTGAAATAGTGGAGAGAGCACACCGGCTCGGCTCCGAAGGAGGAGTCACAACCCTAGTGACAGCCTCAGATGTCGACTGGAGGGGGACCGTAGTCCCGGAACCAGGCATCTCTACACCAGAACACTCAACGGCTCCCGCAGTATCCACCACAGGAAAAGACTGCACATCCCCCATGGAGGAGGAATAACTCTCACCAGACAAAGTCGGCTCGGGAGGCCCCGAACGACCACGTTCTCCTTTCCCACGGGAGCGGGAGGCACGGCCACGAGAACGACACGGTTTACTGACGCCCAGAAGGTGGAAGACCATGTTCCACAGACACCACACGGCCGCTCGGCCGAACACCCATTACAGGAGGAACAAGATGAATGTACATCGTCCACATGCTTTGGCAGCAGACATTGCCCACAGGGAATTGTCCTGGGCATGATAGAGATGAGAGGAGCAGAGAAGGTGAGATGAGAAAACAGAACACCCCCAAAGAAGAGAGAAAGGTGACAGAAACAAAGACCCCAGAAGGTCGACCGGGAACCACCCAACAGGAAAACTACTCTCAAAAGAAAGAAGAAACACTGCAGGAGTGGTACCCTGCTGACACCTAACTGTAACACAATTAGAAAATTTTGCAAAAAAAGCATTAACAATAATTGTGAAAAAATCTAAGTCCGAACCGCATGGCACGCGAAATTCGCGCGCGACTCGAGAGAGAGCAAATAAATATACATTATGGACATATAATAGAAAAGAGAATATATAAAACACTGTTCCTGAGAATACAAAGGATACACTGTGGTATAATGAATCAGGAATCATCAAACATCGAGCTGGTGGAACACTGATAAGCGTGCAAAAACATCTCGACACGAAGCGGATTTTAAAAAGAATGAGTCTTTAGAGACGGTATATGCGCACTGGCAACGGAAGTCGTGGAGTTGTACTTGGGAGAGAGCGTCCCGTACTGGGTCTGCGCCGGTTGCACTCGACCCAGTTTTGGCTTATTTTTATTGGTGCTTTTGCACCACTTTTCTTTCCCAACTTGCTTGGGAAAGACAAAAATAGAGAGTATTTTATCCGAGTTAGGGACTTCCACTGTAGTGCAAGCCTGTAGTAAACAATTGTGAGTAGGTTGATAAGAAAATAGAAGTTTTGGGCGGGGCCAAAAATCTCACCCCTCCTATTACAAAGCCAAATATTACTTCACAAACTTCGTTTGAACAAACTTGATTCCACACCTCATATGGAAGCTCCATAGCAAATATCAAGTCATTGTACACACTGGTTCTTGAGAAGAAGATTTAAAAAATATTTTGGAGCATTTTCCCCCACTCCCTCCCTGGGCACGTTGAGTTGAACAAAAATGAAATGCCCCTTTTGGACCATCACTCACACAAACTTTCACTTAAATTGGAGGAGAAGATCAAAACATGGTGTTGACGGATGACGGACGGAGAGCAATGAGATTAGCTCAGCTTGACTTTGTCAAGATGAGCTAAAAAGACTACAAACACACAAACTGCAAGACAATTTCAAAATACTTTGACAGATTCCATATCACCATATCACCAACACCAGAATATTCTCAACATGTTATTCAAAAGTTTTAAAGTATGTTTTCTCGACAAATCACCTATCCTTTATTTTCCAATGGGAAAAGATGTACAAAATTAAAATGTCAATGACGCTGTAGCTTAACTTGACTGTGTGTAGTGTTTGATGAAAAGGATAATGTTCAATGTTTATGAAAGGATTATGAAATAAGACAAGAATTGTGATAACTGAGTATATGGTAATTTCTGTTCCCTATATGCTATGTTTTCAATATTATAAGAATAATTTGACATGTAGACTGTACTAAAGAATTGAGGCCTGGGTTAATGTGGCCCTCACAGTTAATGTATGTCAACCAAAGTTACCAATTTACAGTGAAATCGTTCCTACTAAGTTACAATGAAATCCCTTCATAAATATAACTTGTAGACTTTTCTAAAGGAATCTAGGTCACATGATGGTTCGGTGGTCACAGTTGACTGATCATGACCGAAATAGAAGAGTCTCATCTAGACATCATACCAAGTTATTCTACCAAGTTACAATGAAAACCCTTCATAAAAACGACATAAATATGAACTGTAGACTGTGCTAAACAAATCTAGGTCACATGCCTGTGCGGCCATGACGGTTGACCAATCATGGCCAAAATAGGATGTTCTCATCTAGACATTATACTGAGTCATCCTACAAATTTGCAATCAAATTCCTTCATAAATGCATGCTGTAGACTGTACTAAAGGAATCTAGGTAACATGCCCCTGTGGCCAACACAGCTGACTGAACCCGACCAAAATAGGACATTCTCATCTAGACATTATACAGCCCCCATGTGGACAATCGGGGTTAAGTTCCTTGCCCAAGGAAACAACTCGGGAGTCCGAATCATCCCAGACAAAAAGTCAGACACTGCCGCAATACCCTAGGGCTTCACGGTATTTCGGTATTTAACCGAAAGTCGATAATTGTTTTAGTACCAAGTAAATACAAAGCTCATTTTAGTTTAGTCAGTATACCGTGTGTCACGGTATCTCAAATAATTCCAACAGTAATCTGAGTGAAAATAAATAAAAAGTTTGTACATTTATAAAGAGTAATGCTCATAATCCTTATCGGTTATGTATTTATACAACGGATATCTGAAATTGCTCTAGATGTAAAGCTATCAAATTATATAGGGAGTCGTTTCGTATCAAACACAAGTGCACTGCACACTCGACGACAAAAAATTGGATAAACAATACAGATAACTGAATGGATCACATTAAAATAGTCTCCAATTAATTGTCAGTTGGGTACAGCATGTACAGCTTGTTTAACTGCTGCATACTGGAAGAAAAATTGAATAGATCAAAGAAGGGCCTCCACAATGAATGATCACCAGGGTGGTGTGTGTTTAACGGTGACTGTTATTAACATTCACTAACAAAAAAAGCCATGCAAGTTGGGATTGTTTTGACAGCTGTTATCAAGACTACTATTCATTAATAACTATTAATCAGTAGAAAAATAAAATAAAAACAAAACTTACTATTTCTTTGTGTTGTTTTATTTTTATACAGCGACTAATGGTATACATTTTTTTTTTTTTGCATGAAATGGTTTGGTAAACAGGCAGAACCTATGTATATACCTCACCGAGGTGTATGTATACAATGGTATACATGTATATTAGGCATGAAATTAACACTCAACACAAACTGGTTCATGTATAAATTATTCATGAGTGATTTTTATTATGGGTGTGTTTAGGGGATAATTGACAAATGAGAGTGCATGTTGTCAAGCTTTTTGATCTTCAGCAAAGTGAATTTTTGAAAATAAAAACAACACCACTTTTGCTTCAGAATGAATTTTATTTTAATAAAATACAACCACTAATCTCATTTTGATATATCAAGATGTGCAAAAATCTATTTCTTGAACGTTAGATGGAAAAGAAAATCGGCACCGTCTTCTAGGTAATGACAACAAATTTCTACTCACCTAATTTCGTTTCAAATTCACTTGCGAATCGACAGACTTTTAAAGTTTTCGAAATTGGGGAAGTGGGGTTGAACATGGAGAGAGCACCTTGTTTTAGACATGCCAAAGTTTTTTTTAAGAAAAATGGTCAAATATCTGTACGTCCCAGTAATATTCAGTATTCAGTCAAACCGCAGTATTTTTAAAATACCGAAACTCGGTATCAAAAATTGAATTCCGTGAAGGCCTACAATACCAACCCATACTGAAGATCTTGAAAAGTACTTTCTCAATTCAAGGGCTCTCAAGGACCCCAACTAAACTGCTTCATATAAACAGCCACAACCTAAGGCATGGATAACAGAAGGCATAAAATAAAGATACAATATTTTAACACAAGTACTGTTCGAGAAACCTGCTCGTGCAATGGATGACGGTTAATGTGAGAATACTCTCCAAATTGGATTTTCATGCATTATGGATTTCCTGAGTTCTGCTCAGGACCATAGCTCTGGTAGAAATGTACGGACGAAACCTGTGATATGTGGATATATAATTTTCCCTATGCTGGTCTATCAGGATACCAAAGGACATCAAAATCTGACAACTGATGCGAGAGGTATAATACAAAATGTTTGTATGGATGGATGAACCGACTGACATAAGGATGGATGTAAGAATAATAATAATAACACTTTGGCCAGCCGCTGATTTGTCGCGGTTCTCGGACAAGAAGGCCATGGTTACCCCTGTACTCCCAACTGCCTCCCTATTCCCACGCTTCTCCTCTCCTCCCAACACTCGGAGACGAACTGCTTGATAATATCCCTTGTCCCATTCTTCCCAATCTCTCCGATTAGCATATTAACCCTCTCCTTTGAGTCTCCCCCTAACCACATGTCCTTCATTCTCCCATCCCACTTCCCCATTATACTCCCAGTGAATCTCATTCTTTTAGGCTGATACTTTGGGCATTCTAGAAGAAAGTGTTCCAGGGTCTCCACCATGTCCAAGTTACACATCTGACACTCCCTTTCACAGTCTTTCCCAATTTTTCCCTTCAGCTCCAGGGATCGCGACCTCAGCTTGAACAACAGTGACCCCCCAAAGGTGCCATCAAGGTACTCTTCAAAACCTGGCTTCTCTTTATCACGCAGGCCACCCAAAGACCTCTTTGATTTGACCTCCTCTCGCCAATTACAGTTACAATCCTCCATGACCCCTTCTCTGACGATTTTTTTACCCTGGTTTGCCCCAACGTCCAGGTCCGAGATCTCCAATGAGTAGTTCTCTACTAGCTCCCTCACTTGGACCATCCACCCCGTTTTGATATTTGAGTTGAAAATTCTCAGGAACATTGCTTTACACCATCGGCTGTCGGGGAGATTTACCAAATAATTAAGATAACCGAGCTTCAACAGGTCTATCCTGTCCTTGATCCTCATCCACCCAAGCTCACCCCTGATTGCTTCTAGCGCTGCAGCATCACTCGACCCCGTTATCCATCGGCCTGCATCGTTCTGCAGGATTTCCAAGCTCTTTACGGCCGTCTGGTTTAGGGGTACCACTTCCGTTCCGTATGTTATACTTGGCAGCCCCACCATTTCCCAAATGGTTTTCCCCACGAAAACCTTATTGAAACTGTTTCTCCCTATAAGTTTCATTTGGTTAAGGATTCGCTTCCCCTTCAGAATCAATTTATTTGTGTGGTTCCGGTAGATGGCTCTTCCTGTAATGTTTATATTTACCCCCAAATACTTGTAATCACCTGTCTCTCCCACACTGAGAAGTTTGCTGCCCCCTTCCGGAATGCTGAACTCACCCACTCTCCACCTTCGAGTGGGGTCCACTTTGCGGCCCACAGGTATAATTTTGCTCTTGCTTTCATTAAGTTCGAGTCTCCATTTGCTCCCATATTTCCCAACAATTTCCAGCATTTTTGTTAGCCCCTCTTCGCTTTCTGACACTAGAACCGTATCGTCTGCAAAAAATAGCCCTGGGATCTTCAAGTCCCCAACTGCTACCCCCTCCTCGCTACGCAGGAGTTCATCTCCTAAACTTTTGATGTACAATGCAAACAGGATCGGCGAAAGGATACACCCCTGTTTTAGGCCTATCTCCATAGGCACACATTTTGTTGTAATGTTCCCCAGGCTAAGTTCACTCTGTACATCTTTAAATAATGCTTTCATAATTCCAACAAACTCGCCTCCTAAGCCCATAGCCTCCAGCTTGCGCCACATACCTTCCCTCCTCTATCGTATGCCTTTTTTGATATCCAAAAAGGCCATAAACATCTTTTTCTTTTTTGCTTTCGCGGATTCTATCATTTGGGATAGTGTGAAAAGATGGTCAGTAACTCTCCTTCCCTTCCTGAAGCCATTCTGGATTTCTCGCACAAAACCCTTCTCCTCAATCACCTCCTCTAGTCTCCCATACAGGACTTTACAGAAAACCTTTCCAATGTTGCTACTGACAGAGATCCCTCGATAGTTATCCAAAACGTCTTTTTCACCCTTTTTGTGAATAAATGTCACTTTACTTTCTCTCCACTCCTTTGGGACCTCTTGATTTTCTATGGCTAGATTGAATAGGGCAGTTAGGCTTTTCACGAGTTCCTCTCCCCCTTTTTTGATAAACTCGTTAGGAATTTCATCCACTCCTCCCGCTTTTCCATCCCTTAATTTTGATATCACCTTTCGCACCTCCTCCGTTTTAATTTCGCTGCACACGAAGCTCGATAGGTTTTCCTCGACCTGATTCGGACACTCTGGTTGGCTCCCCATGCCCCATCGCTAATCGTTTACCCTTTCCCAGTGCTTGACTAGTTCTGATGCGACTTGATCTTGCTCGTCTGTAACTCTGACATCTACTTTAATACTCTGTGGGTTACTTCCTTTGTTACGTTTATTCACCCATTTCCAAAATGCGTTCGAACTCGACCCCCCTGTCGTTCTTATCGTCCTAATAAGACTGCTATTTCGTACTCTCCGATTATCGTCTTTAATCTTATTTACTTTATTTCGTGCTTGGTGGTATTCTTCCTTAGCAACTGTGGCCTCATTGCTTTCCGCCCCCTTAAGTTTTCTACTTCTCCTGTACGCAGCACATTTATCTTTTCTTCCCTTTATGGCCCTTTTCAGTTCTACGTTCACTCTGTACCCAAGTTCCCGTGTTGGCACCCTGACCTTTCCAACACTTTCCTTTCCTGCCTCCACCAGGCTCGCAACTATGACGTCGGCCATCTTCTGGACACTGCCCCTCTTGGGTACGGTTGCAAGCTTTGGTTTCAGTTTTTCATTGAACTTCGCCCAGTCAGCATCTTTTTTGAGTTCCCAAATCTCCTTAGAGCTTCCTTTGTTTTTTACTAGAGTTTTGGCCCTGATTGTCACTGTAATCAAGTTGTGATCACTATCCACCTCCATTTTACCCTCATCATCCACTTCTACCCCTATCACCTCCCTCCATAAATTAATATCTGTGAGGATGTAGTCGATTATTGATTTTCTGTCGTTCCTCTCCCAGGTCCATTTCCCCTTACACCTCGCGTCCCTGTTCAGAACCTTCAGACCGAGCTCGTTTGTGAAGTTCAACTGCTTCCTTCCATTCCTATTGACTTTATTGTCCCCACCCTCTATGCCTTCTTCATCATTACCTATGTGGCCATTAAAGTCACCCATCAGAATTATACCGAGCCCCTTGTTTTGTAATTCGGTGATATTGGACCTCAGTGTTGAGTATATCGAATCATTCCATTCGGGTTTGCTTCCCTCCACTGCACAATACACAACCCCAAGGGCAATACTTTTGTTTTTCAGACTGATCCTTACCCATCCAATTTCTTTCGATACCTCAGAAGGGGTGCTGATGTTTTCCAGGTCTGTGACCCCCCCTCCCCTCCCTATATCAAAAAAGGCTCCACCACCTGCAACATATTTCTTCCTAAAACCTCTGTACCCCTTGGGCTAAGATGGAGACCATCCCTTCCATATAGGTCATTTCTGCCCCAAAACGATCCCCAATTGTCTACAAAGGGAATCCCAAGTTCCTTACAATACTCCCCCAGTTCCTCGTTGGTCCCAATGATCCGCGAATTACGCTCGCCCCCACCCCCTAGTACTGGGAGAAGCACCGAAACAACTACCTGTGCATTCTTGGCATTCAGTTGAGTTATTAAGTCCTTGTAAGTTTCAATAAGCTGAACTGATTTTCTCTCCCTGATGTTGTTGGTCCCCACGTGTACAACAACCACTGGGTCTGGGCCTGACCCCTTTACTAATCCATCCACTCTGTCCCTTAGGTCCTCCACCCTAGCCCCCGGAAAGCACAAATTGGTCCTGTTGACACTGTCGGGCCCACACACCACCCTATCCAACCCCCGCACTGTACTACTCCCTGCAACCACTAACTGCCTCTTCCTGTCCTTTCCTGTCCTCTTTCCCGTCCTACTACCCGTTACCACCTCTGTCCCCACTGGGCCGGCTCGCAATCTTGCACTTCGCCACACTAACCCCCATGCCTACCGCCACCCCCACCTCTTCGGACCCAACCTGCTCCTCAGAATTCTCGAAATTACCTAACACACTGAATCTATTTTGGACACTGCACCCCACCTTCTGCCCACTCCCACTACAAGCCACCTTGTCCTCGTTTACCACCTTCCTAACTTTCCCTCTGACTCCTGCCCTGACAGACTCCACATGGTCATCGCTATCTCCCTCACTATCGGATTCTATAAGAATACGCCTTTTCGCCCCCCGACTCACACTACTAGCCTGGGAATTTGACACTCTAGCCCCTACTTCTCCTCTACCCTCAACCCGACGCACCTTCCTATTCCCAAACGACCCACTATCCACGTCAAAAGTCCGTTTCCTACTACCCACCACCTTCCATCCCCCATCGAATGCCACCCTAACTGGGGTAACACCAGACTTTCCTGCCCTCCCCAGTTTCCCCCTCACCACCTGCACCTCTTCCTCCAACTTTACATATGCCTCTAACAGCTGCATTAGCTCTACGGAATGGAGACCTCAACTATATACTCACTAAACCTCCTCTGAAAATTAGCATCAGGATGCAGTAACTAACGAGTTGTCCAACACAAATGTATACATAACATGTACCCTATCTATATCCTTTATGTTCCCCTCTCACAGATAGGTGAGTGTCAGGTAGTTTTTATAATACTCCTCACCACCTCTCGCAGGGAGGCCACGTTGACCCCTAGTCTCAGACTCCTGGCCACCTCAGGCCTCTCTGTTCCAGGTTTTTTTTTTACCGACGAGAGGGGCCGATAATCGGCCCCATTCCCAATCGAAAATAGTCTCTTTTTTTCCCAATTTGCTCTAAAAAATTCCCAATTGACTCCAGTTGGGAATTCATTTCTGTGTGAACAGTTGATTGTTTATAACTGACAAGGACCGAATATTCAGCAGTGGGCTTCCGAATGTGAATTGTTTCAGTGCGATTGGCATTCACTTCTGTTGATTTGAAACCGTATTGACAATGTTTTCCTGGATTTCGGCGATCGAAATTAACTCCCTTGATGTGCAGCAATGATAATTGAACGACTCGCAGTGAGCGAAGGAAAGTGACAAATTGCATTGCTGCAAACCATAACTGTTCACGAACGGTACCTAACTTTCGTTACCGTGTGTTTCTTGAACCACGGTACCGATCTTTAAGTTCCGTTTTCGTCTGAAATCGAGTCAGATAACCTGTATTTTATCCAAACCGCTCCCCAGTCTGATACTCTTGCAACTTGATATTAGTGACAAATCGAGTGAGTGTGCTGTGTATTCCCCATCCCCACCCACGGGTATTGCCCGGTGCCCACCCACCTCATGACTATGAAGTATGAATTGAATGAATTCCTGGCTACACGCCTGATTGCATGACACAGCATTCACGATGTTCATGGCATGTGAAAAGCTTCAGAACTCTCAGATTTGAACAGACTTGCATAAGGGAGACTACTCTTTTAACAGGAGAGATATTGATGTATTTCTAATTTTTCTTCCTGCTGAAAGAAAACACACTCAAATCAAATGATCGTCAGGGTTTTTTACTGTAATAAAGCAAACCAACATTGAATATATAACTCATTCTCTCAACAAAATAAACATCATTTCGCGGTAAACCCTGAAAACTTATATTCTGAATAAAATCCTTTCCCCTGACGAAACAGAACACATTTGAGGATGCACCATTTTTTTCAGATGTGAACTGAACTTTCTTCATCTCTCATTAGCCTTGTTCCAGATAGTAATCAATGGTCTGTTTGGGGTTCAGACTGAAAACGGTTCCCCGGGAGCAAGTAAAATTTATACCAAATCAAACTGACGAAGTAGATAAGTTGATATCATGAAACCCCGAATCGTCCCCAGGTCGAACCGTCCTCAATTATTTTACCCATCCGTCACCCAGGTCTGACACTCCTGCTGACTGATCCCAAATTGTTCCCTGGCCGAACTGTCCCAATTTATTTTACCCAAACTGAACACAGGTCTGATACTCCTGCTGACTGAATTTTTCTTGGGGCAGTTCGACCAGGGGACGGTTGACGCGGCTCTGTGGCAATCAACATGTAAACTGCACTTCCGTTTTGTGAAAGTTTGTTGATATTCACGATGTCACACAATTCAAAATACTACCGAAAATACTACCGAAAAAGGGTTATGAAGGAAACAGAAGCTAATTGCCAATCGATCAAGAAGTTTTTACGCAAGGGGTGGTCAGAATGTTCCGAAGATGTTAATAATACATCGGAATCGGGCAATTTAAATGCACAGAGCACGTCTTCTAGTGATTCATGTCGTGCATTAAACGAAGGTGCATGTATCAATCGCGATGACGTTCCAACAGCAGAAAGTTCAAAAACTGAAAGTACTGGCGGCATACAAACTGATTCAGCCGATCGCGATAATAGTGAATCTGACTCGGACTACGATAATGAAATAGCTCACAGATTGGACAAGAGACTCTTTGCCAGCATGAAATATGAATCCGAGTATAAATGGTTGTATTACAATATGACAAAACAAGGCTATATCTGCAAGTATTGTGAACTGTTCGCACCAATACTAACGCCAGGATTGTCACGTGCATTTGTAGAACAAGGTGTTCTTCTGAGCTCCCACCCTAGCAGAAAGTTGGACAAACATGACTGTAGTGAACGCCACCAAAAGGCTCTGCATATATTTCAAACACGAAAACAAAGCAGCAGTGAAAAATCAAGGGCTTTACTCAAGTTATGGGATAAAGTTGTAAAAGCAAATGTAGAAAAGGATGAACAGAAAAGATTGGCAAATCGTAATTACATTTCTAAAATAATTCAAGCTGAGTACTTTCTAGTTAGGAAGAAATGGGCTGTGAGTGAGAATCTCCAGGACTTAGTTATGTTTCTGAAACAAGTTGGTGTTTCTGGTATAGAAGAATTTCAAAATGAAAATCCAGAGGTTACTTACCTGTCATCCAGTACAGCTACTGGACTACTTACCTGTATTAGCGCCAGGCTTGAACATCAAACATTGAATTCACTCAGAAATGCAACTGAGTTCTCCTTCTTAACAGACGAATCAACAGATGAAAGTAACAGAACTCAACTGTCAATTCTGTGCAAGTGGGAGTGTGATGGAGACTTCACTGAGAAGTATGTTGGATTAGTGGAGGTGAGTCGGACTGATGCTAAAAGTTTACTGGACTACATTCTGCAATTTTTTATTGCTAAAGGTGTTGATATTAAGAAAGTTAAATTTGTGGCTTTGGATGGAACCAACACTATGTCTGGGGAGAAGTCGGGTTTGCAGAAACGTATAAGACATGTTGCACCACATTCGATCTACATTAACTGTAGGAACCATAGACTAGCTTTGTGCATCAAGCACTCGATTGTCAAACCTGAGTTTAAAATAATGACTGAACTAGACAATGCCCTCATGTCATTATGGAAGTTGTTTGAGTATTCTCCACAGCGATTTCATGTTCTCACTTCAACAGGTGTATGGTGAGAAAACCTACACTATGATTCGTGCAGTGCCCACTAGATGGCTCTCACACCATGGTGCTTGTGTAAGAGTGGTGAACAGATATGCTGTAATCATTGACGCACTTAATCAGATTTATGCAAACAAGTCTGAGCCAGAAGTTTATGGAATTCGCCAAGTACTCATGAAGAAGCCAGTACTGGCCATGATTTTAATGTTGTGTGATGTTTTGAAACCATTGCAGGTTTTAAGTTCCTATCTCCAAGGACAATATGTGGACTTCAACAGAGTGGCACACCATGTTGAAAAATGTACAGATGAACTTCATGAATTGATACATGACCTTGAAATGGATAAGGTGAAGGTGTCACTATATTTTTCTAAATATACTGTTATGTTTGAGGAAATAAATGATCAAACAGACCTAGCCCAGCGAAGGCGATCAGACAGCGGAAATACAACTCCAGAAACATTTCTTGAGAAAATCAGAATTCCATTTGTTCATGCTCTTATTGAGGAGGTGAAAATGGCTTTCAAAGTTTCCCCAGCGCTGGATGCTTTCTCTGCACTTGACCCTAGACAGCTGCCCCTAAATGCAGTAGACCTACCTGACCACATGTCTAAAGAAATGGATGTGCTTGCAACATTTTATGGCTCTTGCGCCATTGATGTGTTTGGGGGACACTCAATCAAGGCTGACCCTGAATTTTTGAAGCAAAGTGCCATTATGGAATACACAATGTTCAAGTCACAAATGTTCTCATTGAAAAATAAAAAAAAAATCGATGTTCCAAAAAAACTCTACAATGAATTGAAAAATGACTCAGTTCTGCAAAATATGTTTCCAATCATGATGAAACTGTTGAGATACAGTTTAATTATACCAGCATCTACAGCTTCTGTAGAGAGGTCATTTTCTTTGATGAATCTATTGTGCACTCCACTGCGCAACAGACTGGGACAAGACAGACTTGATAGTCTAATGCGAATATGCTCAGGGCCACCCACACTAAACCAGACAGACATAGATTGGATCATAGATGAGTTCAAGAATTCAGGTGATAGGAAAGTTACACTGTGAAGTTCACAATGCAACTTACCTTTCACCTGAATTCGGAACAGTTGTGTAAATTACTAATCCAACATTTCCTACAGTAACACACACTCACTGTTACTAAGAAAGTAGCAATGACATTGAGTTGGGACCTGCAGATTAACAGACAACATCACAAGTGTTGTGTTTTTTGTTCATTTAAATTTTATTTAAATAATAGACACTGATTACATTATTTGAAATCAAAGACCAGTTTCAAGTTCTGTTATTCTGTTGAGTAGTTTAAGATAAAGTACAAGTTTTCTTATAGGAAGTCATGTGTGAGGACATAATCATTAGACAGGTGAATCCCTGGCAAAAGAGGGGGTAGTGCTCCCACCGACCGTCACCACCAACCAGGTAAGTCGGGGTGTGTATAATCACTCACTAAAACATTGATTTCTCACCAGGATAACATGCGGGTAAGTTCATTTATTTTTGTCGCCAGTCGCTCACATAAATTCCCAATTTTGACCCCCGTGACGCTAATTTTCCCCAACTGGAAAGGCCCCTGGACCCTTTCCCAAAAAGGGTAGAAAAATCCCTGTATTTTCTAAATTGAGAGCTGTTCTGGGCACCAGTGGCACATAACTGAAAATAAGTTGATCTAAACGTGGTGAAGATTATAGGCTGTTCTTAGTCAGTAAGGGTCTGGTTGGATTTGGAGATCCAAGGTCCCCCTAGCATCTTCAATAATATGGAGATTTCAACCTAGAAAAAAGTGAATAGCATGGTTGTGATCAGAATGAATAATTTTCTTTTAAAAATATCTATATTTTGATAAATGTGGGTGTCCGACATAAAATATACTTTGTCAGGCACAATGTTGTTGGCGTCTGACATGAACCTGGAGGTTATTTGCAAGAGGTTTGCCTGACAGAAACTGCGGTAATCATTTTTAGGTCCCCTCAATTCCCAGTTTGCACTGCATTTGTACAAGCATGAATATATACATTACCCTTTCCATTTCTTCCATGTAGGTGTCATCTTCTTTCTGTTTTTTTGCTTTCTCATAACCCTTTTGTTTAATCTAAATGGAAAAAAAACATGATTAATTAACTGGCGGAGTGCTGGAAGCCCATTAAAACATAAATTTAACCAATTTTATCTTGTTTGACAAAGCTGAATGAGCTCTGTGAAACAAGGTATATTTGGTTAAATATGAAGCTGCATTATGAGAAAAATTTGCTGCTGAAAACTTTGCCATTTTAAACAAGAGCTGGACATTCGTCCGGTGCATACCCCCACATGGTGTACCGCCTAGTGTGGGCATATCTATGACCAACAAATATTATTTATGAATATTCTCATACGGACTGACAGACGGATGCACAAATGGATGGAAGCAATCCAGTATAACCCCCCCCCTCCCTCTCATTTTCTTCGAAAGTTTTCAACCATTTCTAAGTCAAAAGGTATGGTAAATTGTTTGGTGTTTGGAAGTTTTATGCAATGAGGCAGAAGCCTTTGACATAGGCAAACTACATGCCATATTTCACTGAAATCCGATAAACCATACCTGAGATACAGGCTGAACAGACAAATAATGTCTATTTCCTACAATTTCTAAGTCAAACAAGAGGCCCCAAGGGGCCTGAGGGCGCTCATCTGACATGGTAGCCTAAATATCAACCCAGAGAATTGATTTCAACAAGTTGCATCTGCTCCTCCTAAGAAAAGCTTATACCAAATATCCAAAGATTCTGACCAGTGGATCTAAAAAAAAAAGAAGATTTTTAAAGAATATTCCTCATATTGAACTAAGTTATAATTCGGGCTCCCACAGGGAGCCCATATATGAACCCAGGGACTTGGCTTTAACAAACTTGAATCTCACCCCCCTAAGGATGCTGCACGCCAAATATCAAAACATTTCGACTGCTGGATCTGAAGAAGATTTTTAAAGAAAATTCCTCATTTTGAACTAAGTTACAATTCAAGCTCCCACAGTGAGTCCAAATATGGACCTAGGGTCATGGCTTGAACAAACTTGAATCTCACCCCCCTAAGGATGCTGCATATCAAAACATTCGAACTGCTGGATCTGAAGAAGATTTTTAAAGAAAATTCCTCATTTTGAACTAAATTATAATTCTGGCTACCACAGTGAGCCCAAATATGAACCCAGGGACTTGGCTTGAACAAACTTGAATCTCACCTCCCCCCAAGCATGGTGCATACCCAATATCAAAAGATTCTGCCTGCTGGATCTTGAGAAGAAGATTTTCAAAGAAATTTTCCTGAAATGCACTAAATTTTTAACAAACTTGAATCAGATCCACCCCACAATGTTGCATATCAAATATCAAAAGATTCTGCCTGCTGGATCTGGAGAAGAAGATTTTTAAGAAATTTGCCTGAAATGCACTAAGTTCGAATTCGAGCTTCTATAGTGAGCCCAAATATGAATCTATGGGGGCCGCTTTGAACAAACTTGAATCAGATCCACCCCCTCAATGTTGCATACCAAATATCAAAAGATTCTGCCTGCTGGATCTGGAGAAGAAGATTTTTTAAGAAATTTGCCTGAAATGCACTAAGTTCGAATTTGGGCTTCTATAGTGAGCCCAAATATGAATCCAGGGGGCCGATTTGAACAAACTTGAATCAGATCCACCCCACAATGTTGCATACCAAATATCAAAAGATTCTGCCTGCTGAATCTGGAGAAGAAGATTTTTTAAGAAATTTGCCTGAAATGCACTAAGTTCGAATTCGAGCTTGTATACTGAGCCCAAATAAAAACCCAGGGGGCCGATTTGAGCAAACTTGAGTCAGATCCACCCCATAATGTTGCATACCAAATATCAAAAGATTCTGCCTGCTGGATCTGGAGAAGAAGATTTTTTAAGAAATTTGCATGAATTGCACTAAGTTCGAATTCGGGTTTCTATAGTGAGCCCAAATATGAATCCAGGGGGCCGATTTGAACAAACTTGAATCAGATCCACCCCACAATGTTGCATACCAAATATCAAAAGATTCTGCCTGCTGGATCTGGAGAAGAAGATTTTTAAGAAATTTGCCTGAAATGCACTAAGTTCGAATTCGAGCTTCTATACTGAGCCCAAATATAAACCCAGGGGGGCCGATTTGAAC
Source organism: Pictodentalium vernedei (assembly GCA_031216915.1). Classification (NCBI taxonomy): domain Eukaryota; kingdom Metazoa; phylum Mollusca; class Scaphopoda; order Dentaliida; family Dentaliidae; genus Pictodentalium; species Pictodentalium vernedei. Next base: position 516,485,105 of record CM062297.1, read on the forward strand.
AAACTTGAATCAAATCCACCCCACAATGTTGCATACCAAATATCAAAAGATTCTGCCTGCTGGATCAGGAGAAGAAGTTTTTTGAAGAAATTTGCCTGAAATGCATTAAGTTCGAATTCGAGCTTCTATACTGAGCCCAAATATAAACCCAGGGGGGCCGATTTGAACAGACTTGAATCAGATCCACCCCACAATGTTGCATACCAAATATCAAAAGATTCTGCCTGCTGAATCTGGAGAAGAAGATTTTTTAAGAAATTTGCCTGAAATGCACTAAGTTCGAATTCGAGCTTGTATACTGAGCCCAAATAAAAACCCAGGGGGCCGATTTGAACAAACTTGAGTCAGATCCACCCCATAATGTTGCATACCAAATATCAAAAGATTCTGCCTGCTGGATCTGGAGAAGAAGATTTTTAAAGAAATTTGCATGAATTGCACTAAGTTCGAATTCGAGCTTCTATACTGAGCCCAAATATAAACCCAGGGGGCTGATTTGAACAAACTTGAATCAGATCCACCCCGCAAAGTTGCATGCCAAATATCAAAAGATTCTGCCTGCTGGATCTGGAGAAGAAGATTTTTTAAGAAATTTGCCTGAAATGCACTAAGTTCGAATTCAAGCTTCTATACTGAGCCCAAATATAAACCCAGGGGGCTGATTTGAACACACTTGAATCAGATCCACCCCCACAATGTTGCATACCAAATATCAAAAGATTCTGCCTGTTGGATCTGGAGAAGAAGATTTTTTAAGAAATTTGCCTGAAATGCACTAAGTTCGAATTCGGGCTTTTATAGTGAGCCCAAATATGAATCCAGGGGGCCGATTTGAACACACTTGAATCAGATCCACCCCACAATGTTGCATACCAAATATCAAAAGATTCTGGCTGCTGGATCTGGAGAAGATTTTTTAAGAAATTTGCCTGGAATGCACTAAGTTCGAATTCGGGCTTCTATAGTGAGCCCAAATATGAATCTAGGGAGCCGACTTGAACAAACTTGAATCAGATCCACCCCACTATGTCGCATAACAAATATCAAAAGATTCTGCCTGCTGGATCTGGAGAAGAAGATTTTTGAAGAAATTTGCCTGAAATGCACTAAGTTCGAATTTGAGCTTCTATAGTGAGCCCAAATATGAATTTAGCGAGCCGATTTGAACAAACTTGAATCAGATCCACCCCACAATGTAGCATACCAAATATCAAAAGATTCTGCCTGCTCGATCTGGAGAAGAAGATTTTTTAAGAAATTTGCATGAAATGCACTAAGTTCGAAATCGGGCTCCTATACTGAGCCCAAATATGAACCCAGGGGAAATTTGAAAAGTTCGAATTCGAGCTTGTATACTGAGCCCAAATAAAAACCCAGGGGGCCGATTTGAACAAACTTGAGTCAGATCCACCCCATAATGTTGCATACCAAATATCAAAAGATTCTGCCTGCTGGATCTGGAGAAGAAGATTTTTAAAGAAATTTGCATGAATTGCACTAAGTTCGAATTCGAGCTTCTATACTGAGCCCAAATATAAACCCAGGGGGCTGATTTGAACAAACTTGAATCAGATCCACCCCACAAAGTTGCATGCCAAATATCAAAAGATTCTGCCTGCTGGATCTGGAGAAGAAGATTTTTTAAGAAATTTGCCTGAAATGCACTAAGTTCGAATTCAAGCTTCTATACTGAGCCCAAATATAAACCCAGGGGGCTGATTTGAACACACTTGAATCAGATCCACCCCCACAATGTTGCATACCAAATATCAAAAGATTCTGCCTGTTGGATCTGGAGAAGAAGATCTTTTAAGAAATTTGCCTGAAATGCACTAAGTTCGAATTCGGGCTTTTATAGTGAGCCCAAATATGAATCCAGGGGGCCGATTTGAACAAACTTGAATCAGATCCACCCCACAATGTTGCATACCAAATATCAAAAGATTCTGGCTGCTGGATCTGGAGAAGATTTTTTAAGAAATTTGCCTGAAATGCACTAAGTTCGAATTCAAGCTTGTATACTGAGCCCAAATAAAAACCCAGGGGGCAGATTTGAACAAACTTGAGTCAGATCCACCCTACAATGTTGCATGCCAAATATCAAAAGATTCTGCATGCTGGATCTGGAGAAGAAGATTTTTGAAGAAATTTGCCTGAAATGCACTAAGTTCGAATTCGGGCTTCTATAGTGAGCCCAAATATGAATCTAGGGAGCCGACTTGAACAAACTTGAATCAGATCCACCCCACTATGTTGCATAACAAATATCAAAAGATTCTGCCTGCTGGATCTGGAGAAGAAGATTTTTGAAGAAATTTGCCTGAAATGCACTAAGTTCGAATTTGAGCTTCTATAGTGAGCCCAAATATGAATCTAGGGAGCCGATTTGAACAAACTTGAATCAGATCCACCCCACAATGTAGCATACCAAATATCAAAAGATTCTGCCTGCTTGATCTGGAGAAGAAGATTTTTTAAGAAATTTGCATGAAATGCACTATGCACTAAGTTCGAAATCAGGCTCCTATACTGAGCCCAAATATGAACCCAGGGGGCCGATTTGAACAAACCTGAATCAGATCCACCCCACAATGTTGCATACCAAATATCAAAAGATTCTGCCTGCTGGATCTGGAGAAGAAGATTTTTTAAATGTTTTTCCCATTGCCTACAGTGTTAAAAAGTGCTGACTCAGCACTTTTTCAAAAGTCCTGAAAAAAGTACCTTGTGATCAAACTGATAGGGATTTTTTTAACCATTCTATTTTACTGGATAAAATAAGCTTTATACAAAATAAGAATTCTCTGTGCCGTGTAGTTTTGGAGATATGGCAGTTTTAAGGTTTTTCCTATTTTTAGCTCCCGAGGTTCTTTATACTCATTTAAAAGTGTAGGAGGATTGTATATTAATGCTTGTATGACACGTGACATATACAAATGCTTCACACCGAGCTACACTTTAAAAATATTACATAAATGAGATAGACATTAGCTTTACACTTTAAAACCATCCCAGCACTGACTTAGAATTACTGACTCCAGAGGAGGTATTCCCTTGCTTTTCACTATAAAGCAGGTGATATAAGGGAACACCATCCCCCCATTCCCCTTGCTCTGGGTCAATCACCCCAGAACGAAGAGGGCAGCAGGACAGAGTCACTGTTGGAACAGAAAGCCTGCATAACTATAGTTGCAACTGTATAGTGGACGACATTCTGAGCAACAGATAACGGACCTAAACAACGAAGGTCGCCAGAAACAGACTCAATATTTCTAAGGTAAAAATTTGTGAACGTAGAAGGCTGAGACCAGTATGCAGCCTTTATCAAATCGGTAATAGCAATACTATTAGCATAAGCCCAAGATGTAGACAGCGCTCTAACTTCATGCGCTGAAATCTTAAGCACAGACTGCTAAGAAGAAGATAATTTTTCATAAGCAGTATGAAGTCAATTGAATCCACCTGGAAATAGAATGGACTGAGATGTCCCTTCTATTAGGCAACAGAAACAGAAACGTTTTCATCCCTTTCTGATAAACTCAGATCTACGTTTGTAAATACGCATAGCTCTAACTGGACATAGCAAAGGCCTATGGCCATCTGAGGACGGTAGAGCCTTAATAACAATAGGCTCAGGGTACTTATTAGGAGTCTGATTCTTAGCCAAAAATCCAACATTAGTAGTCAAAGTAATAGTATTACCAACACTACGATAGTGAGAATCATCAACAGATAGAGCATGAAGCTCACTAACTCTTCTAGCAGAAGAGAAGGCTAAGAGAAAAGCTGTCTTATAAGATAAGTATTTGAAGTCTACTGTATCCGGGGGTTCAAATGGCGTTTCTTTTAGCTTCAGAAGAACCCAAGCTAAATTCCACTTAGGAATTAACCTAAGGGTTCTAGGTCTATTTAGCGAAAAGTTTTTAACTAACTTAGATAAAGGGACATTAGATCCAATTTGTAAGCTATCATGATGAGCATAAGTATCCGATAGCATAGACCTATAACCCTTAATAGTTATTGGCTGCAGTTTGATCGCGTCAAACAAGTAGACCAAAAAATTAACAATGTCTGGAATGGAGAGATCATAGATATCAACAGAATGATCCCTACACCAACAGGAGAAAACCTTCCACTTAGCAGCGTAATTTAGCGAAGAGGAGGTCCTCCTACAGTTAGAAATTGCGTCCACTGCTCGTCCTGTAAATTGCTTGCTGTGCAAGAAGGACCGCACAACTGAAATCCGTGAAGGTTGAGACCTTGCGGGTCGTGATGCAGTGTGCGCAATTTCCCCTGCGAAAGAAGGTCCTGCCATGGAAGAAGCTTCCGAGGAATGTCCCATAACAGACACCTGAGTACAGTTATCCATGGTCTCTGGGGTGACAAAGATGCTACCAACAGAATCCTGCAGTGAGACTGCATGATTTTTAGCAATATCTGTTGAATCAACGGAGCTGGAGGATACGCGTATCCTATCATTCCGTCCCAAGAGATCGAGAGAGTGTCTACTGCGAACGCTCGAGGATCTGGGCATGGCGACACAAACGTATGCAACTGATTGTTGAGATGCGTCGAAAACAAGTCTATCATCAGACGATCCCATTGGTAGCAGATCTGATTGAATACTCGTTTGTTGAGAGTCCATTCTGACGGCAACATACAACCTTTCCGAGAAAGGGAGTCCGCTAGAACGTTCAGATGACCCGGAATATGATGGACTGACAGAAGAACCTGATGCTCTAGGACAAACAGAAGGATTTTTTCCGTTAAGTTGAACAATGGAATGGAATGAGTGCCTCCCTGGTTCCGAATATACGCTACTACTGTTGAATTGTAGGACAGAATTTGAACATGTGAATTCTGAATAATGTTCATCCAATGACGTAGCGCAAGCCAAATTGACATCATCTCTTTGATGTTTATGTGCTTGTTCAGAAATTGCGGATCCCAAAGATCCTGACACCTCGAAAATGTTGGGCTCAAAGTCACGCCCCAACCTGTTTGACTCGCATCCGTCATAATCATAAAAATCGGATCCAGAAGTTGCAGTGGAACTCCCTGAGTTAACCACACAAAAGTGTCCACCGGATGGTTCCAACGAGTCGCAAGAGATCGATGGAACCCGCCATGTGGAGCATCCACCTGGTGGAAATGACCCTGCCCCGACGGGACAGGGAGTCGGCTAGGACGTTCAGACGACCGGGAATGTGATGAACAGCCCCCCCCCCCCCCCCCCCCCCCCCCCCCCCGGCGTGGACATCCTGAGCGAGCAGTAGAAGATCCCGAGCCAATTCGTACATTGGGCCAGAGTGCGTGCCGCCCTGGTTCTGAATGTAAGCAACCACCGTCGAATGGTGGGACAACAGAAGGACCTGGCGATTCGACAGGTAAGGGATCCACTGCCTGAAAGTCAGAAGAGCAAGAAGCTCCTGCTGGTTGATGTGTAGAGCTGCATGATCCTGGTCCCACATCCCGTGAATGGAAAGACCTAGAGGATCCAACGTCGCACCCCATCCGAGATCGCTGGCATCTGCCATCAGAACGCGATCGGACGTGGGTAAGTCCAATGGAACACCCTGCGAAAGCCACTGGACATCCACCCAGAGGAGAAGGTGAGGATAAAGATAGTCTGGAAACTGAAGCACCAGATCCAGAAAATCTACATTCGGCCTCCAACGACTGAGCAGAAAGTGTTGGAGAGGTCTGACACGCAGCCGACCTAGAGGAATGAGATCCGTCACCGAACAGCAGAGACCGATTAGCCAGAGAATACTCCGAGCCGTCGCGGAAGTGGACTGGGACAGAGTCAGAGCAAAAGCTGAGAGAATCACAGCCTTGGCCTGAGGAACCGCCACCAAATTGAATTGTGTGCGGAAAGCCATGCCCAGATGATAAAACGACTGAGAAGGGACCAGGTCCGACTTCTCCTCGTTGACTCTGAAACCTAGCCACGTGAGCAAGCTCAACAGAGTGGCGACATCCAACTTCAGTAAGGCAGCATTGAATGCCCTGGAGGATATCGTCCAGATATGCCGAAGTAGTCACCCTGGACTGTGTGCGATGGAAAGCTATCACATGCGACATCAGTCTGGTGAAGGCCCAAGGAACCAGGCTGAGGCCGAAAGGCATGGCCGTGAACTGGTAAACTCGACCCAGAAAAACGAACCTGAGATACTTCCGTAACGCCCAATGAATCGGAACTTGAAAGTAAGCATCTCGCAGGTCGAAGCTGGAAGTGAAATCTCCCTGGTGAATTGAACGGAGGACCGACCTGAAAGTCTCCATGCTGAACTTGGGAGCAAGGATAGACTGGTTCAGGAAACTCAGATCGATAACCGGTCGGAGTCGGCCGTCCTTCTTCGGCACCAAGAACAGGTGGGAATAGAAACCCACTGACCTAATGTTCTTGATGCGACATCAGTCTGGTGAAGGCCCAAGGAACCAGGCTGAGGCCGAAAGGCATGGCCGTGAACTGGTAAACTCGCCCCAGAAAAACGAACCTGAGATACTTCCATAACGCCCAATGAATCGGAACTTGAAAGTAAGCATCTCGCAGGTCGAAGCTGGAAGCGAAATCTCCCTGGTGAATTGAACGGAGGACCGACCTGAAAGTCTCCATGCTGAACTTGGGAGCAAGGATAGACTGGTTCACGAAACTCAGATCGATAACCGGTCGGAGTCGGTCGTCCTTCTTCGGCACCAAGAATAGGTGGGAATAGAAACCCACTGACCTAATGTTCTTGATGACCTCAATCACCCCCGTTGTCAGGAGATTGTCTATCTCTGTGGACAAAAGTTCCCGACGTAAAATGTCTGAAGGAACTGCGGTTGGAAGAGGCACCCTAGACAGAGTGGGGTGCCTTTGGAAGGATATTCGCAGCCCGGACCAAACAACATATAACACCCATGGATCGGATGTGATGGTGGTCCAACGGTCTGCGAACTCTGCTATCCTTCCTCCAACCTGGGACGAGTCGAGGTGAGGACCTTCATGTCGAACCCCGACGAGGCTCGCGAGAGGAGAAAACACCTCCTCTACTGAATGAAGAATCCTGGGACTTCCCTCAAGACTGCCGATGCTTACCCTTACCCCGTAAGAAGTAGAAGCGGTGGCAGAAGGATCAGCCCCTTTGCTTCGCAGAGGAAGCAGAGGGTTCTTGTTAGGCTTGGAATGGCCCGTGCCTACCCTAGAAGGCTGATCAAGCTGAAGAAATAGCACCTGATCTTTGGAATGACGTAGGACCGTCAACACAGAACCATGGAAAAGTTGCGGACCTGCCAAAGAAGCAGATCGAAAAGTAGCGCACTGCTCCTCAGGAAGGGATCAGCCTGTGTCCAGCACAGAGTCCCTTCGAACTAATTCCAGATTAGCCGTGTTACAGGCATGCGTGTAAGATGCATGAGCGCCTTGGACAGCACACGCAAAGGAGCCTGTACCTCGTCAAACTTATCTGGGGGCAGATAAGCAGCTAAAGCTGAGAAGACGTGATCGGAGAGAGAAAGCATACCAAGCATCTCACTCGATAAGCCCAATGTGGACTCCAGAGTCGTCATCGGAATGACGGCAGACTTGGACTTGCAAAGCCCGAGGGAATTGGAGTCCTGATCCAAAACCGTCAAAGTCTGGTAGACCGACGGATTGGCGGAATCGTATGAACAATAACGCGCCGGAGGCAAAAAAGGTGTCAACCCTGGTTTAGAATGGAGCCTTCATAGCCGTGGAACTTAGCTTAGAGTCCAAGGCTGAAAATGCTTCAACCAACTGTACTGACTGGCACTGTCGAAGACGCCCAGAAGCGGGTTGCTCCATAGGCTGTTGGCGCACGACTGATGATCGCGGCCTGGCTGACACTGTTGACTGGTTAGATGGTTTGAGATCCGGAAGGAACCCAAACACGAAATCAAGAGCTGCCCCCAAGTCCGAAGACTGCTGGCTCTCGACATCAAGCATGTCTGACTCTTCCCCGGAGTCGGAAGACACATAGCCCATCGTGGGCAAACCAGCCGACGCCTCCCATGGTGTCGGAACACCAGGGGGATCAGAAAGCGGCCTTTTTCCAATCCCGGGAGGCGGCGCCATAGGGGGCGCCTGGAAACCACTCGCTGCCTCGCTGGAAGCAACATGATGGCTCTTTGACAGAACCTGAGTGAGTAAGGAGAGGGCCTCCCAAAGCTCACTGCCCGTACTGGCCGGTTCGACAGGGTAACGAACCGGCAAAGTGGCTTCACCTCTGACCCTCTTAACCAGCGAAGGGTCATGATCCTCCAAAACACCCGACGTGGGGTGACGGGCGGCAGCCGAAACGTCTGAAGGCAAACGTGTATAGGGGTGTGACACACCCCGAGGATCAACAGAGCGGGAACTCATGAGAGTCACCGCGGACCTCTGCAGGGCAGAAGGTCCAGGCTGCACAAAAGACGTTGGTCCCCCAAAACTGGTCGTGTGGCCAGAATGAGTGGACGGAAATGCCACGGAGTTCAAAGTGTCCCACCAAGAACATCCGAATCCAATGACAACTGTGGTGCTCAACGCCGCAGAGACCACAGTAGAGTGTCCGACCGGCAGCCACGTCCAACTTTGCCGAGTTGAAGACAGGGAAGGCTGAGGCCGATACCCTCACGTCTACACAACCAGACACCGCAGCAGACCACTGCAGGTATAAAACTACTGTGCTCAATGGCTGAGAGGACACAGTAGGGGGTTCAGTCGGCAGCCCCATCCAACTTCACCGAGTGGAAGTCTGGGAAGGCTGAGGCCGATACCCCACAACCAAACAACAGACATCCCTGCAGACCCTGGCAGGGATAAGCCGAGGCCGGCTAAAAACGGTGCCCAATGACGTTGTAGACAGAACAGCAGTAGCAGCAGATACGACGGGAGCTGTTGGAACTGGCGGAAAAGCGGAGAGAGCCACCAAGCTCGGCCTCCAAAGGAGGAGTCACAACCCTAGTGACAGCCTCAGATGTCGACTGGAGAGGGCGCATAGTCCCGGAACCAGGCATCTCTTCACCAGAAATCCAACAGCTCCCGCAGTATCCACCACGGTAAAAAACTGCACATTCCCCACGGAAGGGGAATAACTCTCACCAGACATGGTCGAGTCGGGAAGCCCCAAAACGACAACGTTCCCCACCCCCCGCTGGTGCGGGAGGAGCTGCACATCCCCCACAGAGGGGGAGCAATTCTCACGCAGAAAAAAAAAAACAAATTTTGGATTTTGTCCCACCCGGACCCCAAATTTTCAGGGGAAAATTTTTTTTTTTTTTTTTGTCTTAAAATTGAGAGAAATGCATAAAAAACAAACAAAAAAAAAATTTTTCGGATTTTGGTCCAAAATTTTCTAAGTCCCACCTGCACCCCAAATTTTCAGGGGGGAAAAAAAAAAAAAATTTTTTTGTCTTAAAATTGACAGAAATGCCTAAAAAACAAAAAAAAATTTTTTCGGATTTTGGTCCAAAATTTTCTAAGTCCCACCCACACCCCAAATTTTCAGGGGAAAAAAAAAAAGAATTTTTTTTGTCTTAAAATTGACAGAAATGCATAAAAAACAAAAAAAAAAATTTTCGGATTTTGGTCAAAAATTTTCTAAGTCCCACCCGCACCCCAAATTTTCAGGGGGAAAAAAAATTTTTTTTTTTTGTCTTAAAATTGACCGAAACGCATAAAAAACAAAAAAATTTTTTTTCGGATTTTGGTCCAAAATTTCAAAGTCCACAACGGGACCCCAAATTTTCAGCCTAAATATCAACCCAGGGATTTGGCTTCAACAAACTTGAATCTCACCCCCCCTAAGGATGCTGCATACCAAATATCAAAACATTCTTATTGCTAGATCTGAAGAAGAAGATTTTTCAAAAATACTCCTCATACTGCACTAATTTAAACATTTGGGCTCCCATAGAGAGCCCAAATATCCACCCAGGCAATTCATTTCAATAAACATGTGAAACAATCTTCCAAAGATGTTATATGTGAAATTTTAAAGCTTTTGGAGCAGTGCTTTCGGAGAAAAGTAGTCTTATGTTTTTCCCATTACCCACAGTGTTAAAAAATGCTGACTCAGCACTTTTTCAAACTCCCCAAAAAGTACCCCATGATAAAACCGATGGCAATTTTTTTTGATCATTCCATTCTGTTGGTCCTAAGGAAGCTTCACAACAAATAAGAATTCTCAGTGCCGTGTAGTTTTGGAGATATGAGCGTTTTCATTTTTTTCTATTTTTAGCTCCTGTGGTTCCCACGGGGCTATGGGAAAAAAAATTTTGGCATAAATTAGGTACTTATGACCCAATAAGCACTCATGTAAAATTTGGTTCAAATCGGCCTCGCGGTTTGGAAAATAGAAATTTGGGGCGGGGCCAAAATTTTTGCCCCTCCTTTAACATCGTCAAATATAGCCCCTCCAACTTCTCTTGAACAAACTTGAGTCTACACCTCAAAAGGAAGCTGCATACCAAATATCAAGTCTCTGCTATTGCTGGTTCTTGAGAAGAAGATTTTTTAAGAATTGGAGCATTTTTGCCCCATCCCTCTGCTCAATGTGAGCCGAAACCTAATTTGACAAAAAATCGGTGTCCGCAGACACAACCCCTTCTCACATGAAATTTCATTAATATGCGGCCAGTGGTTTGGGAGAAAAAGCCCAAACACCACCTTCATGACGGACGCCGGACGAAAAGTGATCAGAATAGCTCACCCTGACTTTCAGTCAGGTGAGCTAAAAATTATAAGTTACAGCCCTGAACACATCCTTCCACTGTTTCTTCCTCTCATCCAGGGGTCAGCTTGGCAGCTGATTTTAGGGAGAAGTGACTTCTCCCTCCAGAGACTTTAGGGAGAAGTCAGGGGCCAGGAGGGAGAAGTCAGTGGACATGAGGGAGAAGTCAGAAAAAAAACAAAACGTATATGACATCGTGACAAAATAAATGTACACAGGGGACACAATAGTGGAGAAAAAAATAAATAAGAGTTATACAAACATACATACACACACAAAACTAAGTCATGTAGGTTACAAACCCTCCCCCCCCCCCCCTCCCCTACAAAGAATTGTGATGTCCATGGTTTCTGAATACCCTAACTCTTTCCCTAACAGTGATGACGAGGGTTACCATGCAGTTGATTTTGTATTTGCCTCAATGCAGTGGATTTGAAATTTAGCATTACTCATGGTGAGAGTGTTCTTCTCTGTAATAGAAGGTATACTCTTTTAAAAAAAATATTTAAAGTATTTAAAATAAATTTCAAGTTCACATAAGAAGCTGGGTCATTCATGGTTTCTGAATGTCTTAATTGAATTGAAAAGTGTAGTTAAAAAAGTTTTCGACATCCTTCGTAAATTAAGCGTTATTAACAATTTGAGTTAATTTATTTCTGAGGTAAATGACAAAATATTTCAGTTGTCTCCCTTACCTGCTGCGCTGGGTGATAACACTCTGTTCAGAAAAATGACACTTTCTGCCATCCATCTCACATTGACACGTGCGATTGGTCTGCCATTCTTATCCATCCTAATATGTGTGATTTCTATCGTAGCCTTATTATATTTAACCCTTTCTATCCTAACACAGGTTTTCAAAGAAAAACTTTCAATGCAAATTGCGGGGCGAATTTCAATGCAACCAATTTTTCAGTGGAACAAAGCGTAACCGTAAGCAATTTCGACGTTTTTATGGACGAACTGTCCCCTGCACATTTTTTTTGGTTTTGAAACGGTGGTTAACATTAATAAATTCTAATAAACTTGATGCGTGTCTTGTGTGATTTGTTGTTTTTGCTGACACTTTTGGTTTTAAACAGCATTTTGTGCTGGTTGCTATCAGTTGGGGCGTATTGTTCGAACAACTATGCCATTACAACTCTTTTCAGAAATATAAAATTGGGCTAGTTTAGGCTATTTTCAGAGCCGTATGACGGATTTTAACAGCAGCCGTGTTTACTTTTTTGTGAATGCGGAAGCGTTGTTTTTTTTTACATAAAACATAAGAAAATACAGTAAACTGTCATGTCTCCCAAGAAAGTTTTGGAAGGCAACTTGAATTTCACCCCCAATGTAAGCCAAGGCGACTTGAGGAATGATAAGGCGACTTCTTCACCTTAGTCGCCCACTCGGCTGACCTCTGCTCTCATCCTCTTATTTCATCCTTGGATCCACCATTTCCTTCATGATTTTGTGTCTGGCATCATTTTAACTGAGATTATAAGCACAGATATCAGTGAGATGTTACTGATTGAAGGGCCTAACAAAGAATAAAGATTTGGAATCAATTTCAGTACTTCCTTCGACACTGCGCATACGCAGTGGACAAAAGTATGAAAGACCATATAGGACATTGATTTTTTGGATTTTGATGCCAATTTGGGGGTGGGGGGGTGGGGGGGCAAAATTTGTGTTTGGCCCTGAATTTTTAAGAGTTAGCACCAGCTAAGTCTGGGTCATTGGTACAGTATAAAAATACTCCAATTAGAGAAGCCAACTCTGGTAAATGTTTACGGTCAAGGTCACTGTGACCTTGACCTTTGGTACAATGACCTCAAAATAAATAGGTTATTCCTCTCACCATGTATAACCCACATGCCAAGTTAGGTTTCAGTTGGGGTGCTGTGGCTCAGTTGGTAGAGGTGCAGGCTGCAAGTCGAGAGGTCCTCGGTTCGAATCCCACCTGCGGCAACCGCGTTGAGTCCTTGGGCAAGACACTTCATCTCCACTGCCCGCGTGGGGGCATGATGACGCCGTGTACTAAGGCGTACTCCACGTCGATGGTGCGCATGTTTTCAACCAATCTAACCCTGCCTGTGCTGCAGTGCGGAGTTACGATGTTGGGAAGCTGGCAGCTGCTCGTCGTTGCTCGGTAGTTCTCTCCGGGTACTCTGGCTTCCTCCACCCGTAAAACTGTCACGGTCATGATTAGCCATTGTGCATAAATATGTGACCTTAAACACCAATAAATAAATAAATAGGTTTCAGTTGGGCAAGCGGAACTTTATTTACAGAATGGAAACCAACACTGATATAAATTGAAGTTCAAGGTCACTGTGACCTTGGCCTATGGCACAATGATCCCAAAATGAATAGGGTTCTTCCTCTCATCATGCCTAACACAGACCAAGTTTTGCTTCAGTCGGCCAAGCAGAACTTTCATTACAGATGGGAAACCAACAGTGATAAAAATTAAAGTTCAAAGTCACTCTGACCTTGACCTTTGGCACAATGATCCCAAAATAAATAGGCTTCTTCCTCTCTTCATGCCTAACCCAAACGCCAAGTTTGGTTTCAGTCAGCCAAGCAGAATTTTAGTTACAGAGCGGAAACCAACTCCGTCTGTAGACGGATAGACAGCAGGATGGACGGACAGCGCCACGGCTATATCCCCTCGGGGGATAAAAACGTATGGTTCCAGTATCGACCAGTAGATTCTCTCGGATTCTATCAAATTTCAGATTCTACCACATCCTATACATCTGAATTGAGATTTCTTCGCAAATTAATCAGCATGAAGTATAAAAGTAAAGGAGTTCAAGAAAACACCTTTCAGAAAAATAATTTAGCTCTTACATCATCTATTTTCTTCTTAACATTTGCTTGATGATTCTTCCCTTTCTCATGAAATTCTCTACTCTATAAATAGAAAGAAAAATTAATAAGCAAGGTGTAACACCACCGGTATTACCCGCCAAGGGTTTCTAAGTTGAAACAAGAGCAAGACAAAGTGTGGCATATGCCCCCGATGGTGTCATAAAAGGGTAGATAAGTTTCTCGGGGGCATAACCAAATCAAAAGGAAGCTTCCTCCAGTCACCAATAATGCATAACCGAAAATTGAAATTGATTTGAGTCATTATTCATTAGTTATTGGATGGAAACCAAATTCAAGATGGCCACCATGGAAGCCATAATGAATTGGCCACTGGCCGCTATCTGGGTTCAGCTGACTGGTCCAAAATCAAAACGAAGCTTCCTCTAGATACCAACAATGCACAGTTAATGTATATCAATGAAAGTTACCAAGTTACAGTGAAATTATTCCAAAACAAATCATCCTATCAAGTTACATTGAAATCCCTTCATAAATATGGCCTGCAGACTGTGCTAAAGGTTTTCAGGCCCCTGTAGGCGTCAGTTTCCCAATTGCGTCCAAAGGGGACGTTCTCATCTAGACATCATATGAAGTCAACCTACCAAGTTACAATGAAATCCCTTCATAAATATGACCTGTAGACTGTGCTAAGGGTTTTTGGGCTTTGGGCTCGGGCCGCCATCATGGTTGAATGATCGCAACCAAAAGGGGACACTCTCATCTGGGCATCATCAAGAGTGATCCTACGAAGTAACAATGAAATCCCTTTATAAATATGACCTGTAGACTGTGCTCAAGGTTTTCGGGCTTCGGGCCCCTGAAGCCGTCACAGTTGACCAATCACGACTAAAAGGGGATGTCATCATCTAGGCATTATATGGAGTCAAACTTACAGGTTGCAATGAAACCCTTCCATAAATATGACCTACCGACTATGCTAAAGGTTTTGGGCTCGGGCAGCTATCAAGGCTGAATGATCGTGACCAAAAGGGGAGGTTCGCATCTATACATTATTTTGAGTCATCCTACCAGGGTACAATGAAATCCCTTCATAAATATCACCTGTAGACTGTGCTAAAGGTTATCGGGCTTCAGGCCCCTGTACCCATCACAGTTGCCTAATGGTGTCCAAAAGGGGCTGTTCTCATCTAGACATTATATGAAGTCAACCTACCAAGTTACCATAAAATCCCTTCATAAATATGACCTGAAGACTGTGCTAAAGGTTTTCGGGCTTTGAGCTTGGGCAGCCATCATGGTTGAATGATCGCAACCAAAAGGGGACATTCTCATCTGGACATCATCTGGAGTGATCCTACGAAGTTACAATGCAATCCCTTCATAAATATGACCTGTAGCCTGTGCTCAAGATTTTCGTGGGTTCGGGCACCTGTAGCCATCACAGTTGACCAATCACGACCAAAAGGGGATGTCATCATCTAGGCATTATATGGAGTCAACCTAACAAGTTACAATGAAATCCTTCCAAAATATGACCTATAGACTATGCTAAAGGCTTTTGGGCTCGGGCGGCCATCAAGGCTGAATGATTGCAACCAAAAGGGGACGTTCTCATCTTATACATTACTTGGAGTCATCCTACCAAGCTACAATGAAATCCCTTCATAACTATGACCTGTAGACTGTTCTAATTGTTTTCGGGCTTCGTGCCCCTGTAGCTGTCACAGCTGCCCAATCGTGTCCAAAAGGGGATGTTCTCATCTAGACATTATATGAAGTCAAACCTACCAAGTTACAATGAATCCCTTCATAAATATGATCTGTAGACTGTGCTACAGGTATTCGGGCTTCAGGCTCGGGCAGCCATAATGGTTGAATGATTGCAACCAAAAGGGGACATTCTCATTTGGAGTGATGCTACAAAGTTACAATGAAATCCCTTCATAAATATGACCTGTAGACTGTGCTCAAGATTTTCGGGCTTCGGGCACCTGTAGCCATCACAGTTGACAAATCACGACCAAAAGGGGATGTCATCTAGGCATTATATGGAGTCAACCTAACAAGTTACAATGAAATCCTTCCAAAAATACGACCTATAGACTATGCTAAAGGTTTTTGGGCTCGGGCAACCATCAAGGCTGAATGATCGTGACCAAAAGGGGACGTTCTCATCTAGACATTATTTGGAGTCATCCTACCAAGCTACAATGAAATCCCTTCATAACTATGACCTGTAGACTGTCCTAATTGTTTTGAGCTTCGTGTCCCTATAGCTGTCACAGTTGCCCAATCGTGTCCATAAGGGGATGTTCTCATCTAGACATTATATGAAGTCAAACCTACCAAGTTACAATGAATCTCTTCATAAATATGACCTGTAGACTGTGCTAAAGGTTTTCGGGTTTCAGGCTCGGGCAGCCATAATGGTTGAATGATCGCAACCAAAATGGGACATTCTCATTTGGAGTGATGCTACAAAGTTACAATGAAATCCCTTCATAAATATGACCTGTAGACTGTGCTCAAGATTTTCGGGCTTCGGGCACCTGTAGCCATCACAGTTGACCAATCATGACCAAAAGGGGATGTCATCATCTAGGCATTATATGGAGTCAACCTAACAAGTTACAATGAAATCCTTCCAAAAATACGACCTATAGACTATGCTAAAGGTTTTTTGGGCTCGGGCAGCCATCAAGGCTGAATGATCGTGACCAGAAGGGGACGTTCATCACATTATTTGGAGTCATCCTACCAAGCTACAATGAAATCCCTTCACAACTATGACCTGTAGACTGTTCTAAAGGTTTTCGGGCTTTGGGCCCCTGTAGCTGTCACAGTTGCCCAATCGGGTCCAAAAGGGGATGTTCTCATCTAGACATTATACGAAGTCAAACCTACCAAGTTACACTGAAATCCCTTCATAAATATGACGTGTAGACTGTGCTAAAGGTATTCGGGCTTCTTGCTTGGGCATCCATAATGATTGAATGATTGCAACCAAAAGGGGACATTCTCATCTGGGTATCATCTGGAGGGATGCTACAAAGTTACAATGAAATCCCTTCATAAATATGATCTGTAGACTGTGCTCAAGATTTTTGGGCTTCGGGCACCGGTAGCCATCACAGTTGACCAATCACTACCAAAAGGGAATGTCATCATCTAGGCATTATATGGAGTCAACCTAACAAGTTGCACTGAAATCCTTCCATAAATATGACCTATAGACTATGCTAAAGGTTTTTGGGCCTGGGCAGCCATAAATGCTGAATGATTGCGACCAAAAGGGGATTTTCTCATCTAGACATTATTTGGAGTCATCCTACCAAGCTACAATGAAATCCCTTCATAATTATGACCTGTAGACTGTTCTAAAGGTTTTCGGGCTTCGGGCCCCTGTAGCCATCACAGCTGCCCAATCATGTTCAAAAGGGGACGTTCTCATCTAGACCTTATACGAAGTCAACCTACCAGGTTACAATGAAATCTCTTCATAAATATGACCTGTAGACTGTGCTAATGGTTTTCGGGTTTCGGACTCGGGCAGCCATCATGGTTGAAAGATCGCAACCAAAGGGAACAATCTCATCTGGGCATCATCTGGAGTGATCCTACGAAGTTACAATAAAATTCCTCAATAAACATGACCTGTAGACTGTGCTAAAGGTTTTCAGGTTTTGGGCTCGGGCAGTCGTCACAGTTAGCAGATCACGCCCAAATGGAGAAATTCTCATCCAGATATCATAAGGAGTCATCCTACCAAGTTACAATGAAATCCCTCCATATTAAACATGACCTGCAGACTGTGCTAAAAGTTTTTGGGTTTCAGGCTTGGGCAGCCATCACGGTTGACAGATCATGCCCAATAGGGGCCGTTCTCATCTAGGCATGATACAGAGGCATCCTACCAAGTTACAATAAAATCCCTTCAAAAATACGACCTGTAGACTGTGCTAATGATTTTTGGGTTTTGGGCTTGGGCAGCCATACCGGTTGACCGATTGTGACCAAAAGGGGACGTTCTCATCTAGATATAACCCCAAACCTGCATATGAAATTTCGTTACGATCAGACAAGAACTGGGGGGTGTAGCCCATGCTAAAGGAAAATGTGAACACACTCACAGACTAACAGACTTCCGCACGCGTGATGGCAATAGCTTATCTTGACTTTGTCAAGTTAAGCTAAAAATGATTTGAGTCAGCATTCATTAGTTATTGGACGGAAACCAAATTCAATATGGCCATACTGAATTGGCTAGCTGGACCAAAATTGAAAGGAAGCTTCCTCTGAACACTGATAATGCATAACCGAAAATTGAAATTGATTCGAGTCAGTATTCATTAGTAACCAAATTCAAGACAACCACCATACTGAATTGACCATGGGCGGCCATCTTGGATCAGCTAACCGGTGCAAAATCGGAAGGAAGCTTCCTCTAGACACCAACAATGCATAATTAATAAATAGAAATTATTCGAGTCAGCCTTCACTAGTTATTGGATGGAAACCAAATTCAATATGGCGGCCACATTGAATTGGCTAGCAAATCCAAAATCAAAAGGAAGCTTCCTGGAGACACCAATAATGCATAACCAAAAATTGAAACTGATTTGAATCATTTTTCATTACTAATTGGATGGAAACCAAATTCAAGATGGCCACCATGGAAGCCATAATGAATTGGCCACTGGCCGCTATCTTGGTTCAGCTGACTGGTTCAAAATCAAAACCAAGCTTCCTCTAGATACCAATAATGCATAATTAAAAAATAAAAATGATTTGAGTCAACATTCATTAGTTATTGGAAGGAAACCAAATTCAATATGGCCCCTATGGTGGCCATACTGAATTGGCTAGCTGGACCAAAATTGAAAGGAAGCTTCCTCTGGACACTGATAATGCATAACCAAAAACTGAAATTGATTCCAGTCAGTATTCAGGATACAGTAGTCAGGATTGGAGTCACCATGGTTCTGCCCAGCAATTTTTGACTGCCAGACAATTGAAGCCCAAAGGTCTCTTTTATGATGTAAATATGGGCTACTGTATTGTTACATATGACATTTGGTAGATTCTATGATGGTTAAAACAGCATTTCTTTTCCGAAGTGGTGGTCGGTAATAAACCAAAGGCTCAAGTGAGCCTAAAATGCTCACCTGGATCAAGCTGTCTTCAGGAAATACAGGCATTAGTGTTGAGGGATCAAAGGTAAAAAGGAAGTGTCACCCAGTCTTACAGACAGGAAAAGGAAAAATAATAGTGACATGCATTATGACAATGTATTAAAGTTAGAGAACAATGGATGCTGGGACTGACCTGGGCATTTACAAATAAGAGTCAGTCTTGGAGCCTACTTTTGATATCAAGAAGCCAGAATTACTTCTTAACTGGTAGAGTGCAAAATTACTGTTTGTCAAAATTTGTTCATGTGTTGTGCCTTGTTACAGTTTATTGAAGAGTGCCTAACGGAACTCCTCTCCCTTAAATTGTAACAATTCACATCCATACAGATGATATAATGTCACTTTAAGTAACAGCATCATCACACCTGTTTCAAGCCCAAATATGGGTCTCAACCAGTTAACTGTAGTAATATTACTTTTCTTAACGATCTTGTTGGAAGCTTTCAGCTGTGTGGTCCTGATATACATTTATGTGTTTAATTACATTCCGTTTTGGCATCATGAAAGTTGTTTTTCAAATGAATGAAAAATATTTTTATTATATCACAGTAATCATTTATTTTCACAATAGTTTCTAGTCAAGTCTTAAGTGACCAATGGAGGAAATGGGGTCTTATGGTTACAAGCCAACTTCGAAGCCTGTACTTAAGATTCAGAAGACAAATCAGAATTTTAAGAGTCATATTCACACTGGCTACTTAACTGGGTCGGTCCCTGGGTGGATGTTAAGCAACATTGTTTTTCCAAAGTAGAGATGGGTGAAATTGAAAATTTAAGTTGAGCATCTGATCTGGATTTTTTCTGAGAAATACCATTCAGTATTGGTATTATTCCATACTCGAGTACCATGGTAATGAAATGCAGCAAATGAGAATGGGGTATAAAATCACAGGCCTATCAGTGGGCTATAATCAAGGTGTGGCAGCAGGAGAGAATACATTTTAGTGGTTTCTGTGGGTCACATACGTATTGAGAACTCCCCTCCCACATTTCTTTTGATTTCTGACTAATGAAGTTTGAATCTCCACACTCCATAATACCACTGAGAGATCTATAATCATCTTTCTACAGAGGAGGTCTGCCATCTTGTCCCCCTCCTCTGCCCCCTGGCCTCACCTTCTTAATAGCACACAACACAGTGCAGGGCACATTGCAGTGAGTGGTAAACAAAGTTCACAAACCCAAACTGGAAAGGGAACATAAAAAAATTAATAAAAGCAAGTGCCAGAACAATGACAATCGAACTTGAACTGCATTCCATGGTATATAGTAGGGTTGCAAAATTATAAGGTTGTACATCAAAGTGAGCTACAGTTATCATCCGGAAACTATTGGTTTTACCAGTTTGCAACTTTTCAAGGGGCATAACTAAGGAACAGTAATGTCATAATGGTGAAAATCAAACTTAACCTGCATTTCACTGAAGGTAGTAATGTTTCAAAATTACAAGGTCGTACATCAAAGCAAACGAGAATTATCATCCGGAAAAGACTAATTTTACCATTTTGCGACTTTTCAAGAAACACAACTTTGGAACAGTACATGCCATAACAGAGAAAATCGAATTTGACCTACATTTCACGGTAGGTAGTAATGTTGCAAAATTACAGGGTCGAACATTAAAGCAAACTGGAGTCATCATCCGGAAACCATTGATTTTACCATTTTGCAACTTTTCAAGGGGTATAATTATGGAATGGTAAATGTCATAATGGTAAAAATCAAACTTGACCTGCAATTCATGGCAGGTAGTAATGTTGCAAAATTATAAGGTCGTACATTTAATCCTTTACTTAATGTACTGGCCAAATTGGCAGCAATATTCACAAAAATGACCATTCAAAGTTCATTGCTTTTAAATTTTTGGTGCCAAAAACATAGTTTATGCCCTTTTGCTGTAATGGGATTTTCATTGAGCAATCATCAGCTGTGTTTTGGAGGCCAAAAAAATGAACTTTTTTTTTTAGTTATTCAATAAATTTTTTGCAACTTTTGTCTAGCTGATTTAGGTACAGTACTATGACTGTAAAAAATGTGCAGAGAATTTCTAGGTCCCTGTGAATAAAATCACCAATATAAAAATCGAATATGAAAAAAAGGAATCAAGAAATGTCTCGGTATAAGTACATTTGTACATTTAATACTGGCTAAATTGTCAAAATAATGCCAGGATTTGAGTGCGAACCGCAAGCACACATCATCAACATGGAACTTACATTGTATTACCAATGTCATTTAGAACCAAGCATGTTGCGTGATTCCAAATGACATCGGTAAACTAATACACTCATATTGTACAGCGGATAAAGCCATGGATACATACACATGTACGACTTCGTACAAAACCAAAGCGACAGGGACTACATCTCACCTCTAGTACACTTCAGTAAGAAGCATCCATCACTTCATGATAAGGAAAACTGGATGATGCCAAGCTTAAAGTTGAGAAAGGAGCAAATCAATCACAGGTACATACAGATTCTTTGTCTCCTATTCAACCATGCTGCATTGTTAACGTACGAACTGCTAAATGCTAGCATTAATATGTGGATAAATCATCAGTACAATGCCAAAACAATCCTAATGTGGCTATTTTAAACTGGAAATATTAAAAACAAAACTACACTTAGACACCATGTTTTGGCTAACTTGGTTTGATTTTGATGTTCGGTTGACTAGAACATTTTTTTGGCAAGTTTGCGTCGAAGAAAAATCCACATTTGCCGACTCCTAAGTATTTCTGACTGGATTGTGAATGGGTGGTGATCAAATCAAAATTCTCAGTTTGCTTTCCTCCCTACAACACATTGAAATCTTACCTCCATCACTACATTGAATATCAGATCCTATTTGTTTTTTTTTTCCTTTCCCAAGGTTTGAATTCACAAAATTATAATTTCTAAAATCTCCCTACTAGGGCTGAAATGGTTGGCTCATTTCCACAACCGACTAACCGAGAGCTATAATCAGATAATTTCCAGTTATCCATGGCCATTATTTCACCAAATATGGGATCAAAACTACAGGGATTGGAATACAGTATTGGCAGAATCTATTCCGCAGCAAAACAGTTTCTGCTACTACTCAGTGCTCACAGAAATTACGATCATTAACAAAGTCTTGAACGCTAAAGTCGATCATTTCTCAATATATACAATACGGCTTCGAGGTGTAATCTATCCCAAAGGAGAAGCAGCAAATTTACTATGTTTTAACCATTGAATGGTGATCACTAGCGACATTTCGGATAACTGGTTGATGGTTTTTCTAATCAGTTAGGTTGCTAACTGGTTTCAAACTGGTTATCCAGCTGGCCATTTCAGTACTACTCCCCACAATGAGGTAAGATTGCCGCAATCAGATGTGATTGGATCACAATCTGATTAAGAAAAAGACCACTTTTGTGAACAAGATACTGTAAAGGTTTATCAGAGAATGTATAATCTACAGGAAATCTTAAGAGAACTACTTACTGGTTTGTTATCAGTGATCCAACATTTACAAAACTCACAGAATTTTCTGGGCTGTGATTTCCAGTACTCTGACCTGACAAACAGAAGAATCAAAAGTTATGAGGTTTCATTTTGCAGTTCAACACAGTATGTTATTGCCTACACACATTTAAAAAAACATGACAAATCCAACCATATGATGCTTTTGCTTCAGTGGTTAAGTGCTTGAAGCCACTATCATGGCTCTATTGGAAAGTTCTGAAAGTAACTTTAGTGACTTAAAATACTATGCAAAGCGTGTTGTTTGTTCAAATGCAGGAAAAGGTGTTTGAATTACACACATAAGCCTATCATGATTATTCGAGAAGTCAACTAATTGTTGGAAACAACCATAATCGTTTATAATTTCAAAGTTCACGATTATGGATTTTCATCACTGCTTTACTGATGAATTATTCATTATTACTCTCCTCCCAATCTTGCATGTTAAGAAAGGTCAGAGGCTGTAGCATATCAAAACTACATTGTAATTGATATGGCAAAGATGTATAGTGGAACCCACTTAACTGGATATCTCTTAACTGAATAACCCTGTAAATGAATATAATTTCCCAACACAAAACCATTTGCCATACCTCCAGTAAAAATTTGACCTGTTAATTGAATACAGGTTATAGAGTAAACTCCTGTTAATTGAATGAAAAATCTTGTAACCTGTCGAGAAATTACCCTGAGTCTCCCCAGTTTTCCTTTGTTCACAGACCTATTTGGCCTCAGTACATCCAATACAGGCATTAAATCTATTATATTTTGTTTGACAGAGCTCATAGAGCTCTGTCAAACAAGCTATAATAGAATAAATGCTAAGTTTATCACTAGAATACAGGAAAGTGGCACAATCCCTGTTAATTGAATGCTCCTGTTAACTGAATAATTTTCATTGGCAAAGTGGCTATTCAATTAACAGGGTTCCACTGTATAATGATACAACACATGACACCAGGCCTGGCATCCTAGAAAGTGTGGGTGCACAAATAATTGCTCTTCTCAGTTTTCCAAAGAGTGCAATTGTCTTCTTAATGCAGCTATTATTAGACTCTGGCCTAGGCTCAGGTTTGGGCCTGAGATGGTCAGGAGTCTGAAGTTTCCTCGGAGAGCAGTAGGCATAGGAACTAATGACTAAAAATATTATTTTCTATATGGTTGTTTCTAGAGGTCACAGAATACGATTAAAGTTGACTTGAATCAATTATTCTTATTCAAAAGTAGATTATAAAATTTCATAAACATGCCAGTCCTAGTTTGAATAAACTGCTTAGTTATAATTTATTGGAGAGTGCCAACAAGCTCTCTCCAATAAAACATAACAAAACAAATACTCCTGACTAATATTGGCTCCTCCAAAAACACAGAATTTGATTCGAAAGTCAATATTTGATTCGATTTGAATATTTTCAAATACACTTCGCCCATAACAATGAATGTTTACAGACTGTAATTGATCACTTATTATTATATCGCTTAATTATTTTATATTGAGAATTGTTCTGAGTAGAAACATAACTGATTTGTAGTGGTAACAGTGTTTGTAATGATTCAGCTACAACTGTACAACAATTGTAGCTAGCTACAAACACTATTACCTTTACAACTGTTCATTTCAACTTATTGTACATTACGACCAGTGATCATTTATAGAAAGTTTTGAACTTTGAAAAGTTATTCAGCTGTTCAACTTCAATAAATGATTTGTTCCACAGGATGATCACATTATTTTATTTTGAGTATTGTTCAGTTCGATCACAGTTTACTGGATACATCGTCAGAAGCAAAGGTTTTCAAAAACAATACCACTGATTATTATATAAACAGAAGTAGAGCAGGCTTTAATTTACAAGCGGATCGACTCCATCCAGCATTGAATTATCATTTCAATTTAGTCATTCCGCATTTTAAAACAAATGGCTTCACAAATGAATGAAGTCGACCCGATTTGAAAAAAGTTTTTTTTCAAGAAAACATGTGATAAAAGTGAGGTATTAGCCCTATCAGCCAGGTTCGTTTAAAAATGTTTATATCTGCAGTTTCGAAGCTACAAAGTCAACAATTCGAATAGTTTCAATCAAAAGGCAGTATATTGGTTTAGATCTCAATTTATAGTATGGGAAGTGGTGAGGAGAAAAATACACTCTACATAATTGTGTGTCTTTTAATAATCAGGGTTATTATTTTAGAAAAAAAAAATTCTTTCGATGACATACCCATTAACTGTGATTTGATTTGAAATTCGATTTGTTTTCACTCATTTGATTTGATATTCGATTCAATCAAAATCGACAATTCGCAGGTCCCTAACTAATATCTTGCTTCACTACTAATCCACCTCTTTCTGGTAGTATGGGATCTTTGAAAAAATACTCATGTTACAAATGACCATTGTAGGGTGTTACAGTTGAGCGGGCATCTTCTGATTCATCAAATGGTTGTTTCATTCACCACCAGAGAATGAAGATTTATAAAAGTGACGGGCATGGATCTAGACACTGCACCTGACAGAGCCACTGCAAGCATTGAAAAAAAACTATGCAATATGATAGGGAAGATGGAGTTTGACTCAAAAATAAGGGGACTTAATGCCTTCTGGCCCCTTGTTGCACAATCTAGACATGTAAAAGGTAAATTATCATAAATGTTAGACATCCAAACAAGAAACCATAATGTCCAAATTTCCCTGGAAATCATCTTGTCAAAGCAAAGAGGCAAATAAAACCCATCACTGATGTTTATTAATTCCATGGAATTGTGCAAGGCAATACATCTATGAAACAAATTCCAAGCTACATCAAAATTGTCTCCATTTCATGCTGATCATGTACACCAAGTTTAAAACCAATATCTAAAAAAAATGCAAAAGTAATTAAATTCGCCGCACAAGCTTTCATCAGTCCAACCAACCAACTGCCTTCCACAGTGACTCCAGTATGTCCCCTCAGAGTAGGGGTGAAAGGTTTTCATTTTTCCGATTCGGTTTTGGTTCGGTGTCAGGTAAAACCTTGGTTTTGGTTTGGTTGTTCTGTGTGTTGAGAACACATAGGAAATAACACATCAGGCACCACAACTTTTTTAAAATACACAATAGTTTGTACAACACCTCCACAAAACCCTGTCTGTACTGGGTTAAGCCTAGCTGATAATTCTTAGGGATTCTAGTGGATCAGTTGCTAAGTCTAGTTTGCTTCAGTCAGAAAAAGACCTGTAGTAAAATAAATCAAGTTCATCTAAATATTGTTGTGTTTTCATTGTCTGATGGGCAAGTCAACAAGGGAGAAGATGTAACAATGAGAAGACAATGTATTCTCCCCTTTGCTGGATACAACAAGTGGAGAGAGTCCATAGCTGTAGCTAGTCCAGTTCCCTCCCAGTAAGATAGTGTGATCAGTTTGTGCACAAACACAGCATAACCATTCAGCTGTTTTTTGCTTGGTCTACTGGTTTGCCAGAAAAACCGAACTGGAAAACCACCCAGCCCTACCTCAGACAATGTTTGTTGGGGTTAATAACACATGTTCCTTGTTTGCTGGCCTACCTAGAATAATAGGGGCCAACCTGGATTTCTCAGTCAGCAGGGAAGCCTTCTCATAGATAGGCTTTAAAATTTGTCCTGATTCACGAGAAACCGTTTTAATTCTCACAAACATCTGCGGCTAGAATCATTTTTCAGTTGTTAAATAATTTAGAATTTAAGAGTATTGGTATACACTTGTGAGTGCAACCAGTATATATTCCACAGTAAAAACAAGAGCAACGCGAAGTGTGACATATGCCCCCAACAGTGTCATAAAAGTTTAGGTAAGTCTCTCGGGGGCATAACAAGATAATAATGTATCAACAAATTAATTTCAGTCAGCATTCATTAGTTATTGGACGAAAACTAAATTCAATATGGCCACCATAGTGGCCATATTGAATTAGCCAGCTAATCCAAAATCTAAAGGAAGCTTCATCTAGACACCAATAATGCATAACCAAAAATTTCAATTGATTTGAGTCAGCATTCATTAATTATTAGGCCCCAAAAAATTAATGTTGTAGTTTGGGTTACATGCCACAAAAAATAGGGCCGGTAGGTATTTAGGTTCGTTTTTTTTTACTTTCAGATGAAATAATTTAGGTGGATTATGGGCAAAACGTAACATACCCAATATGAGAAAAGCAGGACAATGGGTATTATTCTGCTTAACAAGCCAGCTAGTTATAGAAACAGGACAGATATTAAAGCAAGTATGAGGCAGGGCATAAAATTGAAACTTTTAGATAACGTATTTCCATTTATCCCAATAAACTCTAAAGGAACAATTATCATCAGAGACTAATGCTGAAGGCATCTGTCCCGAGTGGCACAGTTTAATGGGAGGAGGTTTTCTTTATTTTAAAAGGAGCTATCAAGTGGTGCATTCTAGTGTTTTTTGGGGTGAAAATTGTCTTGGTTTTTTAATATAAAAACTTGACTTTTTTTATCAGCATGCTGCAAATTTTTAGATACTGGCCTAAGTCCTTCCCATGAATTACGCAAATGTTTCATTTTCCAAGAACTTCAGCAAACTTCCTTTTGGATATGGATAGCAATGAATTACCTTGAACAGAATAACTTAAACACGTAAGAATGACAGATGTGCTGTTATTAAACTTGAACAGCCAAGTGATCATCAGTCTCATTTTATTTTGGACGGCATTCACAATCTGCAAAAAGAACCAAATGAACATTTTATGAGAATCAAAGTTGATTATCATTGTTTTCCTTGCAAGAATCATTTTCTCACATGGATTTTAGGACCTGCATAGGCTAGGGCTGCACAGTATACCGGTAATTACCAGTACTGAGAATGATACCGGATGAATACCAGTATATCATAAGAAACAGTACTGTATCAAATTATCGAAGTTGAAGTCGATATATTATCGAGGAAAAAACAGCGCAACTTATACACCGGCTGGATAAACTTGACTTGGTACATGTTTTGCTGTCATGAAATAGCCATAACGCAGAAAGCAACAAGTAGGCCTATTCCACAATCAAAAACTGTATTTTTCTTACGCAAATCTACTAAGATTCGCATATTTGGAGATTTGGGCAAATCTTATGCGAATCGATTCATGGATTCGTGTCAAAATTTTGCCAATTTTAGTTCAGCAATCTGAACGTAATCAGTATCAGTGATAACCTCATTCAGATTATGAACTAGTCTACGATATACTGGTATTTTTTCTACACCAATACCGGTATTGAAATCTGAATACCATGTAGCCCCAGCATAGGCAACTGCAGGATATCGAAGGGATTTGATTGTTGGCTGAAGGCATGAACATTACCACAGAATGTGAAAACCCCCTCTAATCCTACTCTTTCTTGTACACTGATATGACTAAATGTGAGTAAAACATGGTGCTTCTTGCCCATGCTAGGTAGGACAAGCCTAATCAGTATTGTGAACACCTGCATTAAAAAACATGCAACCAATCGGTAGGGAGTATGATCATGTACTTCCATAAATGAGTGTATACTGTTTGATGATATTACAGATCATCACATGCCAAATCCCATGGCCATCATGATTTATAAGCTAAAGGCTCAAGTGAGCCTAAAACGCTCATCTGGTTCAAGTTGTCCACAGGAAATGAAAATGTGAGAAGGTGCAAAATGGGGAAAATTAAATCATTTCCTTGATTTGTTCAGACAGTGCAAGAATTTTTTGGAGGAAATTACGTATTTCCTCATCCAGGTCAATTCTAGCATTCATAATACCCTAAAGAAAATAAACCTTTGTCCCATGCAGCTTAGCAAAAATAGGCATTTGACATTTTTTTCTGTTGGAATTTGTTTCCTGTACGTTTTCTTTCTAGATACCACAATTAACAAATGCAGACATGTATTATAAGCCTGATATGCTATAAAATTCACCCATGCAATTTACGAATGGGCAGTGACCAGTTGATTTTGACAAAGATAAACTATTTTAACTCTCATGTTGGAAGTGCAGTGGCTCAGTGGTTACGGATTGAACTTCAAACCGAGAGGTCCATGGTTTGATCCCCTCCAGAGGTAACTGTGTTGGGTCCTTGGGCAAAGCACTTAATCCTGATTGCCCACGTGGGGGGAAACAGTGGGGGCTATGTACTAAGGTGAAATGCATGTTGATGGTGCACCTTTCTTCATAAAGGAACAGCCATTTTGTTATCATCATTTTCAAAAATATCATCAGTTATTCAGATATGTTGGAACTCCGGAGTTACCATTATGGTAGGACCCTGTCAACTGAATAGCTACTTTGCCAGTAGAAGATATCAAATAATGGATATTCAGTTTACCAGATTTTGATCCTCTTTCTGCATTCTGGTATTCAATTGAGGATTTATTCCATTATATATTGTTATCATCTCATGGGTCTGGGGTCAACAGCAAGTTGCAACCAAAGAAACTCTTTATATGATCCAAGTATTCAGCTCTTCCCATCAAACAATAGCATATGACAGACAAGACGATTAAATTACGGTCTAACAGCCACCAACTTAATGTTTGTCAACAACATTTGAAAGTTTTCACACACTCCAAAAAGTCAGAAAAGTGTCTATATATTATTATGTTCTCTCACATTCTACATGCTGTAACTTATCAGTGGACCAGGATTGCAGGGCATATGGTGAACTTCCAATCTGCCAGAATGACAAACATTTCCTCTCAGCTATCAGAGAGTTCTATTTTCAAGTTAACACTTTAACTGTTCAATAGTCACAGTGCCTTGGACTCGAGTGCTGGAAATGAAAAAAATGACGGGTGAGTTTTAAGCTCCTGCGAAATCAGAGAGGAGAGTAAATTGCACCATGTAAAATGTTAGTAAATGAATTTTCAAGGGAATATTGTCACCAAACACCAGCAACCTTAACTCTTTGAACCTGAGCGTCTGCTTTTCCAGCCTGGAACATCATACATCATAACGTCATTAAGCAGGATGGCTGTTCAGTAAATGTGTGTGGTAGACCAATCAGTATTTTCAACATACAGCCCCGAGGCTGCATGTTGAAAATATTGATTGGTCTACCCCAAATAATGAATATGGACTCTTCTAATTGCTGCCATAGAACTGGCATGGCAGATACCACTAGTGTTCAAAGGGTTAATTGTATATGGAATTGCTGCATTATGACAGCAACTTGCCACTGGCCACAGTGTGCTGCTTTATCAAAACACACATTTATACCCTCACAGTATATTAGTGCCCCACAAAATTCTTTCAACAAGTACATTTTTTATCTCATGTAAAATAGAAATCACAGGTGCTGACGGGAGCAACTGCACTTGTCTCATTTACATGTAATAATAATAATAATAACTGATTTTCTAGAGCGTAAAACCACAAAGAGTACTCTAAAATGCTTGACAGACATTTCCAGGACAGCTTAGACTGTAATAGAGATAGACACTTCATCATGATTCAGATTGCCTGTGTGGGGGCACGGTAGCACTGTGTACTAAAGTGTACTACACATCAATGATGCACTTGTCTTCAACCAATGCTAACCCTGCTTGTATGGAGTTAGTATGTTAGGGAGTCTGACAGTTGCTCGCCATTGCTTGGTTTTCTCCAGGTACTTTGGCTTCCTCCACTCGTAAAACTGTTCATCATGAGGTGACCCTGGCTGATGAAAGTGTTGTTAAAGTCCAATAAATAAATAGCTCTCACATTGGCAGACTGTTAACACAGCATTTCTAAACACAAATGAATCAATCAAAACTTACAGTCTGTAGGGTGTGCTGCCCAACAGCTAGACCTCATGGGCATACACAGGTATAATGTTATGGCTAGTCATATTAGGGAACAGGTCAAAACGTCACACAACCAAAACGTCACATTTCAAAATGGCCAAAACGTCACACACTTTTTGGTCAAAAACGTCACATATTAATTATTTCAAAGCTGACAACTTAACAAATATAAGGGACTCAAGCCATTCACTTCGATTGACATTCCCTTTCACATATTTTCATGGAAACACCATCTCGTCCAAGAAAATGTTTGAGAAATGTTACACGACTTCTTTAATCCGGGGGTTGAAATGAGTGGTGTGCAGAAAATATATCTATTCACCAGGTTCGGACCATTTGGATGTTGCGTCTTTTGAGGTGATTCGTACCTCTCAGAATCTCTTGTCCAAGAAAAATATGCTCAACCATTGAAAGTTTCCATGCTTAACTCGATGATATGAGTAAATTCCATCAGGTATTAACTACCTGGGTTTAGGGCTGCACGATATTCAAAACTGAATACCGGTATTGGTATTCAAAACAATATCGCGGTATACCGGTATATCGAAAACTGTTCAGATATATGAACATATGTACCACAACCTAGACTTGAATCATCACAGTCAGAATGAATTAGCATGAGTTGATGATGTGGTTCGAAAAACCTTTACCCAATGTAGACAATGTCAAAATTTATTATTTTAAAAATTAGTTTATCAGATTTTCACAAAAAAATCTATAAAACAATATCATGTGACCCGGGACTGACCCCTCATTGGAACGAGCTCATTCCAATGAGGGGTCATGATATAGTTTTGTTGAAATCTTTGAACATTATTTTTTCAACTGCTGAATTTGTATATTACGTGGGCATATGCAGACGATTCCTTGGGTAAAGGGATAATATTATTCATTCGGGGCTACATTTAATAAACTCGAGAGATCCTGAAAATTAAATTCAGGTGTGGGTTGGCTCGCATTATTAACTAACTGCTAAAATGTTTTTACTAACTGCTTAACTGCAGCTTTTTCAACAGATAAACGCAAAATTATTACATATTTTTTCTTATCAGATTTAATATTATTTAATAAACTGGTATTATCACATGTTCCCAACCATTGGGAAGCCACTTCCCGAGTTGATAATACAAAGATAATCAACCGATGGAATAAGTGATGAACTGAGTATAATGCGGACGGAATGGTTTCACGCGCCGAAGGCGCACAGGGTTGGTATGGGGAGCAAGCCCCTTTCGACCCTCTTTAGTTGTATGTGATTTGGCTTTGGCTTGTCTGACCATGGAAAAGTAGGAAGAGTTAAGGTAATCAGCGGCATCTGTGTCTCCTGCGGTTTTTCTTTGGAGAAGGAGGATGTGTTGGAGAGATAGTAGTTGGTGGAGTTGTTGGATCTGGAGGAGTAGTAGCATGTTCCTTTGTAGCGAATGGCCTGATCCTGGCTGCTGTTTCTTCTTGAGATTTTTTTAAAGTGATTGTGAGGATTGTCCTGATAGAGTGTGCTGGGAATTTTTTTGATACAAAGAAGTTATAGTTGTCTTGGACTGTGGCTCGAGTGCTGTCGTCCTCAATCTCCTCCCCAAGGAATGCCTCCGCAGACTCCGGGAAGCTCTCCTCCTGGTCGGACTCCTGGTCCGAAGAAGGCGGAGAAGCAAGAGATGGCAGGTGCGTCATCTGAGACAATTCCTGTACCACTGACAGATCTTCCGCCTCCATCTCCTCTTCAGATGAAGAGTCTGATGGTTTAGAGAAAGAACTGTCACCTGATGACCCATGGTCCTCCGGACCCTCCTCCTAGGAGAGGGGTGCCGAGCTGGACAAGGGGTGTTCAGGGGTGACAGGTGTTGTCCCTTTGATGCCCTCACTTGCCTCCTTCTCTTCTTTTTCCTTCTTCTTGTTCTCCAGGAACTCCGTCATTCGGCGGGTATCTCGTCGTCTGGTGGAGGGTCCCTTCTTTCTTATTCTCTTCTTCTTGGAGGTGGCTGTGGCTGTACTACTCCGGCGGCCGTCATCCAGCTTTTCCGTGTCACTAGGAGGGTGACCAATGTGAGGGGAAATCCCCTCATGAAAGGTGCTACACCTCTCCGAGGACGACGCTTCAGATTCTTTGTCAAAATCCACTGTCAGGTAAATTTTACCCTTGAGCACCTGGATACTCCAGGTGGTTGCAAAGGTAGCCTTCAGTCTGACAAGTGTTTCTTGGATTACCAGTGGGAGCTCCATTGATCAGTTGTTAGCACCTCCGACAGAGCTTGCCTTGAGTCGGGGCTGATCAGCCCAGGCCCCGAGATCAGCCCCGAGGAGCACTTGCTGGGGGCTTTTTTTCAAGCCCTGACATTTTCCACAAAAAGCACTAACAATAATGGACAAAATGGAAAATCAGCCCCGAAAAGGCCCCGACCTCAATATGTGGGGCACATTTTTTAGGCCCCGACCATTTTACTCAAGGCGAGCCCTGCTCAGACAGACATGTTAACCTCAAGAATAATTTTTCAGGGAACCTGAGGGTGATTTTCAGGGAAATGGGATGGATTTCTGGGAAAAGCTCGCGCGGAGACAAAATAAAAGAAAAAACTTGTGAATTTTCAGCTCATGGAACACTATGAACACCAGGTTATATCCAGAACTAGTTGTCAACTATGCTGGTGCATTTATTCTATTTTAAAAAATCATAAAATAACTGTTGATTTGACCCCTCCCCCCACCCCAGGATCCTCTTCTTCATGAGCCCCCCCAACCTCCCCACCACCACCCACCCACACTGTCCCACAGAGCACCTCCACCTGTGGTTTGCTCTTTTCAAAGTCTACTTAGCTAATAATTTCCCAAGTCTGGAAATGTTAACAGGAAAAGATGTCCTAATGTTCAGTTACTTCAAGAACATTAGTACTTAGAAAGTGTCTTTATCAAACTTCATGCGTGTGGGACATTTGTGCCCTACACAAAACTTTTCTTTTGATCATTGAAGCATTTTGTTTTAATTCCATTCGAAATTTTCTGGGTACAGATGGCCAACAGTTAACAGTTCTGTAGTCAGCACAACAGAATAAATGTAGTGTTAGAAAATAAGTCCATTGTGTTTAAATATGCAGTCATAATTTTTCGGCATCCTAAGCGACTTTAACCTACTTTTAAACTGTGCTAAATAGTTGTTTACGTTTTGATTTTGGAAAAGTGATGAGAGTTAAAGCTATTCTATGAAGGAATAAATAAATATATATATTATTTAATTCCTATTCATATATTTTAATTTCCAAAAACTGCATTTAAATGAAGGTGGAGTTTTCAATTTTTTGAAAGTAAGTCACCTATTTTCACTTCGACACTCGCACATTGATCACAAATCTCCGAAGAAAAACCCAGAACTAAACATGAACACAGTTGAAATATATATCATAAAATACCCTTTTCTTAAATAAATTTAACTTAAATCCATATTTTACTGCTTCGTGAGTTTTTACCAGAGTTTGAAATGCATATGATTTGACTCCGAACGTTTTTCGTAAGTTACAACAGGAACGAAATATTTGACTGTTGTTTTCCAGGATTTTTGGTCCAAAACTGATTCCCGTCCGGGAGGCCGGGAACTACATTGAAATTCCGGGATTTTCCCGGGCATTCCGGGAGAGTTAACATGTCTGACCTCAGAGTCCAAGGTGAGTATAATGCAGGAGCCACGGCTAGTTTTCATTGTAATCAGATGGACCAATTAAAATAGCAACCAATGGCATAAGCCCAGGGAAAAGTGGGAACAATAAGCTATTTTCACCATCAGATAATATCTGATAATAAAGATTACTCTTCTGACTTCACTTTGTTGTATGAGGGGTAGATTATTTTTCACAATCCACATGAATCTATGCAATTGATAGAGATAGAATTTACCCATTTTATTTTTTTTAAAAACTGAACTAATGAAATTGGTGTAATCATTTCTGCCTTTTTGGAACAAGCAATGCGTACAGATGTATAGTTTAAATATGATATTCTTTGTTTAAAATATCGATTTATTGAAATACTCTTGGGTTTCTGCCAATCTTTTTCTTTTTTTTCATATTTGTCTGCAAGTCTTTCGATTGTTGAGCTTCTATTGCCTAAACACGCTTATTAACACACCCCTTTCGAAGAGTACTCGATTTTGTTGTAGCCTAGACCTACTAGTATTTGTATTGTCAGGAAGAAAATCAGTGCACACACATTCATATTCGATATGCTCATCATCCCTGTGTGCCTTTGGCGCACTGAAACTTTCATTCATTCAATTTCTTGGACACTGTACAGGAAACAGTTTGCTATGGCAAATGCCTTGTTATCTTGATTTCTAAGTGTGTGACATTTTGACCAAAAGTATGTGACGTTTTGACCACAAAAATGTGATGTTTTGACCATTTTGAGATGTGACGTTTTGACCAGCACCCGTCATATTGACAGTATACTCAAGTTCTAACCCTTATATCAGCACCAGGTCTGGAATGACAGACACAAAACTATTGTGCCTGTCATTGCAGTTTCAACTTTCATCAAATTCATGTAAAGTTGTGTTTTTCTCAATTTCTGAGGCCAGGGCAGGGGCTCCACTCTGGAGACTAGAATCCTACGCCAGCCAAGCTCGGTCGTGATTGATATTTTTAATCGTCGCATCAATGTCAAAGAGCCTCTCATTTGCATTCGATTTTGAGAGACAGGTTTACCGTAGCCTACTACTTGTTTTCTACTTTTCGTTTTGCCCCCAACTGTGCTGTTGTTTTTGAACCGAACGCACTGCAGTCCAAGAACATTTTGTTGATCGCTCGACGTGGAATTTTAATTACGTATTTCCATGAAACAAAAGGCTCACATGACTTAGATAGCTTTGATTTCTATTCTAAGGTTTAGCCTACAACGTGTGGTATCATTCTAATTTATTCGTTGATGTTTTACAAAACTTTGCATTCTATAAAAGGAAGCATGCCGGAAGTTTACATCTTTCACCTGCGCCAATTCACTAATTTATTTATAAAATAATAAAATGTTAGCCCATTGGTCAAAAAATATTCTGGGGTACAGCCTTTATTTTTAGTGACCAATCAAATTGATCATGACAAACAACAACAGCAGTTCTGCGCAGAATCTTGAGGCAATCCTCGTTGCTCAGCGGAAAATCCGGGCTGAGGTTGAAGTTGTTTTTGTCTGGAAGACAGTAGCGGTTGTTTTGATCTGATTTGAGAATATTCTCATTTTCCCACATGTATACTTGTTTGTCACTCGACTGGAAAGCAATCACTAAGAGTCCAGCGTGTGACAGCCCAAACAATGGTGAGATGGGTTTTTTCCACAAAAGAAACAACCCTGTCTTTTATTTTTTCAACTTCATTTTTATGAAAAATAACGGGAGAGCTACATGACATGAGGATTGTATTTTTGGAATGGTATTCAATGTTCATCATTAACTGTACGATGGAATTTATATCTACAACTTTCACAATTTTCACATTTATCTAGCTCCTGAAAGGTGTGGATTGTCAGACATGGGACATTCAAACTAAAATGAGTCCAGAAAAACAGACCACTAGGCACTACGTCCACAACTTGAGTACATGTACAAGTAGTCCAATTACTTCAAACATAGCCTGAAACTGAAAGATCGTATTTTATTTTTTTGGTTTTGTAGTCCTTTCAGTCCAACATTCATTCTTCCTATACCATCAGTGGCAAAAATAAATAGACGATAAACATGAACAATTTTAGAAAAACGAAGTTCTGTGATAAAAGTATACAGTCATTTGACCGGTTCCGAAACACTTTTGAATAGTCCGGCATTTTTCCATTGAAACATAATTGAATTAAAATCCAGTTGCTATTTAAATGTAGTTCAACATCTCACGTAACAGCAGCAATTGAGCTTTGAAAGTTATTTTTTGTCCACAGCTCACAAATTTAAGATTTTTTGAGGATGTGATTTGACCTATTTCGAACCGATTTATGAATTCCGAATCACTTGTTTTCTTTGATTAAAACAATATAATTATCAGTTAAAATTGAAAGAAATCTTGTAATTTCAACCAAACTGATGATATTTGAATGCGTTTTTTTTTATTAACCCGAACTGATGCAATTAATTTCCAGAAAAACTGATGAGATTATTCTTTTGTGTACCCACAATTTGCACAAGTCAGGGTCATGAGAAGATCACCAGTCACCTTGTAGCAGTGCCATTCTCGCCCCACTGTTAACTCGTCGCCATAGAGATGTCTCTTCCAGCCTAACATATTCTTTGGTATCAGAGAGACAAGCGTAAATCAACATGGATTCACGTAGTAGCAGTGTGCGCAAATCTTTATGCGAATCGATTCATGGATACGCATGGAATTTTAACACCCGAAAAGCCAGCGCTTTTGACGATCTTCTAAAGAAAGCTCTTCATCCACAAGAAGGGAACAGATATTACAATGATTTCGAGGTAAAAGTAAATAAATTTGTCCAAAATAACAACTCAATTTTCAATGAACCGAACTTCGACCAATGGCATGAAGATGGCGACAACCATGAATTAAGTGAACCAATAAGCATAGAAGAGGTAATGGGTATAATCAGAAATATCAATTTTATAGTAAATTTCCTTTCTTATTATACCTACCGCAATTGTTTACTGCAGACTTGCACTACAATGGAAGACCCTAACTCGGATAACATACTCTCTATTTTAATCTTTCCCAAGAGATTTGGGAAAGAAAAGTGGTGTAAAAACACCACGAAAAAATAAGCCAAAACTGGGTCGAGCGCCAAGTAAGGGACACTCTTCTATTAGTACAATTCCACGACTTCCGTTAACCAGTGCGCAAGCAGTCGTCAAACCATTCTTCTGAGTATGCCAACATTGGAGGTATGTGATCAGCGGGGAGGAAGGATTATTACCCGAATAAGAAGACGGGAGGGCCTCCATATAAACAATTGCGGTAGGTATAATAAGAAAGGAAATTTACTATAAAATTTATATTTCTTATCAACCTACCTTACAATCGTTTACTACAGACTGTATAGACAATAGGATGGAGGGAATCACATGACCAACCCACACATAACTCAATTGCACTGGAACCGTGGACAGAGGAAGAGATCCCTAGGCCCATCAAACCATAGCATCACAAACATTAGTAAAAGACAATGAAAGATGAGGCGTATGGTGAAGTGCGACGAACAGACAGAAAGGGCAGTAACAGCACAGAGCTGTAAAAAGCTGAATGGCTGGGATAGACAACAGCCTGAGCCGAAGAATGAGGACCCGTAATACAATCACCAGCAGCTAGACGAGCGGAAGCGGCACGAATAGCAAGACAAATCCATTGAGAAATGGATGCAGGGGAGATCTGGCATGTGAGAAAATGCATATCCATCCAGGATAAAGGCGTGAACGCCCCCCCCCCCCCCCCCCCAAAAAAAAAAAGCAGAGCAGTGCCCAAGAAAGTGTCCATCTTGGAGGAAACTGCAAAGTCCTAGGCCTTTTCAAGGAAAAGAGCTGAACAAGCTTGGAGAGGCAAGGATGCGTGTCGAAACAATGCGGTACCACATATGAAAACGGTCTCCGAAGCATGGACGTAAACCCATTGCTGGAGACCCCCAGAAACAAACGTATACCAGAAAACTCTGCAATCGATATGATCGAAGAAGTGACAGAAGCAACAGAGTGATCACACACCATCGACAGAAAAACCTTCGACGGAGCCACAGAAGCTAAACCAGTGGAGTGAGTGCCTCCTTGAAGAAGTAAAGCAACTCCACTGCTTGTCTCTAAAAAACGCTACAGAGGAGACAGGACCCAATGAAAGACATGCGCAAAGGCACAATGAAGTCGGGTCAACTTGAAACATCTTCGGGCGACTTTGGCAAAGAAAAGTGACATAGAGGGAGACATGCCGGAACCACCGCTAACAGAGAGCGGAGCAGATTGATCCACACCCACCGAGGCGACGGGGGTGTGACCGAAAGGATTCGACGACTGCAGGTTCATATCTGGGCTAGAACCTGAGGCAGAATCGGAACCGACAGGGAGGCGTACCCGACAAGATCGCCCCAAAGGAGGGCCAGAGCGTCCACAGCGAAAAGCCAGAGCATCTGGACTCAGGGACACAAAAGTGTCCACCTGATGGTTCCAACGGGTCACAAAGAGATCGATGGAACACCGCCACGTGGAGCATCCACTCAGTGGAATAGAACCTGTCCCGTCGGGACAGGTGTCGGCTAGGACGTTTAGACGACCGGGAATGTGACGAACAACCACCCCAGCATTGATATCCTGAGCGAGCAGTAGAAGATCCTGAGCCAATTCGTACATTGGAACCGAGTGCGTGCCGCCCTGGTTCAGAATGTAAGCAACCACTGTCGAATTGTCGGACAACAGAAGGACCTGGCGATTCGACAGGTGAGGGATCCACTGCCTGAAACTCAGAAGAAGAGCAAGAGGCTCCTTCTGGTTGATGTGTAGAGATGCCCGATCCTGGTCCCTCATCCTGTGAAGGGAAAGACCTAGAGGATCCAACGTCGCACCCTATCCGAGATCGCTGGCATCTGCCGTCAGAACGCGATCGGACGTGGATAAGTCCAACGGAACGCCCTGCGCGATCCACTGAACATCCCTCCAGTGGAGAAGGTGAGGATGAAGAGATTCTGGTAACTGAAGCACCAGATCCAGAGAATCGACATTCGGCCTCCAACGACTGAGCAGAAAGTGTTGGAGAGGTCTAACATGCAGTCGACCTAGAGGAATGAGATCTGTCACCGATGCGCAGTAACACCACATATCACTATGGGAATGACATCACAAGATGGCCGCCCACACGCTACCATGACAACCAAGGTGGTGGCCCCCAGTCACATGAGATCCTTGTGATGCGGGTTCATAGGTGCGAGCTATACTACTATTGCCTTTTCGGAAAATAAATTTTCCAGGGACCAACCCTGAATCCCCTGCCCAACACCACCTCTCTATTTCATAGCCATAGCCATTCCCCCCCCCCCCCCCCCCCTTGCCATCTTCAGTTCAGACAACAGTGATCATATTTGGTATATTATGGGAGTTGGCTCCAAGTTGTTCAACCACTATTTTTACCCCCCCCCCCCCCCCCCAATCTTGACTATCCCCCTGGGTCAATCAGAGATAGTCAAAAAATTTTACATTTTAGTAGGGTTTTTCCACATTCTAA
Source organism: Pictodentalium vernedei (assembly GCA_031216915.1). Lineage (NCBI taxonomy): Eukaryota > Metazoa > Mollusca > Scaphopoda > Dentaliida > Dentaliidae > Pictodentalium > Pictodentalium vernedei. Next base: position 516,524,282 of record CM062297.1, read on the forward strand.
AAAACAATTTTTGGAGTTTAAAAATGTGCTGGTTCGGAACTGGTAAAATCACGGCTTCACGAAAACACGAAATTTAAAAAAAAATAAAAATGAATTTGTCTCTACGAATTGAAGTCGGAAAGGGGAATGATTTTGCTGTATGAAAATGCTAGAATGTTTTCGCCTCCTCATCTTATCGCCATTATTCAATTCATCGAACCTTCCCAAGCAGTTTTTTTGCGCCACGAATTTGGGAGAGTTGACGACATGGCTTTGAAAAAGGTAACACTTATTTACATCTGTGCTATTCAATGTAAATGTAATTACTACATTTTGAAGAAAATTGACATAGCTAACTCATGACACCTTGGTTTTTCCAAAAATACCTACCTCTGTTTTTTCGTGACCTCTTCAAATCAATTATCATCTTGACCTGGAACTAGTAAAAATCCGGAACCGATAAAATGACTGTACCAGTACATTTTTCTGAGAAGAATGTAAAATGACCTTTTCACCGCAGGCCTTTATATTACCCCAAATTCAAGCAGGTAAAGGGTGTCCCCAAATTAGCTGATGGCCACCAACGGCTTGTAACATTCTAAAATAAAGATATTTGTTAAATGCTTTTGCACTGTCCAAAATAGGTCTTGGAGAGCCCTTTATTGTATTCTCTATTCGGGGAATGGTCGATTTGCACCACGATTGATTTGCACCATCGAAAAAGTCGATCTGTACCATGGGCAGTCGATTTGACCACTCAAAAATGGACACTAGGGCCGGCATGTGGGTGATTTGTTTAATAAGAAAGAATTTTCAAGCAAATGTATTTTATTAAAGCACACTGAAGAAAATAATATAGATAAACATAATAACTAACATCAACGAATAGCACGTAAAAAACACAAGATTCCTGTCCTAGAAACACTTTCTATTAATAATGCAAATGCCGACATTGTATAATAGCACAAACATAGAATAATAGCACAAAATAATCTCAAAATTAAACGTTGCGTACGCATGTAATTATCCTTCTCTCCATCAGTAATGCCAATGATTGCTGCGGTTTAAATTTCTTACTTCGTCCCTAAGAAATTATTATTAGTATGTTCGCCGCAAGTATTGGATTTAAGAATAGAGAGAGAATGAAACTACAGTGAAGAATGGGAGCAAAATGGAGGAAAGTAGAAAATCGCTCACCTAAAATAAAGTTTGCGAGAGTGAAAAAAGTGAGGAGAGCTATTTTGATTGAGAGTGTTGATTTCTGTGTTTAACTTCAACTGACAAACATCCTTCGAAACGAATGTATGAATACAACTGGACTTGGATGGAATTTTTGATGGTGAAAAGATATGTAAGCCACTAAAATTAGGTCTGGATTTTAAATTGCAAACTATTAAAATCGTGGAAAATGGATGGGTAAATTCAAAATCGGGCACATTAGTTTGTGTCACTGGTGAATTGGAGCGACAGGTATCACATGTATAAAAGAAAAAGGAACGGGGCAGCATTCCGCATGTCTTTGATAACAAAAATACGGAAATATTAAAACATTTCTCAGATCTCAGAATGGCCACCGTTTTTTTATCTGAACATGCATGTTCGTTTTGTGTCGGGAGTAAGCTCTGGGCGAGTTGTCACTGTTCAACCCTCTTACTGTTAGTGTGCCATGTGTGGATGTATAAGCGAAGTACTGTGTGTCATGTTTGTAACGGCGGAAAGGAAATTGTTTGGAATTGTACTTTAAACGCTTCAAATTGTGAGTGATTCTTAAAAATTTCCCAACATCAAAACTTAATTGAATGTTTCTGTTGACACAACTCAAAATGATGAAAACACACCCAAGAATAGATGCGAGCGGTCATTTGCGCACCTTGGACAATTTTGGTGTGAGCGATGGTGCGCAAGAGCGATTGCCATGTGTCACTGAAACTAAAATGCTATTTGAAAACGTAATTCATTGCCAAATTTACATAAACTAGATAATTTCTCCTATATTGTTGACAGCATCGAAAATTATTATTATTTCTATCTTCCTCAATTGAAGCTAGATAATTTGTTCCAATTTCTCTCTATCATTAATAACAGCACTTGCCGTAATTTCAGAGTAATCGTCGCAAGTATTGGCATTAAGAATAGAGAGATAGTGAAACAAAAATGCTATTTGAAAACTTAATTCATTGCGAAATTTATCATTAAATCGCCGCAAGTATTGGTTTTAAGAATAGAGAGAGAATGAAACAAAAATGCTATTGGAAAACTTGGCATTATAGATGAAAACAAGAACATTTTAACTAACATCTTGGGTCATATATTTGAAGGGGATCTTCAGAATGATCTACCAACTGTGCACATTGACGAAGATATTCTGATGTGCTGATTTCACATGGTTCGCTATCATAAACATTCCACAATTTCACCTGTGCTTGATGTTTTATCTGAGTACTTTTTTTCTGGTGATGGTACAGTTTTGTCTGCAAAACTAACCGAAGCTGAATTGGGAGTAGTTCTGACTCTTTATAAAGCAAGTTGAAAAGTTTGTACATATTCAAAGAGTTTGTTTTGGCTTGTGTATTAATAGAATGATGCCAAATAAATTACTACAGTCCTGTGTGATGGTTGCATAACATTTCTTAGCCCTACTGCTACATATCCAAGTAGTTGTTACATTAGTCTTAGGCTTAAACGTCTAGATGTATCCATTTGAATCAACTAAAATGTCTGCCCCTCTCTTGGATCCAACTTTAATAATTTGATATTTTGTTGCCTGATTGTTCAGTATTACGTCTGGGACTGGATCTTCTTCTAACGACACTTCCAGCAGTTGGCAAAACATCACCAACAGGATGCAATACATCGAATGATGTCTCTGTTGATGGTTGATCAACTTCCATTTCTACTTCTGAATCTGCTTGCCTAGAATCTATACATTCAGGGCAATGCCATCTGTTACGGTGTGGAAATATTGATATTGGTAACAGAAAGAAATCTGAGAATCTGGTAACAATAACTATGAATTCAATTATTCTGAAATTTAATTAAAAAAAATTATTATATAAAAAAAATGATACAAAGATCTTTTACACTAATTGGTTTACAGGAAATATAAACAGTGGTACTTATCAATTATTGAATTAGTCCAAAGTACAGTTTGACAGAATCCAGTAATCCAGTGGTGAAGAATCTTGTGAAGAAAGTTACCAGCTGGTAGTATTAAATCCAAGAATGTCTCTTCAGAAACAGTATCCCGTAGTTTTGTAATAAAATTTTCACTTAGAAATTTCAGCAGTCTCCAATAAAATATAATAAAATGCTCTGCAAAATTCAAATGGAGTAAAAATCCAAGAAGTATTGGCGCCACAGGTAATTTCCAAATAATCAAGTAGAACCCTGACTTTTCACAAAATAATATTATTCTGTTTCACAGAAAGTATAAATTCTCTTTTCCAAGAAGAACAAATTCTCTTCAAAATTCTCTTTTGGAATCAATCTTCCAAATTCACAAAGAAGCACTGCTTCTATAATAACTGCACTGTCCTAGAACAATAATACTTTTCAATGGAAACAACTGCTGTTTTATAGAATACATCTTTCTGAAAATAAGTTCTTCTGAAATGGCTTTCTATAAAAAAAAGTTATTGAATTCTGTTGACAAACCTTTATATACTACCCAGATAGAATGTCCCAGAAGAGGAAGTTTCTGCAAAGTTCTATCAGTTTCTAGGCGATTCTGTCAATATTCAATAAATAAGGTCCTTGATCTACTTAAACAATCAACAGCTATATGTACAATAGATTAGTGTAACAAAGATGTAAACAAAGGTCACTCAGTGCAAATGAGTCAGACAATGCAGAAAAAAAATCAATCTCAATATAATATGGGGGCTATATAACACCATCACCTTGCTGTTTCATCAATTTTCTATACTCATCTCTAGACAGCAGGGCTCGATTTAACTGGATTTGCATAGCGATTTTTGAATCAATTTTTGACTATAGCTAATCAATTTCACATGACCAAAACATAAATAATAGGAAATGCTTATCACAATTTATCCAAGTTACTAAACTGTTATACAATTTTTAAAAATTAAATCGACCCCTGCCAGACAGGCCAGTGCTACAAACCCTGTGCCTCCATATATTATTACAATTGTCACATTCTAGAGCTTCTTGTCGATGGCATACTTCTTTAATGCAGCGTGAGCATGGATTCTCCGTCAAGTTGTCCATTTTCAACTGATGAAGTCCCCAAAAAATTCAACATTTTATAGAAAACTCTCGGGCTCGGGTGGCCTTTCATCTTTGAAATGCGGCCGTCTTTTAACAAGAATACTGATTACTATCAACATACATCTCCAAAAACAACGGTCTTTGAAGCACCTGTATTGTTTTAACAATGGGGAAGAATACTAATAACCGATTGCTATAAAAACAAACCTACAATGATCAAACAAGGGGTAGTGTCACACTGTTTTAATAACTTCAAAAAGCAAGAAGGCTTTGGTTCACAATATACCCAGTTTCAAACAGGGATTAGTGTCACACTGTTTTAATAACTTCAAAAAACAAAAAGACCTAAATTTTTGGGAAAAGGTGACCCGCAAAGGAAAGTACCATCCCAGAAGGCTAGATGGATACAGGATTAGAGAGCGGGAAGGTGTTAAATACAACAAGAAGGTAAACTTTTAATGCTAAAAATTAAATGGTGCAAATCGACTTAAAGGTGGTACATATCGACTTTTTCTGTGGTACAAATCGACTTTTTGAAGGGTGCAAATCGACTTTTAAGATTGTGCAAATCGACCGGTGCAAATAGGCGATGGTGCAAATCGACTAGAATGATTCTATTTGTATGTAAATTGATTCATCATTAGTTTCCCTTATTTTGGGGACATTTTTGACTTGAAGTTGAAGCCAGTGCCCCCAAATTAGACCAATCTAAAGCCCTGCATCAATATGTGCTTCTTGTCAATGTCAAACTCTCCAACAGTCCTCTCTGTATTCTTTTTCTAAAAAAGTATGTTGCAGTTTTGAAATGTGAATGGCCATATTTAAGTTTCAATTTGAATATCAGGGAGAATGTGTTTTGCGGAACACATTATTGAAATGCATGGAAAAGAATGGTATGTGGGACTGCAAATACAGATTTTCTCTTTCGTGTGTGGTCTCTATTAATTTTAATACAAGGCAAAGAGTTAACCAAGAGTTACATAGATTTTATCGAGAACATTTAAAAAAAAAACTCCCAGCTGGTTTTAATAACAGATAAGAAAAGAAGAAAAAGGTATGTCAAGCTCACTGAAAAACAGCTAATTTAGGTCCAGTACACAAGTCACTCGTTATCAGTGAGTGGGGAGGGAGAGCTTAGCCAGATTGGAACATTATTTAGGGGGCCTGTTCTGAACTGGGGGTGGGGGCATTCTGACTAAAATAGTAATATTAAATAGCATGTGCTATTCTTTATATATTCTATAAAGTGTATTGTCATCATGAAGATTTCATATTATTGCAGAGAAATCAAATTTTTTATGACCTCCTTTCCTAGTCAACCATATTAACCTCACCAGAGTAAGAGACGAGGCTCACCAAACAAAATTCTCCAGTAGCTAAGTTTTTTTCATCTTGTTGCTTCCAAAGCATAAGTTATGACTAGATGCATGATAGTGATGAGCCGATAAGATAAATGATCTGAATGCCGATGTTTTGGATACGAAATCGGATGATTTTTAGCTCAACTTGACAAAGTCAAGCTGAGCTATTGCCATCACTTCTCGGCCGTCGGCATACGTACGTTAGTACATACGTCCACAATTTCCTTTGGCACACCTCACAGGTCGCATTTATGATCAGATCACTTTGAAACTTGGTATGCTTGTTTGGGGTGACCTCTAGATGAGAGCTATCGATTTTTTTCAACTTCCGTCAAAAAATGTTGCCGCGGCCAACATTCTTAGAACTTAGTTTAGTCAGACCACAATATTTCCCTTTGGCACACCCTACAGGGCACATTTATGATTGGATTGCTTTGAAACCTGATATGCTTGTTTAGGGTGACCTCTAGATGGGAGCTATCGATTTTCTTCAATTTCCATCAAAAAATGTTGCCACGGCCAACGTTCTTAGAACTTAGTTTAGTCAAACCTCAATATTTCCCTTTGGCAGACCCTACAGGGCACATTTATGATCGGATTGCTTTGAAACCTGGTATGCTTGTTTGGGGAGACCTCTAGATGGGAGCTATCAATTTTCTTCAATGTCCGTCAAAAAATGTTGCCGTGGCCAACATTCTTAGAACTTAGTTTAGTCAGAAGACCTCAATATTTCCCTTTGGCACACCCTACAGGGCACATTTATGATCGGATTGCTTTGAAACCTGGCATGCATGTTTGGGATGACCTCTAGATAGGAGCTATCGATTGTCTTCAATTTCCGTCAAAAAGTGTTGTCGCGGCCAACGTTCTTAGAACTTAGTTTCGTCAAACCACAATATTTCCCTTTGGCACACCCTACGGGGCACATTTATAATTGGATTGCTTTGAAACCTGGTATGCTTTTTTAGGGTGACCTCTAGATGGGAGCTATCGATTTTCTTCAATTTCCGTCAAAAAATGTTGCCACGGCCGATGTTCTTAGAACTTATTTTAGTCAGACCTCAATATTTTCTTTGGCACACCCTACAGGGCACATTTATGATTGGATTGCTTTGAAACCCGGTATGCTTGTTTGGGGAGACCTCTAGATGGGAGCTGTCGATTTTCTTCAATTTCGTCAAAAAATGTTGCCACTGCCAGCGTTCTTAGAACTTAGTTTAGTCATACTTTACCTGTACATTTGTTACAGGCTATGGTCAGTATTAATGTACAGACCTTTACAACACTTTACATGTATCTTTGTTATCAGGTCATTGCCTAGATGTGTGTCATTGCTTTGTCACATACAATACATGTACATGTCTAACACAAGTTGAGCTACAGTGTCATTGACACTTTCATTTATGCAGGTCAGTGTTTTAGGGTTCAATTGATGGTAATTGCCAGACAATGCACCGTGTAAACCCCCAATCCTGACAACAGTTTTAGTGGTGTTTGTTATTGATGTTGATGACTTTAATTAACAATTTAATTATTGATGAAGAGCACATTTATTTTACTAATGGGTGCTGCCATCTTGCAAACATAATATTTGTTAATCTGGAATCATGGCAGAATGAAACGAAACAAACATGAACCCAAACAGTACAGTTTTATCCTTTACGGAAGCCGTTGCCGAAATGCATGAAAGATAAGGCTGAAATAAAAAAAATATGCTAGGTTTTTATCCCGACCTCCATCCTGAATTTTTATTTATTTTCGTACCTTTCTGTCCCCCGAAGTGAAGCTCAAAAAGTTTACCGGGAGGAGTAACACAGAACAAAGTTGGCAGATGAATTTGGTTCTGTTGTGGTTATTAGTGTTCAAATAATTCGAAAATTTATTTTTTTATTTTTTACAAATAAACAGTTGAGACTTACATATCTATAATTCATAAAACACTGAATAATTTTTGTGGAATAAAATAGGATTTTATTGTTTGCCTAACATCCGAAACAAAGAACCGCATGGTTATTTTCTTTGAAGCGTAATGTCATTAATATCTCACAATACTCATTTGCAGGCCTGACATTCTTTAGGAGTGCTGCCCGCCTAGAAAGAATTGAAGAGGGCAATTTTTTGCACCCCTTAATTTTCTGGACCTGTTTGGGACTGCCTTTAAAATCTATTATCATGTCATCCACTGAGTTCCAATGTGTTCTCTGTGCCCACTGGCACGAGATGATTTTTCAATGTTCCATTGATTTGCAATAATTCATTATCCATTCTGTGTTGCATTTCGATACATTTTGAGTGTAGAAGACAGTCACTTAAGAATTGGATGCAATATTTAGAATGATGAGATAAATTGTAAATTGTTTTTATTCTTTTAGATTCTCATCAATTCCTGTGTATTTCACAGGTTGATTTATACAGCATTTTTTTAATGACTTGTCTCATTTTCTCATTTCTAGATTCACATCTTAGTTTTATTCCTCATATTTTATCGACTCTTTTTAGCATAACTTGACAAAGTCAAGGTAAGCTATTGCCATCACACGTGCGAAAACCATTACCACAGTCTACATGTTGTATTTATGAAGGGATTTCATTGTAACTTGGTAGGATGCCCCTGTATAATGCCTAGATGAGAACGTACCCTTTTGGGCATGATCTGTCAATCGTTACGGCTGCCCGAGCCCAAAACCTTTAACACAGTCTGCGGGTCATATTTATGGAGGGATTTTATTGTAACTTGGTAGGTTGACTTCATATAATGTCTAGATGAGAACGTCCCCTTTTGGACATGATTGGGCAACTGTGGTGGCTACAGGGGCCCGAAGCCCGAAAACCTTTAGCACACTCTACATGTCATATTTATGAAGGGATTTCATTGTAACTTGGTAGGATGACTCCAAATAATGTCTAGATGAGTTGTCCCCTTTTGGTTGCGATCATTCGGCCTTGATGGCTGCTCGAGCCCAAAAACCTCTAGCATAGTCTATAGGTCGTATTTATGGATTGGAAGAATTTCATTGTAACTTGTTAGGTTGACTCCATATAATGCCTAGATGATGACATCACGTTTTGGTCGTGATTGGTCAACTGTGACGGCTACAGGTGGCCCGAAAACCTTAAGCACAGTCTACAGATCATATTTATGAAGGGATTTCATTATAACTTCGTAGGATCTCTCCAGATGAGAATGTCCCCTTTTGGTTGCAATCATTCAACCATGATGGCTGCCCAAAGCCCGAAAACCTTTAGCACAGTCTACAGGTCATATTTATGGAGGGATTTCATTGTAACTTGGTAGATCGACTTCATATACCGGTAATGTCTAAATGACAACGTCCCCTTTTGGATGCGATTGGGCAACTGTGATGGCTACATGGGTTCAAAGCCCGAAAACCTTCAGCACAGTCTGTAGGTCATATTTATGAAGGGATTTCATTGTAACTTGGTAGGATGACTCCAAATAATGTCTAGATGAGAACGTCCCCTTTTGGTAGTGATCATTCAGCCTTGATTGCTGCACGATCCCAAACCTTTAGCATGGTCTATAGGTCGTATTTATGGAAGGATTTCATTGTAACTTGTTAGGTTGACTCCATATAATGCCTAGATGATGACATTCCCTTTTGGTCGTGATTGGTCAGCTGTGACGGCTTCAGGGGCTCAATGCCGGAAAACCTTGAGCAGAGTCTATAGGTCATATTTATGAAGGGATTTCATTGTAACTTCGTAGGATCACTCCAGATGAAGCCCAGATGACAATGTCCCCTTTTGGTCGCGATCATTCAACCGTGACGACTTCCCGAGCTCAAAACCTGAGAAACTTTAGTGCAGACTACAGGTCGTATTTGTGAAGGGATTTCCTTGTAACTTAGTAGAATGACTCAGTATAATGTCGAGATGAAGACATCCCCTTTTAGTTGCAATCGGTCAGCCGTCATGGCGACACAGGCCTGAAGCCCGAAAACCTTTAGCACAGTCTACAAGCCATATTTATGGAGGGATTTCAGTGTAACTTGATAGGATGACTCATTTTGGAATAATTTCACTGTAACTTGGTAACTTTCGTTGACATACTTTAACTGTGAGGGCCACATTCATTAACTGTCAGGTCATATTAACCCACCCCTCAGCTCTTCAGTACAGTGTACACCTCATATTATTTTTATTAAAAACATAGCATACAGGGAACAGAAATTAACATATTCACGATTATCACAATTCTTGTCTTATTCCATGATCCTTTCATAAACATTGAATATTATCCTTTTCATCAAACACAACACACAGACAAGTTAAGCTACAGTGTCTTTGACACTTTCATTTAATTACTTGCTGGAGGAGGATGGTCTTTTTTTAAAGACATACCGTCCGTCGCCACGATATAGCCTTGGCTGCTGATGTGGCGTAAAGCACCAGTAAATAAATAAATAATAAGAAGATGTGTGTGTGTGTCAATTTTTGCACTGTGTAGCCGAGTGTAGTACAGTTTTCAGTCACAATATTAATACCCTGAAGTGAATATAATCAAAATAGCATACAAGGGTTTGCATTGAAAATTTCAGATGCAATTGCACTCCTAAGCAATCTGAGGAGGGAAATTGTTTTGCACTCCTGGATTTTCTAGATTGCAGGCCTGCATTTGTGACCTTACGTCATGAATTACCTGGGGTCAGAAAGACATGCGATCCCTCACAAACTCAGAAAATTAGTTTTGAAAATTCATTTGTGTACTTTTTGTTGAATGGACATTGGAGCATTTTCATTTCTTTCCTCTGTTTTGGGTGAGGTTGTTGGTGAAATAAAACATACATGGAAATTTTGAATGTGAGTAAATTCATAGAAAATGAGAACCGCAACAGTGATCACAATGTTGTTTGTTCAATACTACACAGTGTCACAAGCAAGTTACTGCAATTTCTTACTGTAATTTTTGGATTTCTTTGATATCAAGATGACACTCCTCACTTGAGTGAACACGGTTGTCTCTCACTGTCGACCAGCGCATGGCTAAATTTGACAAGATCAGACTGAAGTACAAATTACTCAAGAGTCATTTCAATAAAAACGTCTTAAATCTGGATGCTAAATTGTGAAAATCTTGATCTTTTTACGTTTGACTATCGGCGAAAGACGATCCCTCATCACTAATGCATGATACACTAAGGGGGTCACAAGCTATGTTTTGGATGCAAAAAATGATCCACTATAGTGATGAACCGATAATCGACAATCGGAACCGACAGTTAAAAACTGGCAGTTTCTGGTTATTCTATATTTAACTCTTGAGTCTCTGACTATTAAAATCTCTTTGATGTCTGGTCATTTCAGTAAAGTTTCCCCATTAAAAACATGTGTAGTGCATATCAGAATATTTAGGGATTTGCGGAGCCGTGATATTACAGAATTTACCATTGCAATCAGTACGGGATCGCCACTATTCCCAGCTGATTGACGTCATCGGTCTTCAATCAACATGCTTTACAACATTGCACTGGGTACATGTATAAATGAAATGTGTTCAGCCTCTAGTCTGTAGTACTTTATGATGCAAGCAATACAATAAGGAATGAAAATTGGAGAAAAACTAAAAAAAACACTCTTTTTTCAATGGTAGATGATTGTTACGCAACATGTAAGTCACAAACACGTTTTCAGTTTGTCAAGTTTATTTTTTAATTCAATTACCTCCATTGATGTAAACACTGAAGAAACACATCAAGGGAGGTAACATGTTGAACAATGAGCATTAAATAATATATTCGTAATTGGCGATTTATCAACGGAATACTGCAGTATGATGGGCACCAACAGATTTTCTTCTGGGTCGTATTTCAACCTTCAGAATCGGCGCAATCGGCAGAGAAATAATCGGTAATTGGTTCATAGCAAGTTTTGATAATCGATTCAACACTATTCCACTATGCTGCAAAGGATTTCTACACATAGTCTTGTGCATGTTTTTTCATGTTGCTAAAAATGAGGATTGCACATGTTTGCTCAGAAATGTGACCATGACCTCACATGCAGACAAGATGGACAAGTGCAAAATTGAAACTGAATTGTGATTGATGTAAACACATGGTCGATTGTCTGGCTAAATATTGTCTGTCTTCTTCCAATATATTGATTTCTGGTGGCAGAAAGTGTCCTGACATCATTTAGGTTTCATTTGAGCGGTTTAGATTGTCCTTTTGGACACAAAAATGAAAAATTAGTTTGATTGAAAAATTTCACTCAATTGCTGGTGCCCAGGCCCATGATATGACTTGAAGATTATTTTCTTTGAAATCTCTCCTCTCGGGGTAAATTTTCATGGTAATAGCTTAATTATTTCTTTTCTTATAAGATTTCTATTTTTTAAGAAAAAAGAATATGCTCAAATATAGTGCTGAATTGGTTAGTCGGATAACCAGTCGGTATAACCGATTGGAAAAGCTGTCAACCAATTAACCGCTATACCTATAGTTTACAGAATAGCGGCGGGAAAATAAATAGTATTTGACTGCGAGACGTTAGAATTCTTTTGCTGACACATGCATTGTCAAAACTACCAAACATTTGTCAATTTACAATATGGTGTACTTGATGTAACATGAAAGGGTTAAGGTGTTGGAATACTGAATGAACAGTTATTTCGGTCGCTTGGGCTGTCAGGTCACGGATAAATGTTGGTGAATTTTGTATCAAACTGCTAACAGTCGAGTGCACTGCAGGTTGTTTTCTGCGTGGGCAGCAGAGAGCAAGTGCCTGTCAGTGTAACATTGTCTTCTACAGACAAATTTGACATTCTTCTCCTTGATGAGGTGTTGTTAATTGCAGATTATAATGCTGAAAAAATCCCTCAGTATGAGAAACGGAGATTTCAGAATCAATTGACTGTTTGATGTATTCCAAACGTCTTTTGGAAAAACCATCTTTTGATTTTATTGAACTGTTTTAAAAATTTGTTTTTCAATGGTTAATGCCGTACAACGAGGGACTCTTGATCAATGGGACAAACAATAACTTCTTACCACACCACTTTCATGACTCGCAACATATTCCTGCCAGAAATTTCATTGCGAGGAATAGGTTAATGTAAATATGGAACAGTTTGTGACTTTTGTCTTAGCAGTGAACAGAAAAAGTTTCTCAAAAAATTAGGATTACATATTCATGCGTTTATCACATCAAATTCAGGCCACTTAAGGTAAGAGGCTCTTTGCTAATACAGGTAACTAATAACTACATGTGCGTAACTACAATTTACAAACTGGTTGTAAAATTCATAACTAATATCAATGACATTTGTCCCTCAATTCAAAGGCGCCCCCGTGGGAACAAATTGCAGACGTAATTTTTTGTTTCAGGTGTGCAGCATGCCGCACGTCTGTTATTTTCAAACGGCAAGACCTGTTTTGTGACCTGCAATGCGGGGTGACCACAGTTGCGATGTATCATCACTATTATGTGGGGCCATTGCAGTCATATTAATTGTTAATGATCGTTAGCACATTGGGGATTCCTGTTGACACTCGATAGTTTTCTTTTGTTTACATTTTGCAGAAGTCAGTGTTTTGAACTGTTTTCTCACCATTCCTTACTGATTTTGCATCTTAGACAATGCAATAATACTGGCAGTTAAAATTAACGAATATCCGGTTGAAATTCGGTTACGTCTGCAGACCTTCATTTTAATGGCGCACGATCGCTCTCACATGCCATCGCACATGCAATTACAATTTGCGGCGGACGATCAATTGCGTGTCTGGAAAAAGGCAGTTACTTTTTTAGTTTACGTCAACGGTGTCAGTTTCAGAGACTGAGTGTAAACACTAGGGCTGCCTCGACTATTCAATTAATCGAATAACTGTCGTAAGGTGCTATAGTCTACTATTATTTTTCATAGTCGACTATTTTTTTTTAGCCATATACATCATGCCACTGAATGATAATATTGGTCTGCGAGGGACCCGTAACGTTTCTTTCTCGGTTTCTGTTATCCTTTGTATTCCTTGTTTATATCACAAAAATAGGCAGGAATTTTGACTTTACCCTGCATATTATTTCATGAAATGGACGTTGTCATACCTAAACTCTGCTCTGGATCAAGCTATTGTAAACAAATTGTTGATAATCCATGTTAATTTTTAAATCCGATAAATTTAATATCGATGCAGGGGGAGGTCTTCCAAAAAATTCCGGACACAAGGCCGGGGTGGGTGGGTGGTCGGATGGGGGCCAAAACACCTTTTTTCCTGGAGTTGCAATTTTTTTCCTGGTGGTTTTTTTTCAAATTATTTTCACATAACAAGTCTATATTGTTGTTTAGTAGTCTAATAGGCACCTGTTTGTCAGGTAGGGTTAGTGAATGAGGCCCCACTAGGCTGATTAGGGGATTTGTTCTCTTTTTTGTAAATTAAATTAGATGCATTAAAGAATTGTGTACTCCAATTTGACTAAAAACAATCAGTGGAAATTTATGAATTTTAATTTGGGAATGGTTAACATAATTTTCATAGGTGAATCATCACGGCACAATTTGGATTTTACAATGAGTAGCAATGTGTTTAGCAGAACATCTAAAATAATGTAAAAAATTTATGGAAAATAATCTAAATGCCCAGTTTCTCTGAGTAGAGCTCTTGTAACCTGAAACTAATGAAAATTCTCACTGTGGATCTTTGATATAAAACCTCACTTACTTAATTCAAGCTCATAGTGATAGTACCAGGGTTTTCACAGAGGGTTTGTCTGGCTATCTCTTAAAAACATGAAACAAAAGTTACAGTTAATATTTGAATTGAAAACTGAGCCAGAGTATATAGATGAGTAGCTGAGCATAATACTGTGCAGCAAAAGAAGATTATTTTAATCCTCTATTTGATGTTCACAAAAATAGTCTAATTCTTACATTATATGCTGTTATATGCAGAAATCAATGCTGACATTTTTTTCGGAGACGGACCAGGACGGACAGTGAGATTTACAATACATGTTAATGACAATTGGCTGAAACCTCAAGCCAAGACACTTAGCCTGTAGTCAGGTCATTAAAATTAAAACTTCTTCACTAAATTTAAACTGTTTCTTCAGTCTCGGAACTTAACACCTGAATGATAATTATTATGAGAGCATTGAGGCCAGAACTTTCAGTTCAGCATTTGTAATTCATGCACTTCAATAATATGCCAGTATACACTACGCCATAGTGTATATAGGCATATTATTGAAATGCATGAATTACAAATGCTCAACTGAAAGTTCTGTCATCAGGTATTAGAACCACCAGAACATAAAGATGTGAAAAAAAACAGTTATCAGCTGTTATATGCAGAAATCAATGCTGACATTTTTACGGAGATGGACCGGGGCGGACAGTGAGATTTACAATAGTGTTAGGTGACAGATTTTCAGCTTTCCTACGCTATCTACTATCTTTTGAGTAATGACATTGCTACTTCTGGTATAGCTTGACTGCATAAAAGTTACCAATATATTTATTTTTATTTGTGATACATGTATTTGGTAGCACCCTTGTTAGTTTGACATCAACTTTGAATGAGAAAACAGCAAGCACTGATCATCATAGAAGAATTACTCAGTGGCAGTGCTTTGTTTTTTCACAACATCAACAACACACTACATCATAGAATTTGTAATAAAGCACCATTTTATTTCATAAACATACACCAATATACTGCCAAAACAACAACAATTCTGGTATCTATCAGTGACCAGTGTATCAATCAGTTCCTCGAAAGTTTTCTCACAACGAAAAATAACAATGAAATTTTTCCCAGTAAAAATAAATGCGTGCTTGATAACAAAGGAGTTAATAACAATTTTCTTTAGTGAAATCTAAATGCTTCTGTTGACGCTGGTTGATGTGTACATAATTAGTTTAGACAGTACATTAGGATTCAAATTAAGGCAAGGATTGACAACTGGAAGCTCAGTGCAATAATTTTTCATTACCCACTGTAGTGATACACTGAAAAAATATAGGTGGTGGGGTGGGTGTCCAAGTGGTCAGAGGAAAAAAATATTTTTTTTGCACGTGGGTGGGTGGGTGGTGGTCAAAAGGTGGAAGAAAATATTTTAGGCCTTGTGTCCGGAAATTTTTGGAAGACCCCCCCCCCCCCCCCCCCCCCCCCCCCCCCCCCCGATCGATGTGGAATTTATTAACACTAAATTTCTGAAAGAATGTCCATACTTTGAAGTGTTAGCATCATGTGACAGTGATGACACAAAGTTGATTACATCAGTGAGGAATTCCCGGTAAATCCTAGTTCAGACGGTGCTTTGATTTTTCACTTGTGTTGTCTGGATTTTGAACTGCATTTACTTGTACCACGCTAAATATTCCACTGTATATTATGCTTAAAAGTTAGATATTTAGTGGTAAGAAATTGTAGTGTGAATAATGTCTATCATGTTCCAACACAAAACCTAAGTTGCCAACTTGTAACACTAAGTAATTGCGTCTCCTTTTTCCTTATTGTGCCCTTAGAGACGTTTTCCCAAATCAGCGCGGCACCTGGCGTCATCTTAGGTGCGTGATGTATAGCGCACCTGGTTTTTGTAAAATGAAGGTCTGTGTCTGGCAGTTAGTCGGTTACAAAAATGGGCCAATTGTTCAGTGCTACTTAAATACTGTCTGATGACGGGAAAACGAAACGTAAAAATGGATGAGGAAAATATGTGTTATTGGGTCTTTGTATCCCCCCCCCCCCCCCCCACCCCATGCCTTGCACATTTTATTTTCCCCCTCTCCCCCACCCATGAAATTGTGATCATTATCCATGAAAAAACACTAGATGCCCTGATTGCCCTCTATGCAGTTATAATTAATTCATGGCCATTGGATGTATCGGCTGTTTAGTTGGCTGAAAATTAGGGCTGAAACAGTTGACTTACTTTCACAACCAACTAACCGAGAGCTATAATAAGATAATTTCCAGTTATCCATGACCATTATTTCACCAAATATTGGATCAAAACTATAGGGATTGGAAAGCAGTATTCGCAGAAACTATTCCATAGTGTGTATACAAACAAACCATGTCGAGTACATACTCTGGAACAATTTCTGTGATTTCTCATTACTCGTGGAAATTGCTGATCATTAAAAAAGTCCTGAATGCCAAATGTGATTATTTCTCAATTTATACAACACCGCTTCGATGTGTATTCTATCCCAAAAGAGAAGCGGAAGATTTACAACATTTTAACAATGGAATGACGGTCACTATCAATATTGTGGATAACTGGTTGATGGTATTTCTAATCGATTAGGTAGGTAACTGGTTTCATCCAGTCAGCCATTTCAGTACTCCTGAAAATTAGTAGTTGCTGCACCGCTAATCACTGACACCCAACTTCTTATAATTGTATGTTGTTTTGTTTTTTTCAGGATCAGAATGATGCTGGTAAGTAAGAACAATTTTATATTTCTCATAAGAACTGGATCTTTTAACACATTGGAAAACAAAACTTTAACAAAACATTTCTTGGATAGCCAAAAATATTACCATGTTTTGTTTCAAAATCATAGCTTATGACCTCTCATTGGAATGAGCTTATTGGCTATGCTTTAACCCTTTACCTAACAAATCATCCGTTTCTATCTGCATAATTGTCAAATTCGATTGAAAAAAAAATTATAAACATTTTAACAAAACCATATCATGTGACCCCCCCTCTCACTGCAACAAGCTCATTGATAAAGGGGAGGGGAGGGGGGGGGGGGATTGGGGCATCACATGATATGGTTTTGTTGAAATATCTAGAGAAATTTGAAAAAATAATATTTAAAATAATAACTTTTGATATCTTCGGCATTGGGTAAAGTAAAGATTGACAAGTAATAAAACTTGAATTTTGGTTGTGGTGTTTATATTAGTTAAATGGTTTGGAACTTACAGCTTTATCTGAACTTTAGCTGTCTCGATATTTAATTAATTTGATTTGATTGTTTAAAGTTAGGTATTTTTAGCTCGCCAAAAAGGTTGTGTGAGCTAACGTATGTCTTAGCCCGAGGTGGGTTGGCATTAACAATTAAGTTAAATTTATTGTAAGAGTCTACTTTGACTTTCCCACCTGTAACTTTGCACCTCATACTATTTCTATGGCATACATTACAATTACCCACAGACCCTTACCCAGTGAGTAAGAATTTCTGACCTGTTTTACTATACATGTACTTGAGTGGAGGCTACCACTGGTATGCTGTGGCTGTTTCTCCAGGTTAAGTCCAGATTGAGAAATACAAGCATCCTGTTGAGTGATTTCATGGTGATGAACTATGGAGGTTATCCACCTTGGTAAAAATATACATTAACCCATTAACTGAATAAAAAAGATTTGTATATTTTGAAGTTTGATGGGATGCAGACTACTTTGGGTGAGTGCAAACCTGATGTGCTTGATTTGTGATAAGCCTAGGTTTATTGTATGGCATGCAGCTGATGGGGATGGACACTCCCCTCTTGTTTTTATAGTGTATTATGTGCTATTAATAAGAAAGCCCCACTATTTATTTATTTATTGGTGTTTAAGGTCATACACTTATGCACAATGGCTAATCATGACTGACAGTTTTACGGGTGGAGGAAGCTGGAGTACCCGGAGAGAACCACTGAGCAAGGGTGAGCAACTGCCAGCTCCCCAACATTGTAACTCTGCACTGCAGAAAAGGCAGTGTTAGATTGGTTGAAGACATGCGCACCATCGGCGTGCAGTACGCTCATCGTGCCCCCATGTGGATAACCGGGGTGAAGTGCCATGCCCAAGGACACAATGCAGGAGTCTGAATCGCTCAGACGGTCACCCATCCAAGGAATAACCGGGCTTGACGTTGCTTAACCTCAATGATCTGACGAGAACCAGTCACCGCAATGCCACCGCACCCCCAAGAAACCCCACTAAAGCCCTGTCTATGTTGGGTTCAGTCTAACTTCCCTTTGGTATCTTGGGAATCAGTTGCTAAGCCTATTCAGTTAAAGAAAACAATTCAGAAAGGTGAGAAAGGTTCCTGTAAACTATGTTGTGTTCTCATAGTTATAGTGCGATTTTGCTATTTCTGCAGTTTGTTATCCCCCCCCCCCCCAACCCCCAACTGTTAAAGTTGCTGATGTCTGTCCATCCCACTTTGGTCTCCCAATGATAACTTTAGTTGTAATTGACCAATTCAAATGAAATTTGGTATGTTGGTGTATCAACATAAAATACATGTCAAGTTCAAATCGGGGTGCGGTCCGGCTATGTTTGCCAGAGTTATGCCCTTTTTCAACTTTTTTTTATTAGTTTCCAACCAATACCGTAAGCTGTAATCGACTGAATCAAAATTTGTTGTGTACTAGTAGGTCTATCAGAATAAAATACAGGTCAAGGTCAAATCAGGGTTTGGTCCAACATTTTTTGCCAGAGTTACTTTTTTTTCAGGAGTGTGTGGGCGAGCGGCCTTTTATTAACTTAACTTGACACCACACGTGCGGAAGTCTGCGAGTCTGTTCACATTTTCATTTAGCAAGGGCTACACCCTGCAGTTCTTGTCTGATCGTCACAAAATTTCATATGCAGGTTTGGGGTCATGTCTAGATGAGAACGTCCCCCTTTTGGTCGTGATCGGTCAACCGGATTGGCTGCCCGAGCCCAAAACCCGAAAACCATTAGCACAGTCTACAGGTCGTATTTATAAAGGGATTTCATTGTAACTTTGTAGGATGCCTCTGTATGATGCCTAGATGAGAACATCCCCTTTTTGGAATGATCTGTCAACCATGATGGCTGCCCATGTCCGAGACCCAAAAACTCTTAGAGCACATTCTGCAGGTCATGTTTAATATGGAGGGATTTCCCAAAAACCTTTAGCATAGTCTATAGGTCGTATTTATGGAAGGATTTCATTGTAACTTGTTAGGTTGACTCCATATAATGCCTAGATGATGACATCCCCCTTTGGTCGTAATTGGTCAGCTGTGATGGCTACAGTCTCCCAAAGCCCAAAAATCTTGAGCACAGTCTACAGGTCATATTTATGAAGGGATTTCATTGTAACTTTGTAGGATCACTCCAGATGATGACCAGATGAGAATGACCCCTTTTGGTTGCGATCATTCAACCATGATGGCTGCCTGAGCCCAAAGCCCGAAAATCTTCAGCACAGTCTTCAGGTCATATATTATGAAGGGATTTCATTGTAACCTGATAGGTTGACTTCATATAATGTCTAGAGAACAGCCCCTTTTGGATACCATTAGACAGCTGTGACGGCTACAGGGGCCTGAAGCCCAAAAACCTTTAGCACAGTCTGCAGGTGATATTTATGAAGGAATTTCATTGTACCGTGGTAGGATGACGCCAAATAATGTCTAGATGAGAACGTCCCCTTTTGGTTGCGATCATTCAGCCTTGATGGCTGCCCGAGCACAAAACCTTTAGCATAGTCTGTAGGTCATTTTTATGGAAGGATTTCATTGTGACCTGTTAGTTTGACTCCATATAATGCCTAGATGATGACATCCCCTTTTGGTCGTGATTGGTCAACTGTGACGGCTTCAGGGGCCTGAAGCCCGAAAACCTTGAGCACAGTCTACAGGTCATATTTATGAAGGCATTTCATTGTCCCCCGACCCTTCGGGGGACTATTGTAATCAGCAGTGTCCGTCCGTCCGTCAGTCAGTGCGTGCGTCCGTCCATCCGTCACACCCTTGTCCGGATGATAACTTTAGTTTGGATGATTTTACTGAAACTAAATTTGGTATGTGTCTTACTTGGGTGGAAATGCAGGTCAAGTTCGAAAATGGGCACGCTCCACTGATTTCTACTGGATTTATTCCCCTTTTTCGACTTAAAAAATACAGTTTTTGTGTTGTCCGGATGATAACTTTAGTTAGGATCATTTGATTGAAACGAAATTTAGTATGCCGCTTATTTGGGTGGAAATGCAGGTCAAGTTCGAAAATGGGCATGCTCCACTGATTTTTACTGGATTTATTCCCCTTTTTCGACTTAGAAAATACGGTTTTTGTGTTGTCCGGATGATAACTTTACTTTGGATCATTTGATTGAAACGAAACTAAGTATGTGGTTTAATTGGTTGGAAATACAGGTCAAGTTAAAAAATGGCTATGCTCTGTGTATTTTTACAGGAGTTATTCCCCTTTTTCGACTTATAAAATACACTTTTTGTGTTGTCCGGATGATAACTTTACTTTTGATCATTTGATTGAAATTAACACCCTTAACCTCTCATAAAGACCATGCTCTTGGAACAAATTGCATCCTAACAGCTCCCTTGAATTTGCCATCTTGGTCGGGCGACCGGGGGCGTTGCCCTTGTTGTAACTTCGTAGGATCACTCCAGATGATGCCCAGATGAGAATGTCCCCTTTTGGTTGCGATCATTCAACTATGATGGCTGCCCGAGCCCAAAGCCCAAAAACCTTTAGCACTGTCTACAGGTCATATTTATGAAGGGATTTCATTGTAACCTGGTAGGTTGACTTCATATAATGTCTAGATGAGAACGTCCCCTTTGGACGCAATTGGGAAACTGACGGCTACAGGGGCTCGAAGCCCGAAAACCTTTAGCACAGTCTACAGGCCATATTTAAGAAGGGATTTCAATGTAACTTGATAGGATGACTCGTTTTGGAATAATTTCACTGTAACTTGGTAACTTTCGTTGATATACATTAACTATCAGGGCCACATATATTAACTGTGAGGTCATATTAACCCACACCTCAGCTCTTTAGTACAGTGTACACATCATATTATTTTTATCAAAAACAAAGCATACAGGGAACAGAAATTAACATATTCCCAATTATCACAATTCTTGTCTTATTTCATAATCCTTTCATAAACATTGAACATTATCCTTTTCATCAAACACAACACACTTTCAAGTTAAGCAACAGTGTTATTGACACTTTCATTTTGAAATGATTTTACTGTAGCTTGGTAACTTTGGTTGACATACATTAACTGTGAGGGCTTCATCAACCCAGGTGAGGCCACAATTCTTTAGTACAGTATACACCCCAAATTATTCTTAGTGAAAACATAGCATGTGGGGAACAGAAATTAACATATTCTCAATTATCACAGTTTTTGCCTTGTGTCATAATCCTTTCATAAACATTGAACTTTATCTTTTTCATCAAACACTACACACTTTCAAGTTAAGCTACAGTGTCACTGACACTTTCATTTTATGTCTGGAGATAAAGTCTAGAAAATAGGCAGTATGTGTTTAGTGACTTGTCAGAAAACACATTGGGATGGCATTTTTTCCAGAGTACTTTGTAACTCTAATGCTAAAGAGCATAAGAAGTACAAACCAGTTTCAGCCAGCAGACTTCTGGGGTCTATCGGGACGTCTGCTGACTGAATATTGATTGCGCTACTTAAGCACGGCCACAAAATTTGAAAGTTTTCACCTGGGTTGAACATGCCACTCTGCGGGGTTTTAGTGACAACCTGTTCTTGACAAAACAGCCACAGAAGATGAATTTATGAATACGATGTAAAACAGGCAAGTAAAAGTCATATTTTTGTGAAGCAGAAATCAATAAGATATTTACTCAATAGTCTATTAGGCCACTCACAGCCCTCGCTCTCGAATACAGTGTATGCAAAGTGTACCGAGAATGAGCTGTTATGAAACATTGCCGAAAAAGAGCTGCTATGAAATACCCATGGAGTCAAGTTTTCACCCAGATAGAAATTTAGAAATTTTGTGCAGGTGCTTAAGCAATGAAATCAATATTCAGTCACTACCCTCCCATTTGAATCTGGGGTCCATTGGCTGAAACTTGTCTGGTACTTTTGCTCTCCAACAGTTTATTTCACAGTCGTCATTAAAGAAACAAGATTAAAAGTTGGTGTTGAGCATTCGAACCTTAATCTGCAAATTCTTAGTATCATAATATTAATGCAGGGATGGCTGACGTCCAGTAACTTCGAAACAGCTATCTAGAGTAAAAGTTGGTGTTGAGCATAAGAAAGTTAGACACCAAATGCAAGTCAAGAACGATAATCGAACATAAATTCTGTGAACTGCTTTACCCATAACTTAATGAGTCCTTCCAAAACCATACAATAACAAAAAGAAACTGCAAAAAATAGTGAAGTCTCACTATAAATTTTCTCCCTTATTGACTCATCCAGAGGACGAGTCAATAAGGGATAAAATGTGATAATGAGAACATGACATACTTGCCCCTTTTCCATATAGACCAAGTGGGTCCATAGTGGTCGCTAGTCCTGAATAGGGACGGATCCATGAATATTTTGGGGACACCTGTTTGTCAATTGAAGATGTTCCCAAATAAATTGAGATGTTTTGATACAGTTGATCTGACCAGTGCATGTGTCTTAAAGTGCTCTTTATCAACTGCATATGTATAGATTTTTTCTAAATACTGAAAATAATTGCTTCAAACTGGTAGATTTTGAAGATGAATGATATTTTCCTGCAGGAATTTGGGGACATTTGGGCATCTCCATACATGTAGCTGTAACAGGTAGCAAATTCCGAATTGACCCATGTCTATTATTCAAAATCGAATCGAATCAGTGGCATCTTGACGATGACTGATAGGGGATTTGAATGCTTTTAACCTTATTTGTTCTGACTGTGGTGGCTCAAGCCCAGACTGATAAAATAATCCAACTACATCATCAAGGCATGCCTTCGTTGAAGGCATGCCTTGATGACGTAGTTTGAATATTACCCTGTAATGATTATACAACATCATCAACATTACTTAGAAACCTTAAATGTGTATCTAACAGTGGTAGGGACTAGTAATATTGGAATTTGCTTGGCTGGTGGCATTTCTACAGTCACTGCACAGATGTAATTTGTGTTAATGTAGTAGAAATTACACTCAGTCTTTTATTTCAACATTATTTATGAACAATTTCCTTCTGAACTATACGTTTTGTGAGGTGGTGAAGATAGGGTTGGGCGGTAAACCAATAATTACCAGTAATGAGAATGATACCGGCTGAATACCAGTATTGTTTTTAAAATACTGGTATATCGTAAGAAACGGTATTGTATCAAATTATGAAGTTGAAGTCGATATATTATTGGTGTAAAACCTGTTACTGTATTCTATCATGAGTGTCATTCCCTAAATGTTAAGCTGGGCGATATACTGAATTTTCAGTACGGTTTCGATATTTCTTTGATACCGTACCAAACACAAATGAAGTTTACTGACATTTTGATATTTAGATTTTGTGCAAGCTATCGGGGATAAGGTGGGAATTCCTCATAACGCGCTAAAAACATAGCAGAGCGCATGTCTAAGAGTGCATGAGTAACACATTTTGTAAGAATTGACAAGCAGTCTTGCAGGTGTAAATTTTTGTAGTTTAGTAGCTGCGTCAACAGCCAACACGACCAATTTACGGTCTCGCATTTACAATCATCACAAAAACAATTTCAATTTTTTTTTGAGAAAGAAATTACCCTTGAACTCGACGGCGTCGAAATTAAAAATGGTAAGTTTTGCTTTCATTTTCAGGCGGGGAAGTTCAGTTTGTGGAACGTGTACTATTTAACAGTCTTTCCATTTGCGTTTTTGATCAGTATCCGGATATTATTTTGTTGATAACATAACAATTCAAAGGTCTGATATTATTTAAGCTAAAACCAACTGATACTTCGGCCACGATGTGTGAGAAAAGTACAGTTATTAATTTAAGACAGCCCATGACCATGTGCTCACTGTCATGGCTGGAGTTTTACTGTAGATGCGAGATAACTCTATTGTCTAAGTTATGCAGGTTGACCTTTAGGGTCATGATATAGGGTTAAAACTTATGAGGTGAAGTTCAGAGTTCACAATTTTGGCATGCATGATCTGATATCGATACCGAAACTGAGGTATTTTCCATGAAAATATCGAATACAGAATTTCAATATTGCCCATCTCTATCCAAATGTCAATCATAGAAAACAGATGAATACTACTTGAAACTACTCACAGACTGACAACTCCTGTTATGAAATCCATGTCAATCAATCTTCATTCGAGTCTTTCAACAAATGAAAATACAGTTTGCATTGAACCATGAAGACAGCAAGGAAGTGTTTTCTTAGATGCTCATCATGCTCTTGAACATGTGTACAGTGTTGTCAATATAATAAACACCAGAATGTAACAGATGGCTACAATGACTTCTAATCTATTTAAAATCAGTGGAATGACAATGGACTCATGAGAATTTTATTAGCTCAGCTTTGGCGAAGCCAAATTTGAGCTTTTGTCATGGCCCGTCGTCCGTCTGGCCGTACGTCAACAATTGGATACGGCTTGGACTAGGGGCCATATTTATGAACCGATCTTTACGAAACTTCTTGGGTACCTTTTTATGACTGGGACGAGAACGAGTGTTTTTGGGTGCGGTCCGAAATTCAAGATGGCTGCCAGCCACCATTTTGTACCGACGATGCAGAAATCTTTTTTTTGTACAGAACTTCCATATGAAAGCTCTGATTTGAATAATTTTTTGTATGAATGTTTAGTACCATGAGATACATTACATATTATACAGGTTTTTTTCTCGTGCTAAAATTATGCAAATTAGACTAACTTTGATTTATTTAGTGTTACTTTCAGCACTGTCAGGGCAAATGCCAATACGGCTCGGGCTAGAGGCCGTATTTATGAACCGATCTTTACGAAACTTCTTGGGTACCTTTGTTATGACCGTGGGACGAGAACGAGTGTTTTGGGGTCCTATCCGAAATTCAATTTGGCCGCTGGCGGCCATTTTGTACAGACTTAGGTGCAATCAGATTTTTGCGCAGAACTTCCATATGAAAGTGCTGATTTGAATAATTTTTTGTATGAATGTTTAGTACCATGGGATACATCACATATGGGTTTTTTTCTTGTGCAGAAATTATGCAAATTAGATGAACTTTGATTTTTTCAGTGCTACTTACACATATTAAGTACACATGTCAATACAGCTCTGGCTAGAGGCTGTATTTATGAACCGATCTTCACGAAACTTCTTGAGTACCTCTGTTATCACCTTGGGACGAGAACGAGTGTTTCTGAGTGCGGTCCAAAATTCAAGATGGCTGCCAGTGGCCATTTTGTACTGAAATTAGGTCTAATCAGTTTTTTGTACACAACTTCTATATGGCTCAGGCTAGAGGCCACAGTTATGAACCAATCTTTATGAAACTTTTTGTGTACCTTTGTTATCACCGTGGGATGAGAACGAATGTTTTTGGGTGTGGTCCGAAATTCAAGATGGCCACCAGCAGCCATTTTGTACCAAAATTAGTGCAATCAGTCTTTTGTACAAAACTACTGTATGAAAGTTCTGATTTGAATAAATTTTTGTATGAATGTTTAGTAAAATGGAATACATCACATATAGTACGGGTTTTTTTCTCGTGCAGAAATTATGCAAATTAGATGAATTTTGATTTATTTAGTGCTACTTATACACTGTAAGTGCACATGTCAATACAGCTCGGGCTAGAGGCTGTATTTATCAACCGAACTTCACAAAACTTCTTGGGTACCTTTGTTATCACCTTGGGACAAGAACGAGTGTTTCTGAGTGCTGTCCAACATTCAAGATGGTTGCCAGTGGCCATTTTGTTCCGAAATTAGGTCCAATCAGTTTTTTGTCACAACTTCTATACAGCTCGTATTTATGAACTGATCTTCACGAAACTTCTTGGGTACCTTTGTTTTCACCTTGGGACAGGAATGGGTATGTTTTGGGGTGCCTTTGTTATCACTGTGCTATGAGAACAAATATTTTGGGGTTCAGTCAGACCCACTCTGGGACTCAAAGATTTCTTTTCTAGTTTAGCATCTGACTGTCACCCACCTTTACAATACTTTACCTATACATTTGTTACAGGCTACGGTCAGTATTTTTGTACAGACCGTTACAATACTTTATATGTACCTTTGTTATCAGGTCATTACCTAGATGTTTGTCATTGCTGTGTCACATACTATACATGCACTACATGTCTTGACAAGTTGAGCTACAGTGTCATTGACACTTTCATTTTTTTTTATAATCAAAAAAACTTCTCTGTGTATATTCCCTGTGAAGCTTCAGATAGCCTCCAAGTTCCAGTCAATGCATCATCGAAACTGCAATTTTCTTTTCGTAATTTCATGAAAGATCTTCGAATGCAATACTCAAAAGTATGTGAGTTTTGTATTAAAAAATCTGACACAAAATTACTAAAAGTTGTTAATTATTTATTGTAAGTGAAGTGCAGGTCAATTGCGGAACACAATGTTTCGTCGCAGTCCAAGCTCCTCCCAATTGTCACTTATACTTACCAATGAAAACACAGTTTGAACAAAACTTTTGGGGGTCTTCCCGTTTCGCCGATGTGATTCTAATGGGGTAGGTGTCAGTAATCCGCAGATCAAAGAAGTGCCGCGATAATTTGTTAATTTGGATGTTGGGAGATAATTTTTATCAATTTAACCCATGTACCACAGGGAAACTCACAAGTAACGACGAATTGATTGAATGTAATGGTTTCTTTATTTAACCTCATCGGCGAAACGGGAATAAACCTAATTTTTTTATTGATTTATCAACGCAATAAACGAGCAAGTATAATATAATAATATGAACATTTAAAGACATAAAGCACATTTTTTAAAAACCCGAATTTCGACTGAATGTAATGTAATTTTTTTATTGATTTATCAACGCAATAAACGAGCAAGTATAATATAATAATATGAACATTTAAAGACATAAAGCACATTTTTTAAAAACCCGAATTTCGACTGAATGTAATGTAATTTTTTTATTGATTTATCAACGCAATAAACGAGCAAGTATAATATAATAATATGAACATTTAAAGGCATAAAGCATATTTTTTAAAAACCCGAATTTCGACTGACTCTGTCTAAAAATGACAGTGCGTCAATCTGACCTTCCCTAAAGAGTCTTTTATAATAAGATAAAGCATTGTCGATGGCACGATACTTTTTTCTTCGTGGGGCCACCTTCCCACCATGTCTCAACTGCAGAATTGTTGATTCTGTGAATGCTTGTTCTTTCTTAATGAAATCAACTAAGAAGAACAAGTTAGGATGGGTTCCGGCAATTGCCTTCTTCAACTTGCTGTGCTATCCTTCTACATGATTTGTGGTGCGATGGCCGACAGTCTCGTGATGGTTCCACACATTGAGGTTGCTACTCTCAACCCAGTTCGTCGTGACGTAGTCTGTGAACTTGGTAACTCTTGGGTCGACGTCTCTCTCCTCCAACGCTTCTTCCCATGCCTCTAATACAAGAAGCCATACGTCGCTGACCATATGTGGTGGTACAAATGGAAGGCCGATAGCACGTCGAACGACCGCATGAATGTTGTCATCTTGCTTGTAATCGTCTCTGAGGCTGCACTTTTCTGTTGCATACTTGTACACTGCTTGGGCGTAGTGGAAGTGACAGCCTTTGATGGTCGCAGAAGAGAAAACTTGTCGTAAAGCATTTTGTGCAGCAGTTTCGAAATCAGTAAAGATTGTTGCTGGTTGTAGGTGAATGTCTAAAGATGAAGCCTTCTGGCGTATGGTGCTGAAGAATTTTATATAAGTTGACTTGGTTTTATTAGGCAGCAAGCCATAGACTAATGGCAACATCTTATTGTCGACGAAAGCATGGATGGTATACAGCTGATAAAAGAGTTTCGGTGATTTCTCAAATGTCCCATCACAGAAAAACGAAGTCGCTTCGTCGAGGAGGTGTAAGTTTGACGCTGTGCTGAAAATGAGGCAGTTGACGTCGCTTGGATCTGACAGTAAAAACTGATCTCCTGCAGTTGTTTCCATGTAACTATCAGGTAAGCTGATTGCTGAGCGAGTTTTCGGAAGAGCCGGTATGGTTTTCGCACGAGACCTGTATAATGCTGATTTGATGCTATAGAATGTAGGAACTTTAGCAATGATGAGTGGGTCGGTATCCGATCTGAGAGAACCAAGCTCCTCTTGGTAAAGTGCGCTCACTGATTTGCTGTCGTGTCGAACGGTTTTCTTTAAATCTGCTAGGAAAGCATCGGCTACAATCTGCTCCATATCTGGTGGATGATTATGCTGCCCCATCGGCGAACTGATAAAATCGTTTTTCGTGTTGATAGTTGACCGACATCCTAAAGAATCTTTTTTAACGCAGTTCCAATGTATATTTGGTTGATTCTGAGACTTCACACGAAATTTATAACCACCATAAACTAAGTGTCTACCACCTCTCTTATTAGGGATGAAAGAAACATTTACTTGTTCACTTGCCATGATGAATTGAAGGAAATGTTGTTGATGTACAGCATGAAGGGTCATATTATATACTATTGAGATGTTTGAAGTTGTTTAGTTGTTTACAGTTGATCAATGTTAACTGATTGTTAATCACTTTGGGACCATGAACTCAGCCGGTGAAGAAGAGTTAATATCAATCAGTGGGATTAACAACTTGTTCACACCTCCACCGGCGATTAGTTTTGGTTTGTTTATTTAACCTCATCGGCGAAACGGGAATAAACCAACTTTTGAAACAGTTGATGGATGTTTTCTTAGCCTCAGCCAGCATGTGCAGGTCAAAAAGATTGTTTTTTTAAGCTTCACAAGTTTCATTTGAGGCTTGTTATGTGTTTTATGAGAATAATAATCGTCACTGATGTTGATTACAAGAAATTAATCTGTTTGTACATTAATTTATTGATGCATCTCCGTCAAGTTGTACCCGAAATGAACAATATTTATTTCGTATTTTCGTGCAAGATATTTAAATATGTTACTTACGAGAACTGTGTTAAAATATCTTGTGTGAAAACAGGAAAAAATATCGTTCAGTTAATTTTTCCAGCTGAATTTGTTCAACTGCAAAACAAATTAATTATCTTTATTTGTTAATTAGTTCAGCAATCTGAGTGTAATCATCAGTATCAGTGACTATCTGTCATATGTAATGATAACTATGTTTAGATTCTGAATATACTGGTATATCGTGGTATTCTTTTCAATATGGATACCAGTATTGAAATTTGAATACCGTGCAGCCCTAGATGAAGATGACTGATACTAAGCTATATTCCTATGAAAAAGATTCAAGAAGAAACAAATCCGACAGCCAATTTTGAATCGAACCTAACATCTATTTTAAGAATCGAAATCGAATCAAATATCAAGGCTTTGCAGGGCCCTAACTTTCAGTTCTTTACCTTGATGTGGTCTTGATTTCCTATGATCTCCATGATTCGATATGCATCACGATACACTCGTCAATCATTAAAAAGTGAGGACACAAGAAGCAAATCTGCAGTTATGGACCACCGGGTCACCCAGTGGTCCATAACTGCAGATTTGCTTCTTGAGTCCTCACATTTCTACTGAGATGTTGAGTACAGGGAAAAGTCTAATATTCACCCACACAATGGCCAAAAAACAAATCATACAGTTTGCTTCATTTCAATGAAATTAGATTTCTCAAACTTCTTGACAACAAAACATTGTGACACACTCTTCTGTGTTCCTTGAATTTGTGATTTGTTGGATCATAGTATATAACGGTTCAAGAGCGAAGTTTATGGTTTATGCTATTCAGTTCTAACAAATACCTGAGAGCAATGTAAATTCAGACCTCTACAATCCCGATATAGAAAAAAAACTACATATAATGGATGCGAATAGTCAACAATGAGGCCATTTTTGAAGTGTCATTAACAAAATATTCATGAAATTTTGGGTCCAAGTGTATCATGATAGAGTGCAAGCAAATTGTGATACATATCGTCAGAGAATGAATTGCGATACATTCGTTTCATGATTAATCATTTCAGCACTATTACTAATATGTGAAGTTTTGTGAAAATCACCACTGGTATTTATCACTATTTACTCTGTTACATTTAACAAGAATTCACGCATGTAAGGTGGACATTATTTGAATATCAGAACTTTAAATTTTCAGATTGGAGTCAACTAAATTCAGTTAGTGAGATAGACAGCTCTATGGATCATCAGTCAAAACAAGATGGTTCTAACCTCAGTTCTAATGATGCCAGATCAGAGGTGTATGAAAATAATGCAATCGAGGTATGTTCCACAATGTTTGTTTTTTTTAGGCCTGTCATGATTAATCGAGATGTTGACTAATCATCAGAAACACCCATAATCAACAGCAATTTCAAGATCAATGATTATGGGTTTTCAGGACTCCTTTACTGATGAATTATTAGTTATTACTCTCCTGCCCATCATGCTCATAAGAATTGTCAGAGACTAGAATATCAAAATACATTGTAATTGATTTCGGAAAGAAGTACAAAGATACAGCACATGACACCATATTTGGCATTCTAGAAAGTATGGGAGTACAAATAATTGCCCTTCTCAGTTTGCCAAGGAGTGCAATTGCCTTCTTAAATTTCAATGCAGCTATTTTTAGACACTTGACCACCTCAGGCCCAAACCTGAGCCTAGAGGCTCAGGTTTGGGCCTGAGGTAGTGAGGAGTCTGAATTTTTCTCCGAGAGTAGTAGGCATGCAGCATGCCTGCATGCCTAAAGCATGTCCGGCATGAGGAAGTAATGATAAAAAATATTGTCTATATAATAATTGTTTCTGGAGGTCACAGAATGTGATTAAAGTCCACTTTAATTGATTATTCTTTAAAAGTCGATCATGAAATTTCATTATCATGCCAGCCCTAGTTTTTTTTTAACTGTATTTGTAAATTCAGCTCACCTGATGAGCTTGACTTATCACTTGTCATCCATCATGAACTTTACAGTATCGACTTCACCTCCAAAACTAATGTGCCAAACTGAGCCAAATTTGGAATGTACATTCCTTATCACATGTCATTTCAAGTTTGTTCAAATAAGATTGCCATGCCCACAAGGGTCGTTACTCTGTTAGTTAAAAAATCTTCTTCAGAACACCAATCAGCATCTTTTGGTATTTGGTCTACATTTTTGGTGGGACCAGATTATAATTTGTTCAAATCAAGTTCCTGGATTCATATTTGGACTCCCAATTTTTTTTACTTTACTTTTAATAATCGCCTTCAGATCCACCAGTTATAATCTTTAGATATTTAGTACACTATGCTGCAAGCGACTATTACATGAGTCACCCAGGCCCGACTAAAGAGAAAAATATTAACCCTTAAAGGGAACGTGGTGACTCAGTGGTAGACTCTTGGTCTTCTATGCTAGAGGTCCCGAGTTCGATCCCTGTCCGGGACGACCCATGTTGTGTCCTTGGGCAAGGCACTTTATCCTAGTTGCCTACATGGGGGCACGATGACGCTGTGCACTAAAGCGTACTGCACGTCGATGGCGCACATGTCTTCAGCCACTGTAACCCTGTTTGAAGGGAGCATGGACAGAGATAATGTTGAGGAGCTGACAGTTGCACGGTGATTCTCTCCGGGTACTCTGGCTTCCTTCACCCATAAAACTGTTACGATGTCGATTAGCCATTGTGCATAAGTAATGTGACCTTAAAACACCAATAAATAAATAAATTAACCCTTAAAGGCCTATTTCCAACTTTTACAACTTCAGAATAGGTGCTCTTAACGTGCCATCATGAGGGGGTTCTGCTGACAATAGGCAAATTATCTAGGCAGTGGTTTCTAGTTACAGTCTTGGCTGCCTGTTAAGGCAGGCAAGATGTAACTAGAAATCACTGCCAAACCTCTGGATGTATAAAGGCTGTGTCCTTGTGTGAATTCAGGACATTTGTCCAGGCCCTTCAGGGTTAAACATGCCTGATATATTGCAGACTTTGACTGTGTTAATTAAATTGGACAAGACATTTGAAGTGAAAGGGATTAACACCCAAGTCTCAGTGAAGCATAATCTTGGTGATAATAGTGGAAAGGAAAGGATTAGAATTAACAACTGCACATCGATGTATTGTCACAGAAACACAGACCATCAGTTCAATTTCATTCAAGGTTGATTTAAAACAAACTGTTTTCTTAGCAGTATCGACTGTGTTTGCAATTGCCTGGTGAATGAAATAATGCGAGGAATTTGCAATTTCATAGAAAATTTCAAAAATAACCCCTCCCCCCCCCCCCTCCCCCCCCCCCCCCCCCCTCACACACACACACCTGAACTCTTTTTTGCCTTTCTGTGTAATGTGACATTTTTTATCAAAAGTCCCTTTGAAAGCTCTCTGTGGGAGCAGAAAATAAGTATTTTTATACTAATAACCAATGGCCCAGACTTAGCTTGTGCAAACTCAATATTATCAAGGGCCAAACACAAACTTTGAACCCCCCAATCCCCCAAATTTGCATACAATACCGAAAATTAAAAGTCCTATCTGGCCTTCCATACTTTTACTATCTGCTCATATGCAGTACTCAAGAGACCAGAATTGGCGCAAACATTATTCTTTGTTTGGCCCAGAGTCAGTAAACATCTCAACTGACATCTGTACTTTAAATCTCTCTTTTGGTGGATGCCAGACACAAATCAGTGAAGTATATGGTGGATTCAAGGCAGTAAATGGATGATGGAAGTGAACAACGGTGGTTTGAGACATTCAGGGCTTTAACTTTTAAATAATATAAAAATTATTTCATGTTCCCCAATTTTGGGATATATGCCTTGACGTCATTAGTTTTGCTAATGATTTACCTACTGTTGATTATGTGTTCCTTCCCTATCCTTCCATGAACCCTCCAATTAAACTTCTAAGCTTTCTGGCTGTTCTTTTTTATTGAAATTTTTTATTAAATTCCTTAGGAGTTTAACATGTTGTACAGAATGTTTATCCCCACTATTACGTCCTCACCCTAGGGGTAATGGGCCATTTTTGTCTTGCATCTCCTACCGGATGCATTGTTTTTTCTTCACATGAAGATCTAGCTTTGCATCAGGTATCAGTTAATTATTTACTGACTTGGGCGTTTGGTGTTCCTTTTGTCTAGTTTCCGGTTTTTCTACCCTGACGTTGTTTACTTTTAACAATGCCCTTAACAGGTAATATTCAGGGTTTTATTTCATCACAATCATATTAGGATACATTTATTAATATTCCAATAGTGTAGCTTTAATATTTTGGTGTTGTCCACATTTAGACTCTATCGGGATGCCCTTGGGCTCGTGTGGTTCCCTTAGGGAACTCAGGTGTTTCCCAAAAAAATTTCAGAAAAAATTTTGGTTTAATTTATTTCGAAATTATTTTTGATTTTCTTTGTCATGTATCCTTATATTGTATGATTATAGGTTAGATGATAGGAGTGCAGTGAACTTGTTGGATTATAATTGTTTATGAATTACTGCTCTCTGTGTAGGGCATGATAGTCTGCATCGGATTTACATGTTTGTTGCCTTGCCTATTGTCACTGATTCTGGTCCTATTGGTGTGGTCAGGGTTGACACATTAGGACACTAACATTGGAAGTTGGTGTCACGCTGTGTATTCGCATTGAAGTTCCGATATCGGGGCTGTCACTGCAAGATAATTTGATTTCTCAGTTTCTTTTCCAGAGGAACAAGAACATGGTGATGGTATTGTGACACCCATCCAAAATGTGCTGCTGTCGTCACGCTCTGAGGAGTTAATAGAACTATCTGCTAAGGTGCTCTTGAATATATAAGGCCTCTTATTCCAGCATTTAGCTCGACCGGTCAGGTGGTTGCCCATAAGTGGGAACCGTAATACCAGGTATGTCCGATGCGGTTGAGGAGAGTGTAGATGTGGGTAGAGCAAGCACCTTTTAATGAAAAGCTCACCCAGCGACGACGGCAAAATAAGGGGAAGAAGTCTGCAAGTTTATCTTCGGGAAGCTTGGCGAGGTCTGCATCAGACCACGAGCGGAAGAACCTTCTCTGACCCAGTAACAGTCGGGGTCGACTATTGCTTTG
Organism: Pictodentalium vernedei; assembly: GCA_031216915.1. Lineage (NCBI taxonomy): Eukaryota > Metazoa > Mollusca > Scaphopoda > Dentaliida > Dentaliidae > Pictodentalium > Pictodentalium vernedei. The sequence continues at coordinate 516,558,745 of CM062297.1, forward strand.
AGAAACTTGCACTGAGTCGGCGCTAATGTCCTCCCTGGCTGCTCAGAACGCTCCTTCTACACTGCAGCCGGGGTTGGCTGCAGTTACAGCTTCTTCTTCCTCCGCCTTAGCGAAGCATATGCGACCACACACTAGCTACCCGACGAAAGATGTTAATGCAGCTGATTGAAGACGCTCCAGTCTTTACCCTCGGAAGAAAAAAGATAAAGAAGAAGGAAAAGAAATTCGGTCTATCCAGTAGCTAGTGATTCGAGGCTTGATACATCGGGACGTTCGACGAAGAGAACGGCGGCCAGATCTCCATCCTGGGAGCAACATGCAGCGGGAAATAAGCCTCTGCTCCACAAGCCTCCGTAACGGACTTGCCGTCGCAATTTGTGCAACTTATCGCAGCTGATAAACCCAGCAAGGGGCACCTGTCAGCAGAACGGTGATGAGCCGTTGGACGGTGCTGGGTCGGGCCAGTCAATTGTGCGTGCAGAAGAAGTCAGAAGTTTCTCTTTGGGACGAGAACCCTCTCCGACCCGTTAACAATCGGGGTCGACTGTGTCCGTTGTGATAAACCATATTGAGTCGGAACACGCATCAAAATGTTCCTTCCACACTGCAGCCGGCAGCAGTTATGGCTTCTTCTACTTACATGGAAGCTCACGAAAGAGGATTAGCCTAGAAGTTTCTAAGTGGGATGCTCTGCGAGATCTGGGGACAGATTGCGAGTGCAGAGCATTTTTAGCTCAACTTGACAAAGTCAAGCTGAGCTATTGCCATCACTTCTCGTCCGTCGGTGTACGTACGTACGTACGTACGTTAGTATGTTAGTACGTTAGTACGTACGTCCACAATTTCCTTTGGCACACCTCACAGGTCGCATTTATGATCAGATGACTTTGAAACTTGGCGTGCTTGTTTGGGGTGACCTCTAGATGGGAGCTATCGATTTTCTTCAATTTCCGTCAAAAAATGTTGCCGCGGCCAACGTTCTTAGAACTTAGTTTAGTCAAACCACAATATTTCCCTTTGGCACACCCTACAGGGCACATTTATAATTTGATTGCTTTGAAACCTGGTATGCTTATTTAGGGTGACCTCTAGATGGGAGCTATCGATTTTCTTCAATTTCCGTCAAAAAATGTTGCCGCGGCCAACGTTCTTAGAACTTAGTTTAGTCAAACCACAATATTTCCCTTTGGCACACCCTACAGGGCACATTTATAATTTGATTGCTTTGAAACCTGGTATGCTTGTTTGGGGAGACCTCTAGATGGGTGCTATCGATTTTCTTCAATTTCTGTCAAAAAATGTTGCTGCGGCCAACGTTCTTAGAACTTAGTTTAGTCAGAAGACTCAATATTTCCCTTTGGCACACCCTACAAGGTACATTTATGATCGGATTGCTTTGAAACCTGGCATGCTTGTTTGGGGTGACCTCTAGATGGGAGCTATCGATTTTCTTCAATTTCCATCAAAAAATGTTGCCGCAGCCAACATTCTTAGAACTTAGTTTAGTCAGACCACAATATTTTCCTTTGGCTCACCCTGCAGGGCACATTTATGATTAGATTGCTTTGAAACCTGGTATGCTTATTTACGGTGACCTCTAGATGGGAGCTATCGATTTTCTTCCATTTCCGTCAAAAAATGTTGCCACGGCCAACGTTCTTAGAATTTAGTCTAGTCAGACCACAATATTTCCCTTTTATACACCCTACAGGGTACATTTATGATCGGATTGCTTTGAAACCTGGCATGCTTGTTTGGGGAGGCCTCTAGATGGGAGCTATCGATTTTCTTCACTTTCTGTCAAAAAATGTTGCCACTGGCAAAAAAATGACATTGGTACCAGTGATCTTCAATTTTGCCATTTCATTTATAACTTACCAAGTTCAAGTTTGTCAAGTTGAGCTACAGTGTCATTGACACTTTCATTCTTCCTGTTAACAGTCGGGGACGACTGTTTTGTGTTAGAAACTTCAATGAATAGGAGCATCCATCCAATGTGGCGAGTCGGGATGCTTCTTCCACATTTCACCCAGGGTTGGCTGTGGTTACGGCTTCCTCTTCTTCCATGGATATGCACGATAGTGTATAGATGCCTACAAGTTTCTGATGGAACTCTCGGCAAGGTCTGGAGCAGACTGTGAGCTGGAGAATCCTCTCCTTTCCATCAGTAGTCAGGGTCAGCTGTTTTTGGTTCGAGAAACTTTAGTGAGTTGGGACGCCCATTACCCTCACTACGGAAGTGGGATTTCTGGCTAAGAATCAGATTCCAGACAAGCTGTCTGAGCCTATTATCATTAAGGCTCAGCCATCCTTGGACAACCGTAGACCTTTGCTGTGTCCAGTCAGGGCTATGCGCATACATAAACGTCGATCAGATTTTATTAGAAAAGGAAGAAAACGTTTCTTTCTTTGATTCCTAACAGGAAAGATATTTCTGTTCATTCAGTTGCTAGATGGATTCAGTTGGCAATACGCATTGCCTTTGAAAATCTATCTTCAGATCAACGTTCTGTTAATAAGATATTAGCGCACGAGGTTAGAGTGTTCTCCACTTCTTGTGCTTATTCTAACAGTATAGCCATTACTGATCTCATGAAGGCTGCGTACTGGACACAGCCCTCTTCATTTACCAAGTTTTACCTGAGAAATTTAGAGTCCATCTCCAGTGACCTTAGATATTTAGGTCCTCTTTCTGTTGCTTAGAATGTCGTCCTTTAATGGTTACATCTGTAGTTATTTAGGCAGCCCATTCCAGCAGTGACGCTGTTCCACTGCCCTCTTCGTTCTGAGGACATGTACCTCAGAACAAGGGGAAGGGAGGGGGGATGGTTTTTTCCCTTATGATCATCTGGCTTTATAGTGAAAAGCAAGGGAAGACCTCCTCCGGTGTCAGTCCTGAGTCGGTGCTGGGATGGTTTTAATGTGTAGCTCGGCCTGAAGCAATATACTATGTCTCATTTATGTACTGTTTTTAAAGTGTAGCTCACTGTGAAGCATTTGTTTATGTCACGTGTCAAATGGCATTAATATACAATCCTCGGACACTTTTAAATGAGTATAAAGAGTCTCTTTTAAATGAGTATAAAGAGTCTCATTCTCTTTATATATTGGCTTTCCTTCACCGAATTAGCATAACGGGTTGTGCTGGCATTAAATGGAGGATTATATATTATGTAATGCTCAATTACATTGTTGGTTTTATGCCTTTCTGTTTTCTTGTAAAGGAGAAAGACATATATAATTCCTATCTTCTTTTATTCTCCTTTAGGAGATATACTTTACTGAAGTTATTGAGAGATTAGATTTTCCTTTATGTCCTTGGCCCTCCAGCCTTTTACTATTCAGCTAGTCTGGGCCATTGGTTGTTGTATAAAAGTATTATAAATTTTAAGTAATTTGTATATTTTTTATACTTACAAATGGCCCAGATGGGTATGGCCCTCCCATGAGAGGGGACTCATACCTCCCCACTGAGTTATAACATATAACAGGCAATTATAGAAAGAATGATGGTTTGTGTCAATTTCGGTGTCTTCCTGGATACTGCGCATGCGCAGATCTAAAAAGTATGGAGGACCAGATAGGACATTATTTTTTCGGTTTTGCATGCGAATTTTGGGGATTGAGGGGCAAATTTTGTGTTTGGCCCTGGATTATTTTTATGCCCCCCCCCCCCCCCCCCCTGACTTGACTCGGGTGGCATATGGTGATTGAAGTGTGTGTGTGTCCGAGCCAATAACTCGAAAACTGTTAGGTCCAGTCATCAAACTTCACACAATTATAAAGGAGGATGTGTCACACACCATAGTCGGGTTCGTACCTTCAAGGTCAAGGTCACATTTCAAGGTCACAATAAAAATCGGTCAATATTCATGTCTCGGCCATAACTCAGAAATGAATCATAGTACAATTGTTAAACTTTCTACAAATGTTAAGTACAGTCAGAAGGTGTATTGCGTATAATAGTTTCCGCCGTATCTGCAAGGTGAAGGTCACAAGGGGAGGTCACAAGGGGGGGGGGGCATGTGTTACCTTAGTAACATTCTTCTTGTTTGAGTTATCACCAGCTAGTCTGGGCCATTGGTAAGTATAAAAAATATACAAATTACTTAAAAGTTATAATTTTTTGAGGCACAAAATGAAAATTTGTAGTTATTCAAGAAAATATTTTCAGCGCCTTCTGCTATTCTATTTTTGTCGTGAGTTAACACTTTAAACAAAACACACAATATCAGAATGTCTCTTTTTCTTCAAATGTTTAAAAAATTCCAACAAAACCATATCATATGAGTCCTGATTGGATCAAGCTTAACAAGCTCATTCCAGTGAACAGGTCACATTATATGATTTTAGCAAAATTCTTAAAATATTTTTTTTGGCTGCCCAGTTTAATAGTTTGTTAATTACGTGGGTGGATGTGGATGATTTGTTAGGTAAAGGTTTAAAAGAAGATTTTTGTTCTTCGTATTTTGCAGGGAGATTACCTGGGATTGTATGATGGTTATGAAAGCTATGATGGGAGTGATGCTAGTTCAGATGAAGAGGATCATTCAATTGATCATCCAGCTATATCCACTACCCCTTTGACAACAGCAGACAAACAGACTCCTTTCAGATTCATTAATGGAAAAGATGGAATGGGTGAAATAAGCTTTTATTATTTTACTTCAGATGTCTCATTAACTCTTTATCCAATGCACACAATATAAAAATTTATTATTTTAAATATTTTTCAAAGTTTTCCAAAAATTTCAACAAAACCATATGTGATTTCCCAATGGAAGATGCTTGATGAGCTCATTTTGTTGGGGAGTGACTTGGTATGGGCTCGCTGGAAATTTTTTTAAATTTATTTTTAGCTGCTCAATTTGGATATTGCTATAGACATATGCAGTTGATTCATTGCGTAAAGCATTGAACCCTTATCTAACAAAATAGATTATGCTTGCTTAAATTATACAGTACTGGAATTACAAACATGGTCTCTATCTCAAATCTGGATCTGGTCACAAAACACACTCACACATTGGGTCCAGAAATCAAGAAAGAATCAAAGAAATACAAGCAAATTAGCATTTGAGCTTCAGTATCCCCTTATTTCGTTTTCCACAGGTGATTTCTACACGGTTGTGTGAAGGAAAATTTTCAACCAAATTGTGATCCAGATGAATGAGTGTGCTTTTGTAAACCCAGTACTATATCATTAAAAGGTCTTGTTAACTCACATGACAAAGTCAGGGTGAGCTATTGCTATCACTTGGCATGTGTTGTCTATTGGTCGTCCATTAGCTTTTGCAAATCAGTCTTCTTCAGCCTCAAATCCAACCAAGCTTGGCACAATTTATCTGCGGTCTTTACTCTTCCCAGACTGTTTGAAAGAAGTTGTTAAGCCCAGTGAGCTGGGGGCAGTTCCCAGAAAGCCCCAAATTCTTTAAAAAAAAAGTATTCTCATAAATGACCAGACCTGATGCTTTGAGATTTGGTATGTAACTTTCTTTAGTGATGGAGGTTCAAGTTTGTTAAAAGAGAGTTTTTTGGGCAATATTAGGGCTCATGATGGAATGGGCAAACTTAATGGCCTTGCCCAAAAATTTTATTTTCATAACCGATGTGCTAATATAAACCAAATATGCTATTCAGTATTATTTGGTGACATGTATTTGATTTTTACAGGGAACCCAAATTTTAACTTAGTGCATTATGAGGAAATTTCTTTAGAAATCTTCTTTGGATCCACTAGTCAGAGTGCTTTCATATTTGGTATACAACATCTCTAGTGGGATGAGTTTCAAGTTAGTTCAAATCTAGTCCCAGGGTTAATATTTGGGCTCCCTATGGGGGCCGGAATTGGCCGTGTAGCTGAAGAATTAGAAATTTTTGAATGAGTACCCTCTGTAGGTGTGTTACTAAGATTCATCCACATAGATTGTATCAATGGGCTGCATAGGGGTGCTCCACTTTTTACATTATGATTAACTGAAGAAAAGGCATGATGCTTGGGCTGTTTTAGTCACTCCTGAGGGGCTCTAGGATTGACAATGGGTCATATGGAGATTGATTGCTTAATGTAGATTCATTTTTGGGGTCTGTTTATATCAGGTTCTGTTCAAGGTGAGCGCTTCAGGCCCCGTCGGTCCTCTTGTTTGGACTTAGAATTCAACTATCTATTAACATTTTTGGTGACTCCAGTTTGGATCACTTGATCTCAACCAACCAAAGTTGGTACAATTTAAAATGGCTAACAGGCATAATTAGCCATGCCTGAAGGTGCTCTTGTTGACATGTGGCTAGCCACATTTTGTTGGAAAGTCATATAACCACTTTCTTAAAAAAATGAGCCACATGAACTATCATGAGAACGAATGAACGTCCATCTATCCATCCATGTTGTGATGTCGGCATGACAACTTGAACAAATGTAATCTGATTTTTACCAAATTTCTTCTGTGCATTCTACTCGAGAATATTTTTGATGAGTTTGAAAACAAGTCCTGTCTAAAATACTTTTTGAGTTATGCCTCTTAGATTGTTTTCATTTTCATCTTGCGGGCGCTGTCGGCATGATAATTTGAATAAACGTGAGTTCTACTGGAGGATGTTTTAAGTTTGAAAACCAATGTCGTCCAAATTTCTTTTCAGGAGTTATTCCTCTTAGATTTTTTTCTTGTTTGAATTTAATGATAACCTGAATAAACGTTATGCATTTTTAGCTCAACTGGACAAAGTCAAGCTGAGCTTTTGCTGCCACTTCATGTCTGCCGGCGTACGTACGTACGTCCACAATTTACTTTGGCACACCGCACAGGTCGCATTTTTGATTAGATCACTTTGAAACTTGGTATGCTTGTTTGGGGTGATCTCTAGACGGGAGCTATCGATTTTCTTCCATTTTCATCAAAAAATCTTGCCCCTGGCCTGGGCCTTTGAACTTAGTTTAGTCAGACCTCAATATTTCCCTTTGGCACACCCCACAGGGCACACATTTATAATCAGATTTCTTTGAAACCCGGTATGCTTATTTGGGGTGACCTCTAGATGGGAGCTGTCGATTTTCTTCCATTTCCGGCAAAAAATATTGCCGCTGGCAATGACCTTTGAACTTAGTTTAGTCAGGCATCAATATATTCCTTTGGCACACCCTACAGGACACATTTATGATCAGATTTGTTTGAAACTTGGTATGCTTGTTTGGGGTTACCTCTAGATGGGAGCTATCGATTATCTTCCATTTCATTAAAAAAAATGCCGCTCAGGATCACAGATCCAATGTCGAGTTGTGACCTTGACCTTTGACCTGGCGAGTCCCAGGTCAATAGGGTTCTTCCTCGCACCAAGGCCAACACACCTATGAAGTTTCAGGACTCTAGGTTGAACCACTATCAAGTTCTCATCCGGAAACCAATTGTTGCGATATACTATGTTCAAGGTCACTGTGACCTTGACCTTTGACCTGGTGAGTCCAACATCAATAGGGTTCTTCCTCGCACCAAGGCCAACACGCCTGTAAAGTTTCATGGCTCTAGGTTGAACCACTATCAAGTTATCATCCGGAAACCAATTGTTGCGATATACTATGTTCAAGGTCACTGTGACCTTGACCTTTGACCTGGTGAGTCCAAGATCAATAGGGTTCTTCCTCGCACCAAGGCCAACATACCTATGAAGTTTCATGACTCTAGGTTGAACCACTATCAAGTTATCATCCGGAAACCAATTGTTGCGATATACTATGTTCAAGGTCACTGTGACCTTGACCTTTGACCTGGTGAGTCCAAGATCAATAGGGTTCTTCCTCGCACCAAGGCCAACACACCTATAAAGTTTCATGACTCTAGGTTGAACCACTATCAAGTTATCATCCGGAAACCAATTGTTGCGATATACTATGTTCAAGGTCATTGTGACCTTGACCTTTGACCTGGTGAGTCCAAGATCAATAGGGTTCTTCCTCGCACCAAGGCCAACACACCTATGAAGTTTCATGACTCTAGGTTGAACCACTATCAAGTTATCATCCGGAAACCAATTGTTGCGATATACTATGTTAAAGGTCACTGTGACCTTGACCTTTGACATAGCGAGTCCAAAATCAATAGGGTTCTTCCCCTCACCAAGGCCAATCTACCTATGAAGTTTCATGAATGTGAGTTGAACCATTATCAAGTTATCATCCGGAAACCAATTGTTTAAGATTTACTATGTTCAAGGTCACTGTGACCTTGACCTTCGACGTAGCATGTCCAAAATCAATAGGGTTCTTCCTCCCACCAAGACCAACCTACGTATGAAGTTTAATGAATGTGAGTTGAACCACTATCAAGTTATCATCCGGAAACCAATTGTTTACGCCCGCCTGCCCACCCGCCCGCCCGCCATTCACCAAACTATAAGTCGAGTTTGACTTCGTCACAACTCGACTAAAAATGTTGCCGCTGGCAACTGCCTTTGAACTTAGTTTAGTCAGACCTCAATATTTCCCTTTGGCACACTCCACAGGGTTCATTTACAATCGGATTTCTTTGAAACCGGTATGCTTATTTGGGGTGACCTCTAGATGGGAGCTATCGATGTTCTTCCATTTCCGGCAAAAAATGTTGCTGCTGGCAATGACCTTTGAACTTAGTTTAGTCAGGCATCAATATATTCCCTTGGCACACCCAATAGGACACATTTATGATCAGATTGGTTTGAATCTTGGTATGCTTGTTTTTGGTTACCTCTAGATGGGAGCTATCGATTATCTTCCATTTCCCTCGAAAAATATTGCCGCTGGCAATGACCTCTGATGAACTTTGTGCACTAATGCATCAATATTTCCTTTTGGCACACCCTGTAGGGCACATTTATAATCAGATCAATTTGAAACTTGGTATGCTTGTTTGGGGTGACCTCTAGATGGGTACTATCGATTTTCTTCCATTTCTGTCAAAAAATGTTGCCGCTGGCAATGGCCTTTGAACTTAGTTTAGTCAGACCTCAATACTTCCTTTCAGCACACCCTACAGGGCACATTTATAATCAGATTTCTTTGAAACCTGGTATGCTTATTTGGGGTGACCTCTAGATGGGAGCTATTGATTTTCTTCCATTTTCGGCAAAAAATGTTGCCACTGGCAATGACTATTGAACTTAGTTTAGTCAGGCATCAATATATTCCTTTGGCACACCCTACATGACACATTTATTATCAGATCAGTTTGAAACTTGGTATGCTTGTTTGGGGTTACCTCTAGATGGGAGCTATCGATTATCTTCTATTTCCGTCCAAAAATGTTGCAACTGGCAACGACCTTTGATGAACTTAGTGCACGTATGCATCAATATTTCCCTTTGGCACACCCTGCAGAGCACATTTATAATAGGATCAATTTGAAACTCGATATGCTTGTTAGTCGAGTTGTGACGAAGTCAAACTCGACTTATAGTTTGGTGAATGGCGGTCGGGCATCCGGGCGGGCGGGCAGGCGGGCGGACGGGCGTAAACAATTGGTTTCCGGATGATAACTTGATAGTGGTTCAACTCACATTCATTAAACTTCATACGTAGGTTGGTCTTGGTGAGAGGAAGAACCCTATTGATTTTGGAATGCTACGTCGAAGGTCAAGGTCACAGTGACCTTGAACGTAGTAAATCTTAAACAATTGGTTTCCGGATGATAACTTGATAATGGTTCAACTCACATTCATGAAACTTCATAGGTAGATTGGCCTTGGTGAGGGGAAGAACCCTCTTGATCTTGGACTCGCTACGTCAAAGGTCAAGGTTAACGTGACCTTGAACATAGTAAATCACAACAATTCCTTTCCGGATGATAACTTGATAGTAGTTCAACCTACATTCATGAAACTTCATAGGTGGGTTGGCCTTGGTGCGAGGAAGAACACTATTGATCTTGGACTCACCAGATCAAAGGTCAAGGTCACAGTGACCTTTAACATAGTATATCGCAACAATTGGTTTCCGGATGATAACTTGATAGTGGTTCAACCTAGAGTCATGAACCTTCATAGGTGTGTTGGCCTTGGTGCGAGGAAGAACCCTATTGATCTTGTTTTGGACTTGCTAGATCAAAGGTCAAGGTCACAGTGACCTTGAAAACATTAAATCATAAACAATTGGTTTCCAGATGATAATTTGACATAATTTGACAATGGTTCCCCACACGTTCATGAAACTTCATAGGTAGGTTGGCATTGGTGCAAGAAATAGCCCTATTTATTTTGCAATCACTAGGTCAAAGGTCATGGTCACAGTGGCTCTTCACATAGTAAATTGTAAACAATTGGTTTCCGGACGATATGTTGATAATGATTAAACCCACTTTTGTGCTGTCACAACTGAACATTGGATCGGTGATCCTAGCGGCATTTTTTGGTGTAACCTCTAGATGGGAGCTATTCATTTTCTCCCATTTCTGGTAAAAAATGTTGCTGCTGGCTACAACCTTTGAACTTAGTTTAGTCACGCATCAGTATATTCCTTTGGCTTGCACTCAGGGCACATTTATGTCAATTTTATGATAGGATCGCTTGAAACTTGGTGTGCATGTTCTGGGTGGCCTCTAGATGTTAGCTGTTGATTTCTTTTCATTTCCATATAAAATTATTGCTGTTAGCACCAGCCTTTGGACAACATATCCCTTTTGTACTCTCTACAGGGTATATTTATGAATTTCCATAAAAAAGATAAAAAGACCATTGCCATCAGCTATGACCATCAAACTTAGTGCATTTATGCATTAATATCTTCCTTTGGCATGCCTCAGAGGGCGCATTCATTATCAGGTTGTTTTGATACTTCATATGCTTATTCAGGGTGACAGAGATAGGAGCTATCAATTTTCTTTTCATTTCTATCAAAAACTGTGGCTTTTAGCAACAATCTTTGAATCTATTGCATTTGTGCATTTACATTCTTTTTTGACATGACCTACAGGGCACATTTATCATAGGATTGTTTTTGGACTTGGCGTGCTCGTTACGCAAAACCTCTACATGTAGATTCATTTCTGTGAAAAAAGTTGCCATTTACAATGACCTCCGAACTTACTGCATTTGTGTATCAACATTCTTCCTTTAGCCAGCCTTACAGTTTACATTTAAAAACGCATGAATTGCTCCGATGTTGTGCACACACAATGCTGTTATGTTGAAGTTTCACCGAATAATATTGGAACCAATAATCTTCAAATTTACCATTTCAAGTTTGTCAAGTTGAGCTACAGTGTCATTGACACTTTCATTTTGTAACTGCATTTGTCCAATGCCTCGAAGATTGTTTTCCAGTTTTAGTAGTTCAGATGCTAGCACAGATTCCTTTTAGCCACTGTAGCTCGACCTCAGCATCTCTGATGTGAAGCTGTTGTTATTACAGGCTGCCTGGGACAAATATTTGTTACATACTATAGAGTATCTTTATGAGTTGGAGAGTCAAACTGACTGGAAAAATGCTGTTATTTAAAAGTGATTCTTACACTTAAGGAACATATTAAAAAGCTCTCTCTGTCCACACTAACTCCCTATCAAATCTGTGTAGACATCTTGATCCAGGGGAGCATTTTAACCTGGTAATATAATGGGCATTGTTTCCTGAAACAATTTAATTCTGAATTTGTAAAAAAGAACGATGAATGTAATTAATGTCTGAAATGTTTCACCATTAACAATAGTATGTACCCTAGATTTGGGGTTACAGAATCAGAGGCAGATAACCAATTTGTCAAAACTAAATGTGCATCATTTGGTATCCTTCATTTGATTACCAGATCTTGGATAAAAGTTTGGTAATATTGCCTTTGGTATTTATATGTTAACACTTCCAGAAGCCTGATTATAATGACAATAAAACTTAGTCGAAGAAATGTTTTGACATTATACATTGGCAGAAAAGGCATCTCATTTCCTTAACTGGAAGTTTGCTTGAAGCTCATATTTGGACTTTACTCTAACTGCAGATACCCCATCTTTAAGATATCATATTCTGTGAATGTTCTTCATTTTATCTGTGAAGAGAAATTATTTAGTCTGCATGAATTTGCCACGTTACAATTTATGGGAGAGATATATGCAGCCACTCTCCCATAAATTGTAACAAGACAATGATGGATGCGGCTGATTAATTGGGTAAAGGTTAAATTAAGTGTATTACAACACAGTGCATTAATGGTGAACATCTATATTAGTATTACTTTTGCCTTTCTGTTGCTTTAAAAATCTGAAATGGGGGTTACTTGAAGGCAACCTTATTTTGACGCCTTGATTTCTAAATTTTAAATCCTTTGATCAGTACTAAACTCACTACCAAGCCATGTCTTGTTTCGAAGGGCTTAGCTTAGGTGCAGGGAGCATAATCAGGGGTGAGTTTGTCACCCAGTGATGATCTGATTGACACAATTTCAAATCAAGGAGGCCATTGAATCCTGTCCTTCAGTCATATATATATACAATGACACCAGAAGTCTATTGAAAATAGGGTCTAATTTTCATGTGCAGTACAAAATGAATTGTGCACAGAAGCCTGCATGTTTTTTTTTTAATTTTCAGCGACTTGTGAAATGTGTGGAGCAGTTGGAATAAAGCATGCGTTTTATTCAAAGTCAAAACGATTTTGCAGTTTATCATGTTCAAGAAGTTTTGCCAATTTACAAAGGGAAGGCAAGCTCCCAGCCAGCTTGCCAAACCAGGTTTGTTTTATGCAATGAGTGAAAAAGTGCATGTGTTATAGCAGTGTTTTTTGTATCTGTAGTTTAGTATAACATTAAGCAACAGCCATCTTATGTTGACATTAGATTATGAATTGACACTTTGAGGATGGGTTCTTCTCAGTCTCAAAAAGCATATTATGGACTGAAAGGTAGGCCTCACATTTTGAGGCAAGCAGCTGCCCTTGCTCTCTTGGTTTAACCTGTTTTGAAAATGAGGGGTGCAGCAAATGCCCAACCAGAAAATGTTGATAAACTTAAGGATTCTGAAAGACATGTTGGCACATCAAATCTAATAGAAATAGATTAAATCTCTTTTAATCCTTAACTATCTGGGCATTTTTAGTCGAGTTGTGACGAAGTCAAACTCGACTTATAGTTTGGTGAATGGCGGGCGGGCGGGCGGGCGGGCGGGCGTAAACAATTGGTTTCCGGATGATAACTTGATAGTGGTTCAACTCACATTCATTAAACTTCATACGTAGGTTGGTCTTGGTGGGAGGAAGAACCCTATTGATTTTGGACATGCTACGTCGAAGGTCAAGGTCACTGTGACCTTGAACATAGTAAATCTTAAACAATTGGTTTCCGGATGATAACTTGATAATGGTTCAACTCACATTCATGAAACTTCATAGGTAGATTGGCCTTGGTGAGGGGAAGAACCCTATTGATTTTGGACTCGCTACGTCAAAGGTCAAGGTCACAGTGACCTTTAACATAGTATATCGCAACAATTGGTTTCCGGATGATAACTTGATAGTGGTTCAACCTAGAGTCATGAAACTTCATAGGTGTGTTGGCCTTGGTGCGAGGAAGAACCCTATTGATCTTGGACTCACCAGGTCAAAGGTCAAGGTCACAGTGACCTTGAACATAGTATATCGCAACAATTGGTTTCCGGATGATAACTTGATAGTGGTTCAACCTAGAGTCATGAAACTTTATAGGTGTGTTGGCCTTGGTGCGAGGAAGAACCCTATTGATCTTGGACTCACCAGGTCAAAGGTCAAGGTCACAGTGACCTTGAACATAGTATATCGCAACAATTGGTTTCCGGATAATAACTTGATAGTGGTTCAACCTAGAGTCATGAAACTTCATAGGTATGTTGGCCTTGGTGCGAGGTAGAACCCTATTGATCTTGGACTCACCAGGTCAAAGGTCAAGGTCACAGTGACCTTGAACATAGTATATCGCAACAATTGGTTTACGGATGATAACTTGATAGTGGTTCAACCTAGAGCCATGAAACTTTACAGGCGTGTTGGCCTTGGTGCGAGGAAGAACCCTATTGATGTTGGACTCACCAGGTCAAAGGTCAAGGTCACAGTGACCTTGAACATAGTATATCGCAACAATTGGTTTCCGGATGAGAACTTGATAGTGGTTCAACCTAGAGTCATGAAACTTCATAGGTGTGTTGGCCTTGGTGCGAGGAAGAACCCTATTGACCTTGGACTCGCCAGGTCAAAGGTCAAGGTCACAACTCGACATTGGATCTGTGATTCTGAGCGGCATTTTTTTTTTAATTTTTACTACACACCACATCTTATGAGTCTAGTGGATTAGCTGTGTTTTCTAGCCAAGTCTTTGCTGCTTATAGAGGCAGCCAAGACTTGACTTGAAACCACTGCCAACATAATTTGAGTAATGTCCACTGAAGCTTTTCTTAATTGTATGTTGATGTACCTGTTCTGAAACTATACATTTTTAGTCGAGTTGTGACGAAGTCAAACTCGACTTATAGTTTGGTGAATGGCAGGTGTGCGGGTGGCGTAAACAATTGGTTTCCAGATGATAACTTGATAATGGTTTGAGCCACGTTCATGAAACTTCATAGGTAGGTTCGCATCGGTGAGAGGAAGAACCCTATTCATTTTGGACTTGCTTGGTCAAAGTTCAAGGTCACAGTGACCTTGAACATAGTAAATTGTAAACAATTGGTCTCCAGATAATAACTTGACTATGGTTCAACCCACATTCATGAAACTTCATATGTAGGTTGGCCTTCGTGAGAGGAAGAACCCTATTTAATTTGGACTCACAAGGTCAAAGTTCAAGGTCACAGTGACCCTGGACATAGTAAATGAAAACAATTGGTTTCCAGATGATAACTTGATAATGCTTCGACACACATTCATGAAACTTCATAGGTAGGTTGGCATCAGTGAAAGGAAGAACCCCATTTTTGAGTTGCTAGGTGAAAGGTCAAGGTCACAGTGACCTTCAACACAGTAAATCGTAAACAACTGGTTTCCAGATGATAACTTGATAACGGTTTGACCCACATTCTTGAACCTTCATAGGTAGGCTGGTCTAGGTGAGTGGAAGACCCCTATTTATTTTGGACTCGCTAGGTCAAAGGTCAAGGTCACAGTGACCTTGAACATAATAAATTGTAAACAATTGGTTTCTAGATGATAATTTGACAATGGTTCCACCCACATTCATGAAACTTCATAGGTAGGTTTGCATTGGTGCAAGAAAGAGCCCTATTTATTTTGGAATCCCTAGGTCAAAGGTCAAGGTCACAGTGATCCTTCACATAGTAAATTGTAAACAATTGGTTTCTGGACGATAAGTTGATAATGATTAAACCCACTTTTGTGCTGTCACAACTCGACATTGGATCGGAGATTTTGTTATGTTAAAGTCGGATAAAGAAGTTTGACAGTTAACAGCTCCGAATTGATAGCATTAAAAAAAAAACATGGTATTGGGTTTCCCAACATAGTAAAATGATTGTTATACGAACAACCAAAATGTCTGCTAATAAATTCATCCAAAATGGCAGTTAAATAGCAGACGTTTTGTTTGCGATACCAGTGGACATTTCGGGTGTAATTCAAGACTTTGGAACGAAACGGATTCTGAGGAGTCTTCAAAATACTATCTTCACAGCAATCCTCAGATTCTGAATTGTGCATTTGCATTCCTCATTTCATCATGAAAAATGATAAATTAGTATCTCTCAACACTTAAAATAAATTGTCTTTTTGTGGTAATGGACTGGTAAAGTATTACCACATTTATCTTGCCAAAGGAAGCACAAATGACTTGCTTATCTTTATTTGAAAACAGTAAAATACCTGCCGAAGGTCTTGTGTAAAACACTTTCGTGCACACCATTTTGAAGGCAAGATGCTATCATGATGTCAGCATGTGCAAACAGCTAATCACTTTGAAGTACAAGTGGAAAATAAATTTCCATGTTTTAAATAGCAGGAATGCAATCGGTAAATTTTCCAATGTGACCAACTACGCGTACATACTGTAATACCTGCATCTTTCCACCTCAACTTGTTTCAAATTCGATGTAGACAATATTCAATCCCTTTCGTAATAATGGTGACTGTTGATACAAACCACTTGAAGAGTTGGGAAAAAAAAGTAATAAAAGAAACATTCCCTTGTCTGTGAGGGTGGTAAAAGATAATCAGCATCAGTTAAATAGAATCACTTTCTGTAAATTGTGATAAGCAAGTTGAAATTTGCATGCTGGGGTAAAACCGACTCTTTGTTACACTCAACTTGAACACAGCCAGTTACACAACACTTACTTTTCAAATAATAAAATCAGGGATGAGAATTCCCCGCGGATTTGCGGTTTCCCGCGTTTTTGGGGGCTCAAAAGTTCATTTTTGAGATCAGTACAAACTTGGTGAGAAAAACGGGGAGGGGGGGGGGGAGTAACATAGAGGCTCTGTTCTCCAACCTTCGACGGGAATGAGTACTCTCCTACTCTCGATAATCAGGGTTAGAAAATGTTTTTAAAATGTTGATACTCGCCTTCCTACAGATGTTTGCCAAAGGGCCCAGGGTCTCATCGGGCTCGGGACGTTTCGTCCTCGGCATTTTTTCGGGACGTTTCGGCCTCGATTGGGGCCGAAACCTCCCACCTGTCGAGGCTGAAACGTCCCGATTTTGGGGAATTTTTTGTTTTGTTATTTTTTTCGGGCCGTTTTTTGTTGGCAAAGTTTTTTATCAAGGTAAATCGATCGGTCTACATGTATAACAAGGCGAAAGTGGTTTTTTTTTCCCGGGGGGTGGGGGGGGGGGGGGTGCAAATAGAAAATGAATTTACCAAACCGTATATAAATGTTTTAACAGAAAATTTTATTTGTAAATTTTGCCTAGTGCGGTTGTTAAAAAAAAAACAAAAAAAAAACAAAAACCGGGGGAACTAAAAAAGAAGGTTGGTGAAAGTATTTTAATGCCCTTTTTTCATCATTAATAGCACTGTTCCACACGATAAAAATAGATTTTGCCTTACAAGACGTATTGTTTCATCGTTAATTGATATGTTTGCTTCCCTTCAAAGGAGAATCCGCTACAAAGAGGTGTCAATTTGGGGAATTGGCACCTTTTTATAATGGATTTCTCCTAATTTAGGGGCCGAAACGTCTCCTTCCAAGGGACGTTTCATCCTCGGGACTTTTCGGCCTCGGGACGTTTCGGCCTCCATGTTTTTCAGAATAACTTATCAGGCACGGATCCAGAATTTTGTCAAGGGGGTGGGGGAGGGGGGGACTTGATTTGAACCAAAATCCGAGCTAAAAAGTATGTATGTGTGAGTTTGGTATCAACTTCCAAGGGTTACGTCTGGCCCATAATGGGAAGAGGGTGTGCAGGGTGTTCCCCCCCCTCCCCGCATTCTCCTGTGACCATCCCCATTTTTCCAAAATATCGAGAAACATCCCGGGGCCGAACTAGTAAAGGGCCAAAACGCCCCGCTCCCTGCCCCAGCTTATTTATTATTTTGGCGGTTTGGGAGGGGGTCATATTGTATAGCATCAACTCGTACCAATAAGTCCCCTCCCCCCCCCCCCCCCCCCCAAAAAAAAAAAAAAATGGACGAGTGGGGTCACACAGGCGTTCAAATTATAATGGAAGGAAACAGCTTTTATACAAGTTTCAGAGTATATCAAATGTAATTGACATTGGAATTTGTAGGCCTATACTGTCAAAGCGTTAAAATATAATGAAGAAAGAAAACAATTGATAACTGTATTATACAGTTATCAATTGTTTTCTTTCTTCATTATATTTTAACGCTTTGTGTGCCCATCCTCGTCCAATTTCGGGGACGAATTTTTTGGAACAAGTTGACGCGGGTTTGAAAATAAAAAGATACACTCAAGTTGTACAGGATTTCCCCCGACCAAAAGAGCAACAATTTTGTGAGGCGTATTTTGATTGGACGTTGTTGGGGACAGAAGAAAATAACGTCCAATTGGAGGGCGCGTACTTTTGATACCCGAGTTTGTGCATAAATTAAAAGACATAATCATGGCGGAATCAACTTTGAAAATTCTCGATGCCAAGGATGAACATAAAGTTTGTGACCTTGATAAAGACCAGAAAGAAAAATTTCGGTGGGAATGGTTAGAGAAGAAAATTCCAGTTTCTATTCCTGGAAAACTTGTTACTGAAATAATACTGGGAGATTTCTTTCGGAAAGTCGCGGCGCCAGGTCATGTGGTATGCAGCATTTGTTCATACAAAATGGTCAAGTATGGAAATCGGGGTGTGCCAGCACTTGTTGATCATTGTAAAAGCGAAAAACATAAAAAACATTTGTCATCGCAGTCAGACACTTATTCTTTGAAAGAACATTTTTTTTGCGCAAGCAAAAAAACTTCTGTTGCACAACCGAACGAATTGAAACCGGTTGAGAAAATGCCAGAAATAAATTCGTCGAACGAAGCTGTCAACTTCAAACTACCAAGGCCGACACTGTTCTCTCCACAGAGTGACTGATTTTCATAAAAATCAGCTATTTGCGGGGAGAGAAGAGTGTCTGTTGAGATGCAAGTTTCCTTCATGGAAAATGCTGAGAATGCAGGAAATGGCTTCCTTTACGCCAGAGCTTCTGGGGACCTAGGTGGCCCCCAGACTCCCAGCCTTTCTAATTTACTGATTGATACAAAGGACTAAGATTATGGTGCTCTACAGGCTACTCAAGCAGACACTGTTCTCTCCACAGAGTGACTGATTTTGATAAAAATCAGCTATTTGCGGGGAGAGAAGAGTGTCTGTTGAGATGCAAGTTTCCTTCATGGAAAATGCTGAGAATGCAGGAAATGGCTTCCTTTACCCCAGAGCTTCTGGGGGCCTAGGCGGCCCCCAGACCCCCAGCCTAAGAGCCTTCGCCTCGCTGCGCTCGGCAAGATTTTCCTTTCCCTCTCTGTTTGAAGCTCTCTGTTCTCATCCCTGTTTTTAACACTTGCAGGCAATGGGGAAAAGATTAAAAAATCCTCTTCTCCAGATCCAGCAGGCAGAATCATTTGATATTTGGTATGCAACATTGTAGGGTGGATCTGTTTCAAGTTTGTTCAAATCGGCCCCCTGGGTTCATATTTGGGCTCAGTATAGGAGCCCGATTTCAAACTAAGTGCATTTCAGGCAAATTTCTTCAAAAAGCTTCTTCTCCAGATCCAGCAGGCAAGATCTTTTGATATTTGGCATGCAACATTGTGGGGTGGATCTGATTCAAGTTTGTTCAAATCTGCCCCCTGGGTTTATATTTGGGCTCAGTATAGAAGCTCGAATTCGAACTTAGTGCATTTCAGGCAAATTTCTTCAAAAAGCTTCTTCTCCAGATCCAGCAGGCAGGATCTTTTGATATTTGGCATGCAACATTGTGGGGTGGATCTGATTCAAGTTTGTTCAAATCTGCCCCCTGGGTTTATATTTGGGCTCAGTATAGAAGCTCGCTCCCCGTGGGAACCCCGGGAAGTAAGCAGCACTCGTTTACTGTGGTAAACCAGTTCCGCTTTACTAGTAAAATAGGACCCAGTCACTAATGCTTGGGGTGAAAGTCCTCTAAAATGGGCAACATGTTGATCAATGATTGACTAAACTTGACTTCATCTCCATGTTGTGTCACGATTAGCCATAGTGCATAAATATGTGACGTTAACCACCAACAAACAAACAAACATATAGAAGCTCGAATTCGAACTTAGTGCATTTCAGGCAAATTTCTTCAAAAAGCTTCTTCTCCAGATCCAGCAGGCAGGATCTTTTGATATTTGGCATGCAACATTGTGGGGTGGATCTGATTCAAGTTTGTTCAAATCGGCCCCCTGGTTCATATTTGGGCACAGTATAGGACCCCAATTTCGAACTTAGTGCATTTCAGGCAAATTTCTTAAAAAATCTTCTTCTCCAGATTCAGCAGGCAGAATCTTTTGATATTTGGTATGCAACATTGTGGGGTGGATCTGATTCAAGTTTGTTCAAATCGGCCCCCTGGGTTTATATTTGGGCTCAGTATAGGAGCCCAAATTTGAACTTACTGCATTTCAGGCAAATTTCTTTGAAAGTCTTCTTCTCCAGATCCAGCAGGCAGAATCTTTTGATATTTGGTATGCAACATTGTGGGGTGGATCTGATTCAAGTTTGTTCAAATCGGCCCCTTGGGTTTATATTTGGGCTCAGTATAGGAGCCCAAATTTGAACTTAGTGCATTTCAGGCAAATTTTTTTGAAAATTTTCTTCTCAAGATCCAGCAGGCAGAATCTTTTGATATTGGGTATGCAACATTGTGGGGTGGATCTGATTCAAGTTTGTTCAAATCGGCCCCCTGGTTCATATTTGGGCACAGTATAGGACCCCAATTTCGAACTTAGTGCATTTCAGGCAAATTTCTTAAAAAATCTTCTTCTCCAGATCCAGCAGGCAGAATCTTTTGATATTTGGTATGCACCATTGTGGGGTGGATCTGATTCTATTTTGTTCAAATCGGCTCCCTAGATTCATATTTGGGCTCACTATAGAAGCTCGAATTCGAACTTAGTGCATTTCAGGCAAATTTCTTCAAAAATCTTCTTCTCGAGATCCTTTAGGCAGAATCTTTTGATATTTGGTATGCAACATTGTGGGGTGGATCTGATTCCAGTTTGTTCAAATCGGCCACCTGGATTCATATTTGGGCTCATTATAGAAGCCCAAATTCGAACTTAGTGCATTTCAGGCAAATTTCTTTGAAAATCTTCTTCTCAAGATCCAGCAGGCAGAATCTTGTGATATTTGGTATGCAGCATCCTTGGGGGGGGGGGGGGGGGAGATTCAAGTTTGTTCAAGCCATGTCCCTAGGTCCATATTTGGGCTCACTGTGGGAGCTTGAATTGTAACTTTGTTCGAAATGAGGAATTTTCTTAAAAAATCTTCTTCAGATCCAGCAGTCGGAATGATTTGATATGTGGTGAGTAGCATCCTTGGGGTGGGGGGGGGGGGGGGGATTCAAGTGTGTTAAAGCCAAGTCCATGGGTCCATATTTGGGCTCCCTGTGGGAGCCCAAATTATAACTTAGTCAATATGAGGAATTTTTCTTTAAAAATCTTCTTCTTCAGATTCAGCAGTTGGAATGTTTTGATATTTAGCATGGAGCAACCTTAGGGGGCTGAGATTCAAGTTTGTTCAAGCCAAGTCCCTTGGTTCATATTTGGGCTCACTATGGGAGCCTGAATGACAACTTAGTTCAAAATGAGGAATTTTCTTTAAAAACCTTCTTCAGATCCAGCAGATGAATGCTTTTGATATTTTTTATGCAGCATCCTTAGGGGGGTAAGATTCAAGTTTCTTCAAGCCATGTCCCTAAGTCCATATTTGGGCTGATTGTGGGAGCTCGAATTGTAACTTGGTTCAAAATGAGGAAGTTAGTCCTCGGATGGATGATCGTCTGAATGATTGATTCGGACTCCCACGTTGTGTCCTTGGGCAAGGCACTTAACCCTGATTGTCCACATGGGGGTACGATGACGCTGTGTACTAAGGCGTACTGCATGCCGATGGTGTGCAAGTCTTCAACCAATCTAACCCTGCGTGTGCTGCAGTGCAGAGTTACGATGTTGGGGAGCTGGCAGCTGCTTGTCGTTCGGTAGTTCTCTCTGGGTACTCCGGCTTTCTCCACCCGTAAAACTGTCACAGTTATGATTAGCCGTTGTTCATAAGTATGTGACCTTAAACACCAATAAATAAATAAATAATCTCTCAAACATTTTTGTTTAGGTGAAATGAAGTGCAGTAAAATCTCAAAGTATTAGTTCAAATGGTTTATCAGAATAGCTTGGATATACATAACCAAAATAATAGTAAATCTGTTACAATGGGTTTGCTTTAATTTCAGGCGAAGCAGCCCATTATTGGCAAGAAGTTGCCTAAATACCCGTCAAGTCAGCAAGCTCAGCAGCCTTCAATGATTTATCCCAGATCTATCAGTAACAAAACAGGTGAGCATTGAAATGTATTTTTATTACATAACCCATCTGAAATTAACATCTTCCAGAGTGTGTGATAAATACATATCGCTACAGTGAAGTGATCTGGGTCATAGTATCACGTCAAGTTGAGGAGGTCAGATCGCTGGGTCAAACAAGCTGCCACAGGCAGCTTGTTTGATCTGGCGATCTAACCTCCTTAACGATATGTGATGTGACGACCAAGATCACTTCAGTGTAGCGATAAAAGGTTTATTGTGTGACTTATAGTTCAACATCGCATGCCAACACAAGCATTAACAATTCCCCCAACCTTTTTTTGGTAAATTGAATTGAAGTAAAAAAGAACTATTATTGTTTACGCTTATTTTTGTAACAGGTGCACACTTCCGGGGAATCCCCTGTTGCACATGAATATGATAAAATGCACCCGTAAATAGTCTGTCATAGTATAGTGATACAGCATCAGATTCCACACTCTGGATATTTTTACACTGTAAACCAATGGCCCAGACTAGCTGGTGCAAACTCAAAGTTATCAAGGGCCAAACACAAATTTTGAACCCCCCAATCCCCAAAATTTGCTTGCAAAACCGAAAATTAAAAGTCTTATCTGATCCTCCATACTTTTAGCCTCCGCACATGCGCAGCCATCAGGAAGTGACCGGAATTGGCGCCAACATCATTCTTTGTTTGGCCCTGAAGTCCGCAACAATGAACTGACATCTGTGCTTTAAAATCTCCTTTTTTGAGGATGCCAGACACAAATCAATGCAAGAATTGGTGGATCCAAGGCTGTTATTGGATGATGGAAGTGTTCAACGTTGGTTTTAGATGTTCAGGGCTGTAACTTTATAATAATTATAAAATTATTTCATGTTTCCCAATTTCGGGACATACTCCTGACATCATCATTTTTGCTAATGATTATTCCACTGTTTGTTAAGTATTCCTTCCCTATCCTTCCATGAACCCTTCTTGTTAAACTCTTAAACTTTTTTTGCTATTTTTTATTGAAATTTTTTAATTAATATTAGATTTCTTGGGAGTTTAACATGTATTACAGAATATTTAATCTGTTTTTCCCCATGGTTACGTCTTCACCTTAGGGGTGTTAGGTTGTTTAGTCTTGCATCTTCTATCCGATGTATCGTTTTTTCTTTGTATGAAGATCTAGCTTTGCATCTGGTAGCATTTAAATTGGTTTCTGATTTTAGGCCTTTTTTTGAGTGCCTGATGTCTGTTGGTTTTTCATTGACGTTGTTTACATTGACAACGTCCTCATATATAGGTAGTATTTTATGTAGAATTACTGTAGGATACATGGATTATTATTCCGGTAGTGTAGCTCAAAAAATTTTGATTTTGTCCACACTTAGGCTCTTTCGGGATGACCTTGGGCTCATAATGTTCCCTTTGGGAACTTAGGCATTTCTTCAAACATTTTTCTAAAATATTTTGACTTTAATTGTGATACCATTATTCATGTATCTTAATTACATATTTTGTTTGGAGGAGTGATATCGACTTTAGTCGATGCACTCCTGCAGACTCTTGTCATACTTGTGTTCACTGGGATGACTAATGTTGGAGACGGGTGTTGCGGTACGTTGTTGGTTGAGGTTCTGAGGCCAGGCCTCTCACCGCGTTATAATTCAATTTTACAGTTTCTATTTCAGAAGAACATGAACATGATGATGATATTGTGACGCCCATCCAAGTGTGCTACCATTGTTGCGCTCCGTTGATCAAATAGTACCAGCTGCAGTGCTCACGATATGCAAAGGATAAGGCCTCTAGTTAGTGTTCTTAATCTCTTGCAAGCAGCTAACTCGACCGGTGAAGCGGTTACTCCATCCGCGGGAGCCGTGACACCGGGTAAGTCTGTTGCGGTCGAAGGAAGTGTAGTTGTGGGTAGAGCGAGCACTTAAAAATAAATAAGCTCACCCGCGATGATGGAAATTGGGAGGAAGTCAGCAAGTTTCTTGTTGGGAGGCTCGGCGAGGTCTAATAGACCGCAAGCGGGAGAGACCCCTCTCTAACCTAACAACATTTGGGACCAATGTTGTTATGAGAAACTTGCACGAGCCAGAGCATACGTCCGCCCACTGCTCGGGATGCTCTGTCTAGCCTGTAGTCGGCGTCAGTCACAGCTTCCTTCGCTACGTTTCACAAGCCGAAATCAAGTTTTCTTGTTGGGAGGCTTGGCGAGGTCAAGGAGACCGCGAGCGGGAGAGGTCCCTCTCTAACCCAACAACATTTGGGGCCAAATGTTGGTATGAGAAACTTGCACGAGACGGAGCATACGTCCCTCCGTCCGCTGCTTGAGACGCTCCGTCTAGTCTGCAGCCGGCGTCGGCTTCAGTCACGGCTTCCTCCACTACGTTATTAAAGCACACACGATCACAGGCTAGCTGCCCAACTTCAAATATCCAGTCAGCTGTGCAAAGGCAGAGCCATTCTTCGCCCCTGAAGTCGGACCATCCGATAGCAAGCGATTCGAGGCATCGATCAACGGGACATTCGGAGAAGAGATCTAGGCCGGGGATGAAAATATGTCCCTACCTGCATCATTTAATATATGCTCGGAATGATGGAATGTGCTGTTTCATTGATAAGACCTAATCTGGGTGCAATGTCCTAAGCAGATCACCTTACCAGAGCTATGGCACAACGTCTCAATGGAAAGAAATATGAGGATGCGGTTCTTTCCAGGGCAGTCATGTAGGCCACGTACAACTCCGGACGGACAGTGAATTTGGAGTTGGGAAGACGTGATGCTGCCCTTGCCTCGTCATCACTTACAGATGACAAGGTGAAAAGCTCTCCCTGAGTCACTCTGTTTACCAGAAATATACTATTTGACGACAAGCTTGCATTGATATATGAGCAGGCTATAAGAAAGCTTCCAGTGCTCTGCTATTAAAGTCGCTGTCTCATCAGCACACTTCAGCAGACCGGGGTAAGCAAGGCCATTCTGCTTCTAAGAAAGCATCATGAGTATGTCTCGCGAGGGTACTATAACCCTCTTATATTTACTCTGGAAGTCATCATTATAGCGACTCGGGAAAGGGGCATAGGTCTGATCAAGGCTATGGATCAGACATCCCTAGGCTGACGATTAACGGAAGGTTATCATCTTCACGAGAAACTGGACGTTAATCACAGAAGTTCCTTTCAAAGAGAGACGCTCCAAGTGGAGGTAAAGGTCCTCTTATTGAAGGGAACAATTGAGGTCGACAAAACAAGCTTCTTTGCGCAGAGGATGTAGTTTCTCCTCCCGTAAGCATTGTAAGTCGTATAGGTGATGGACATGACCTCTATTACTTGCCAGTTGACGGAGGGTTATCAACTTCACGAGAAACTGGACATTATCGCAGAAGTTCCTTTCAAAGAGAGTCGCCCCTAGTGGAGATAAAGGCTCTCTTATTGAAGGGAACAATTGAGGTCATCGAGAATAGATTTTGGTTGCTTTCCACTTGGCAGTAGGTTATCAACCTCGCAAAAAGTGGATAAATTGCGGAAGATCAGTGGATGAGAATGTAGTCTTGGCAGGCCTGGGGCTATCAGCCCGAGCAAGCTCCACTTACAAGAATACTTCTTAGACAAATCTTCCAAGAGAGGCTTTCCTTCTGAAGGTACAAGCTCTCCTATTGAAGAAAAGCATTAGACCATGTCGAAATTATTCTCCAGGTTTATTATTATCACCTGTTTCTCATCCTAAATCCGGACGGATATTGCATAGATAGGCTGAGATATTCCTTGGCGTCAAGACAGTTTATGTCATTGTGGATGCCATAGTAGCCTTATGTACGGTTACAGCGGTCTTTTGGGAATTATAGCTGTTCGAATAATGGCGTGACATTCCCTACTTGCATGACGATGGTTAGGTCACTAGTTACACCGACATATCTGTCTTTCACAGAGAAGACTTCTAGCTACGTTAGTTAGGCTCTGACCGCTGCCTTTTGGGAATCAATCCAAAAAACTTTTTTTTTTGTTTTTCCCTGGTGTCATAGACTTGAGTCTTTTTGTTTACACCTTAGTAGCCTAGCTAGAATCATGAGCGAGATGTTTTCAGTAATTATGCAATGACATAACTGAATTTATATCTCTTGAGACTGCAGACTATTTGGGAAGTTAGGGCTGTTAATATAGTGGCTCTTCATTCCCTACTTTGCGCGACAATAATTGTAAGTCTCCATTAAATGAGCCTTCAGGGTCACAACTTACACCGATATATCTGTCTTCATGAACATGAAGACTAATGAGCTATGGGACTAATAAGCTATGGCTAGCGTTGGAAGTCTCCATAGTGAGAATCTAGGTCCTCAGTTATCAGCTTTTAATGGTCTTCACGTATAGGAAGACCTTTAGCTGCTTCAGCTAGGCTGAGTTTGTTGTCCTATTGGACATGATACCGTTTGTTAAAGGAAGTTATTCTCTTCCAACTGGCATGTTTTGGCGTGAGTTATTATGTAAATACAGTGTATTTGTTCACCACATCCTTCTCTGTCCTTAGTGGCATTATGGAGTCGGTCAGACATGAGAGAGCCTTGCAGTTTCCATACTATTTGATGACTAACACAAGAACGATTCAAGAAATGAGGTGGGTTTGATATGAATTTGAATCCCCCTCCCCACCGCCAATGTGTTAAGAGGCGATTACCGGGCAAGACGCAGTTTTCTTCCCGTAAGCCTCATATACATTTAAGTATATAGATGCATTTCATGACTTCTCGATTGGCGGCTGGGTCGTGTTCTATGGCGACCACATGGGCACATCCACTTTTTAGTTGGTTTCTTTCCTGTTGTTCGTTTATATGTCATATATGAGCACATGATTCATCATCAATAAATTGCTAGCCTTTGTGTACCTGTATGGCTGTCAAGTAGGTTAACTGGTATTCAGATGATTACATGCAGGATTTCAATGCTCGCTTGCATAATAAGTGTATTATTAGGCAGACGCATTATTGTATGTTATGGACCTTAGAAACAATTAATTATTTCTGGGGCGGTCCATGATGAGTCAATCATAGCTCGTTCCATTTCTAAATCCAGGTTTCTATAAGTTTTTGTACCAAAATCGAATATAACTTTTCTATGCATTCTCGTATGTTCGCACGTGTCTGTGAGTGTTATTTATTGGAATTTATTGTACTCCTGAACGGGGTTGTCTCAGAAGTGTGTTCACTCTCCAGAGATCGTCCATTGTGATTCTATTGGACATGTGTATCTGGCACATATTATATCACCGGCTTTCGACCTATTTACGTATGCCGACTCCAGTATACGTTACAAGCGGGCGCTTTTAATTACCAGGATCACCGCGATAGCCTTAGCTTCTGAAGTGGCGTTAAGCACCAATTTATTAATAATATTCTCTGGGTGCCTGTTCATCGAATATATATTGTTATTTGGTACCACTTTTACTGATGCCAGAGTGCTTCCCTCTTTATTTTTGTAGAAGATTCCTCCAAAAAAAGGGTGGGGGGGGGGGGGTGATCTTTTTATGTGTATCCATACTATGTATGGTGCACATAATGCCGGCATCCGGGGTGACCATCCGTCGTTCGTCCATCCTTTGTCCGTCCGGCATCCGTATCCAATTCTTTGGCATTTGATAACTTGAAAAATATTGCTTGGATTGTCAAGTTACTTTATATTTGTGTTCAGGTTACTGATGTGCCGAGCTGTATAGTTTTTGGTGTAAATCGGATAATTTGATCCTGAGACATTAACCCTTTATTCTTCAAATTGAAAATTCCTCCAATCCCTTTGGCATTCGATAACTTGAAAAATGTTGCTTGGATTGTCTAGTTACTTTATATTTGTGTTCAGGTTACTGATTTGATGAGCTGTATAGTTTTTGGTGTAAATCTGTTGATTTGATCCCGAGATATTAACCCTTTATCCTTCAAATTGAAAATTCCTCCAATCCCTTTGGCATTCGATAACTTGAAAAATATTGCTTGGATTGTCCAGTTACTTTATATTTGTGTTCAGGTTACCGATGTGCCGAGCTGTATAGTTTTTGGTGTAAATCTGATGATTTGATCCCGAGATATTAACCCCCTTTATCCTTCAAATTCAAAATTCCTCCAATCTCTTTGGCATGAGATAACTCAAAAAATATCAATCCGATTGTTATGTTACTTTATATATTTATTCAGGTTACTTATGTTCTGTGCTGTATAGTTTTTTATGTAAATCTGATAATTTGCTCTGGAGATATTAACCCTTTATCCATCAAATTAGACACTCCTCCAATCCATTTCTATATGTACCCATACCTTGTATGGTGTACATAATGTCGGCATCAGTGGTGGCCCTCCGTCATACAGCTTTCTACTAGTTGCGCGTATAGGTACACATCTGACAATTTCATCGGCCTATTTTTTAGTTTAGTGGGGATCACATTAACCACTCAGGATTTGTCTTATAAAACTGAGGCACAGTAATAATAATCAAGGATGTACTCAAAGTTGTTTTAGTTTATAGCACATTTCAGTGATCGAAGAAGTGACACATTGAAACTTAAAATTGAAAGTTTAAACTGTGTTGGAAGTAACATTAAGACTGGTTCTCTGCTTGTGAAAATTATTTTTGACTATTGCCTCATTTTAATTCCTTAACTCTTTACCCAGTGTAATGTCCCAAACTGGCCAGCGCTATTCTCAAAAATCTCCAATTAATTTTCATTATATTTTCATTTTTTGTCTCAAAAACATAGGTTATGACCCCTCTTTGGAACGAGCTCGTTCCAATGAGGGATCATAACCTATGTTTTTGAGACAAACAATGAAAAAAAATAGTTATTATTCAAGAATTTTTTTTGGCAAGTGTCGTCAGGTGTTGTTGCTTTTCATGTTAGGTAAAGGGTAAAATGTCTCGCCAGGATTGGTTACTTCTTACTTTGTCTTAGAGTGGAGGATCTCAATAATCTGCTTCAGAAAATTGCAAAACATGGGCTGTGGTGATGTTTTTCTTTGCTTTAAAATGATCTTTGAAGGGTTCTGAGTGATTTTTCACAACCCAACAATCCATCCAGTCCTCGCACCACCCACCCAAAACCCCATTCCCCTAGCTAACTTACATTAATCAGATTAACATGCAGATGCTGAATGTGACCTTAAATACTTCTTTAAACAGCATTCTCGGGTGAGCAGTTAAGGCCCCTTGGCACTTCTTGTTTTAAATAGGTTTAGATTGTTCATTTTATGATGCGAGGATGAGATCTTTCAAAATTCAAAGCAACTGAATGTGTGCAGCAGCATGATTTATACAGAATATCCATTATTTGGGAATGTAAAGTTTGAGTACAGATAACATATGTTATTGTGATGAATTGACGGTATCATGTCTGAGGTTCGTGGCTCGGAGCTTATGTTCAACCGAGATGCTTTGCTTCACATCTGAATTGAACATAAGCTCCGAACCTCCGACCATGTCACCATAAATTTGTCACAATAATGTATACTTTACAATAAACCCTACCCACAACCCAAAACTCACATCGTGAAGTGAACAAGGCAACTTGAATGAACAAGGCAATTTTAACTTTAGAAAATAAATCCCTTGTGTACCCCAGAACATCACTGGACAAGAAATGAAAGTGTCAGTGACACTGCAGCTTAGCTTGACTTAGGGCTGCACGGTATTCGGATTTTAGTACCGGTGACGGTATTGAAAACAATACCTCGGTATACCGGTATACCGTGAAACAGTTCAGATTGAAAACAAAATAAAACTGAAATACATGTACCTCCTTACTTTTCTGAAAGTGTTTGATAAATGTTATGTACAAGGTCCCAGGTGAAAAACAACTATTGTAATTCGGTACATTCTAAGTTTTGAGTTTACTTTGGATGTAAAAGAATTTTGAAGTTCATTAATTCGTTGTTTGTCAGCAATCTGACACAAAAATGTTTCAAATCATACATATTCACAATTGCGAAATGTGCAACAATTTTTGTCAAATATGATAGACGTGTGATGCCATCACTGAGAGAAAACATTGTCGGCTGGTGATTGACACCTGCAGTCTCTCATGAAACTGAAGGGTGATCACGTCTTGGAGGCGTGCTTAATATCAACAGACCGACTGGCCTGACATGTGACATGACATTTGACATTGTCATCTGAGGAAGTTTACTGCTGGAAGATAGGAGAAGGGGAGGAGCTACTACTGGTTCTTTGTGTAACCAGGCCCTCGGAATTCCATCAATTGGACACCCGTTGATTTGATAATAAAGTTTTGTTTGTCACTGTTTTTCATGAAGCCACACATACGCAATTAACACAATGTGACAATTGACTGGCTCAGGAATTAAACGCTCATCAGTCAAGAGAGGTTGACCATGTTTTTACAGGAATTAAATTGACAAAGACTAATTTACTTGTATCCCAGATTCAGATGAAAGCCAGTAAACCCATGATAATTTTATGGCTTATTTTCGTATTAAACAATAGGTTCAATAACTTTGTAGACATGGATTATTGTCGTCTTCCATTCAAATCACTCATTTTCCCAGAGCAGTTAGTGATACTTCTATCTTTTGCTCCAAAAATATCTTTTTTATTCATGATATCCTTTGCATTTAATATGTGTTTGCCATATTTTCGCGTATTATTTATATTTTTATTTCAAGAAAACGCAAATTTCAAATCATAATACCAGACCCCAAAATTGTATACCGTTACGGTATAGCCCAAGAACATTAGGTTTCACTAGGGAAAAAAATCGGAGAAAGCTGATATTTTTATACTGTACCAATGACCCAGACTTAGCTGGTGCTAACTCCACAAAAACCAGGGCCAAACACAAATTTTGCCCCCCAATCCCCAAAATTTGCATCCAAAACAAAAAGAAATAATGTCCTAAAGGACCTCCATAATACGACTCTACTGCGCATGCGCAGTGACGCAGTCGTCCCGAAATTGGCGCCAAATATCATTCTCTGTTTGGCCCTTCATCAGTCAACATCTCACTGATCTTTGTGCTTGTAAATCTCAGTTTAAAGGATGCCAGACACGTAATTCTTGGAGAAAATGTGATTCTAAGGAGGATAGAAGGAGGAGAGGAAAAAAGAAGTGGCAAAAAATAATCAGGGCTGTACTTAAAATTTTTTGTTAAAATTATGTTAAGTTGCCTATTTTCGAGGCAAACGCCTCTTGTTGTCATTCTTGCTAATTGTTGCACTGCTTATTCAGTGTTTCCTCTCCCCTAACCTTCTAAAGTCCCCCCTTGCAATTCTCCCATGCTTTTGGCATATTTTTGAGAAGTTTCATTTCTAAAATTTCCCTGGGAGAGTTGCTTGGTTACAGAATGTTTTCTGTTATTTTCCCCATAGTTACGTTTTCACCCATGGGTGTATAACGTTTGTGTTCTGCATCTTCCATCTGATGTTCTGCAGATTCTCCCCTGGGAGTCTCTGTTTTGCATCAGATAGAGTGTAATTGAGGACTGATTCCGGGCCAGTTTTTTCAGTGCCTGGAGTCATGTTTTCTTCTGTGTTTACACTGTTTGTTTTCATTGGCAACAGCCTTTTTTGAGGGGGGCTGTTTGTCTTTGAGGTAGTTTATCTCATTATAAGATACATTTATATTATCCGAAAGTGTCTCATTAATTATTTTATATAATTTTAAAATTTTTGACCACACTTTGCCATCGGATCCATCGGGGCTCAACGTTACTTTTCAGCAACTTGGGCTTCTCTGAAAAAATATTTTTTCAAAATTATTTTGTTTTGCAATTGTTTTTTCATTTATTAATGGATCATGTTATTATGTATCTTTGTGTCAGGGGTTTTTGCGAGTAACTAGGACTTATTGTTGTTCCTTCACAATGAAAGGAACTTGTTCAAATTGTAATAGGAAGAAATCTTCCTCTGACTTTCATGATTATTGCATAAATTGTAGTCAGTGTTCTCGCATTAATCCCTGTCCTGTATGTGAACATTGGGATGAGAAACATTGGAAACGTGTGTCACGATATGTTGTTTCTGGAGAAAGAGCGATGCCGGCTCTTTCTCCACAAGGTCACTCTACTCTCTCAGTTTCTATTTCAGAGGAACCAGAACAGGGTGATGTTTCCATGTTATCCTCTTCAAGTGTGCGTCCGTCGTCACAATTAAATACAGAGCTAGCGGCAAAAGTGCTCATGGAGATTAGACAAATGTCGTCCGCTAGCTCGCCCGGTGTAGCGTCCATTCACCGAATGGTTCGGCAGCCGGGTTCGTCCGATGCGGTCCAAGAGGAAATTTTGGGTGATGCGAGCACTATAAAAATAATAGATGCACACCCAGTGACGGCGGATAGTGAACGAGAACGGAGGAAGCCTTTTAGTCCGGTTCCTAGCTCGTCCAGGTCCAGCCGGGCCGCGAGCGAGAGAGGCCCCTCTCTCGTACAACAACATCTGGGACCAGATGTTGTGGTACAAAATGTGTCTTTAGCGGAGCATACGTCCGTCGCTCGGGACGCTCCGTTGTATAAGCAGTCCGCAGAGACTGTTAAGGCTTCCTCTTCTCGCCGGCGCACACGACCGCACCTTGGCTGCGTGACCTCCGATATCTTGCCAGCTTCGCCGAGGAAGGATTATTCGGCGACCAGGTCACACCATCCGGCAGCCAGGGACTCGAGACCGATGGACTCCGGACGTTCGCATAGGAAAAGTATGCGGGAGCCATCCGATGCGGAGCTGCCCTCGGCAAAGCAGCGAAAGACCGCTCCTCCGCAGGTCTCGACGTCGGACATTCTAGTGCAGATAGCACAGCTTATCGCAGCATCCCAGCAGCCGACAGAAACGGTGTCGGATCGAGAATTATCCGACGGCGCTGGGTCGGTACGCTCCGCCGAAGCATCGGGGGCGGACGACCGGGAACATCGGGAGGTCCGACCGGATGGTGAAAGGGATACGGATGAATTGGAGCTATCCCTTTCGGAACAACACAAAGCTGCCGTAGACTTCATCCGGCACTTTCTTCCTCAAGTTGTTCCGTCGGGCCAGACTGCTGCGCTTCCGGACAGGAGAATTATAGCGTCATTGGACTCTGATTTTTTCGAGCGGTTCAGGGACATCGCTCCCGAGTTTCCGTCGCAGTCCAATAATGTTGCAAGAACATTTGAATTATTGAACGACGCTATTTTTAAACTTGCTTCCAGGACAGGGAAAGCAGGCTTCTTGTCCGCAAATACTCTCAACCTGCCTTTCATTAATGCAAGGAATAAATTCGACACGGCAGGTCAGGGTATACCGAGAGTTCCTCTGCGTATGGACGACGAGGCGGAAGACTTAGAGCTATCATTACCGTCGTCAGCTTCTATTCCAACCGCAGTGTTGGAAACAGCTATTGCGTCTAACAGAGCCAATTTAGATGCCTTATCTTACGCAGATCACCTTACGAAGGCGTTATCACTGCGTCTTCAAGGGGAAGAGTTTCAGGATATACAATCCTCCTTAAGACTTCTTTCAAGGGCAGTAGCTTATTCCACGTGTAACTCCGCCCTTTCAGTGGCTAATCTGGAGTTGGTTAGACGTGACGCAGCCCTGTCTACATCCACACTAGTGGATTCTAAGGTGAAGAACTCTCTTAGAGTCGCTTCGGTCTCAGGAGATCTTCTCTTTGACGGCAAGCTTTCCGCTATTTATGATAATATTAAAAAGAAAGCTAGTGATTCTCTGTTGTTTAGATCCGCTCCTAAAAGGTCGGATTCAGCAGACACGAATAAGGCGGGCACTTCTGGGTCTTATCCGCCCAAGAGAGGTTCCTATAGAGGTTCCGGTGCGTCCTCTAGCTCTTATTCGAGAGACCGTCAGGATAGCGACTCTCGTTCGGGACGTCCTTCAGGCCGGGACAATCGGTCGGACGCCCCGAGGTCGACGAGGCGAGGTGCGGGTCGTGGAAGACGTGGTTTCTCCTACCGCAGGCCTCGCAGATCCAGGAGGTGATGGCTCAAACCTCTATCGCGTTCCGGTTGGCGGAAGGTTGTCGAGTTTTTCTCAAGAGTGGGCGTCGATTACGGACGACCCTTGGGTGAGAGGAGTGACTTCGGAAGGTCTAAAGATATCCTTCAAACGAAAGCCTCCATTAACTCGAAGTCCAAAGTGGACTCATCTTCCGTCAAACCCTCAGAAAAGAGACGCTCTGCTATCAGAGGTGCAGTCTCTTTTAATGAAGAACGCGGTAGAGGTCGTAGAAAACCAGGAATCGCTGGGATTCTACAGCCATCTGTTTCTGGTTCCGAAACCAGACGGCTCGTTCCGTCCAGTAATAGATTTGAGCTGGATAAACAAGCTGATCATCGCTCCGAAGTTTTATATGGAGACGATTCGATCGGTCAGAGCGAGTATTCGGGTGAACGATTATGCAACGAGCATAGATCTCAAAGATGCGTACTTTCACGTCATGGTACATCCGACATTCCGAAAGTATCTACGCTTCGCAGTCCTAGGAGTGGTGTATCAGTTCCGGGCCATGTGCTTCGGATTGAATCTAGCACCCTGGGCTTTCACTCGAGTAATGAACTCGGTAATGATTTACTTCCGAGCTCATTCGTCTGCGGTAACGTCGGCCTACCTGGACGACATTCTTCAGAGGTACGGCAACGAGTTAACGCTTCAGAACGATGTTCAGAATCTTCTTCTATTGCTCCGACGTCTCGGTTTCATAGTAAACGAGGAGAAGTCGGATCTGGTGCCGTCCAAGTCATTCACTCATCTGGGAATGAGCTTCGAGACGCACAACAATCTCGTTCGTCTGCCGTTAACCAGAGCGAAATTAGTCAGTTGTTACGCTCGCTATTGTCTAAATACAGACAAAGTCACAGCGAGAGAATTTATGAGACTGATAGGTCTGTGCGGAGCCGCTGCGGATCTCATTCCGATGGGACGGCTACGCACACGGCCTCTTCAAATTTTCTTGACTCAGAATTGGAGTGTGAAAATTCATTCGCTCGATGTAGACGTTCTCTTGTCAGATCAAGTGAAACAAGAGATTCAGACTTGGGCAAACATTCAGTGGTTAACTCAAGGAGTTCCGCTGCAGTTGCCGGATCCGAGTTTTACCATTATGACGGATGCCAGTCAAACAGGTTGGGGTGCATCATTAATCCCAACGGATTCGAGATGCCAGGGTCTTTGGGATCCGCAATTCCTGGGCAAGCACATAAACATCAAGGAAATGATGTCAATTTGG
Source organism: Pictodentalium vernedei (assembly GCA_031216915.1). Classification (NCBI taxonomy): domain Eukaryota; kingdom Metazoa; phylum Mollusca; class Scaphopoda; order Dentaliida; family Dentaliidae; genus Pictodentalium; species Pictodentalium vernedei. Next base: position 516,593,872 of record CM062297.1, read on the forward strand.
CTTGCGTTACGTCACTGGATGGACATTATTCACGATGCTCATGTCCAAATCCTATCCGACAATACGACAGTAGTGGCGTATATACGGAATCAGGGAGGCACTCATTCAGTTCCGTTGTTCAATCTAACGGAAAGAATCCTTCTGTTTGCGTTGGAACATCACGTTCTTCTTTCGGTCCGTCACATACCGGGTCGTCTGAATGTGCTAGCAGACTCCCTTTCTCGAAAGGGTCGCTTGTTGCCGTCGGAGTGGACTCTCAACAAACAAGTATTCAATCAGATTTGCTACCAATGGGAACGGCCAATGATAGACTTATTTGCGACACATCTCAACAATCAGTTGCAAACGTATGTGTCCCCGTGTCCGGATCCAAGAGCTTTTGCTGTAGACGCTCTATCGATCCCTTGGGACGGAATGATAGGATATGCATATCCTCCAGCGCCGTTAATTCAACAAGTATTGCTAAAGATAAAACAATCTCAATGCAAGATTCTGTTGGTAGCATCTCTGTCGCCACAGAGACCGTGGATAAATCTACTCAGGTGTCTGTTGTGGGACCTACCGCGGAAGCTCCCTCCACGAGAGGATCTTCTTTGGCAGGGGAAGTCGCGCCAACTGCATCACAACCCGCAAGGTCTCAACCTTCACGTTTTTCCGTTGTGCGGTCCTTCTTGCATGGCAAGCACTTTACAGGACGAGCAGTGGACGCGATTTCTAACTGTAGGAGGACCTCCTCTTCGCTAAACTATGCGGCTAAGTGGAAGGTTTTCCGTCGTTGGTGTAGGGATCATTCTGTTGATATATTTGATCCCTCTATACCAGACATTGCTAACTTTCTAGTATACTTGTTTGACGAAATCAAACTGCAACCGGTTACTATAAAGGGTTATAGATCTATGTTATCTGATACCTATGCACATCATGATAGTTTACAAATTGGATCTAATGTCTCTTTATCGAAATTGGTTAGAAACTTTTCGATAAATAGACCCAGAACTCTTAGATTAATTCCTAAGTGGAATTTAGCTTGGGTTCTCCTTAAATTGAAGGAAAAGCCATTTGAACCTCTTGGGACAGTAGATTTCAAATTCTTATCTTATAAGACAGCTTTTCTCTTAGCTTTCTCTTCTGCCAGAAGAGTCAGTGAGCTTCATGCACTATCGGTGGATGATTCTCATTATCGTAGTGTTGGGAACACTATCACCTTCACTACTAACGTCGGTTTTTTAGCTAAGAATCAGGCTCCTAATAAATATCCGGAACCTATTGTTATTAAGGCTCTTCCGTCTTCAGACGGGCGTAGGCCTTTACTCTGTCCTGTTAGAGCACTACGTATCTATAAACAGAGATCTCAGTTCATCAGAAAGGGACGGAAACGTTTCTTTCTGTCTTTGATGCCTAATAGAAAGGACATTTCAGTCCATTCTATTGCTAGATGGATTCAGTTAACTATCCGTACTGCGTATGAAGATTTATCTTCTTCTCAGCAGTCTGTGCTTAAGATTTCTGCTCATGAAGTAAGAGCTCTTTCTACTTCCTGGGCTTATGCTAATAGTGTTGCTATTACAGATTTAATGAAGGCTGCTTATTGGTCTCAGCCATCCACATTTACTAATTTTTATCTCAGAAATATTGAGTCCATTTCTGGAGACCTGCATTGTTTAGGTCCGTTATCTGTTGCTCAGAATGTCGTCCACTAAACAGTTGCAACTATAGTTATGCAGGCTTTCTGTTCCGGCAGTGACTCCGTCCGGCTGCCCTCTTCGCTCTGGGCTATTTGACCCAGGGCAAGGGGAAGGGGGGGGGCGGGTGTTCCCTTAGGTCACCTGCTTTATAGTGAAAAGCAAGGGAATGCCTCCTCCAAGACAGTATTTCTGAGTCGCTTCCGGGATGGTTTTAAAGTGTAATATTAATGTTTAATTTCATTCATGTCTTATTTTTAAAGTGTAGCTCGGTGTGAAGCATTTGTATATGTCAAGTGTCAAACGGGCTTTAATATACAATACTCGGACACTTTTAAATGATTATAAAGAGTCTCAATTCTCTGGACTACTTTATTTATTGGCTTGTTTTAATAATAATTAGTATAAAGGTTATACTGGATATTAATAGAGAACATGAATGTTATTGTGCTCAATTATTAAGGGTAGTGTATCTTTCTAATTTAAATATTAAATAAGAAAGATACATGTAAAGCCTAATACTCCTTTTCTCCTTAAGGGGTTATCTCTTTATTTTATAATTGAGCTTATTGGATTTTCCTCTATGTCCTAGGCCCTCCAGCCTGTTTACTATTCAGCTAAGTCTGGGTCATTGGTACAGTATAAAAATGTTAAAAAATTTATAGTAATTTATATATTTTTTATACTTACCAATGACCCAGACGGGGATGGCCCTCCCTGAGTTGGGAACTCTTGCCTCCCCGCTGAGTACATAGCGCTGACCAGGCACTGCCAGTAAGAATGATATTTGGCGCCAATTTCGGGACGACTGCGTCACTGCGCATGCGCAGTAGAGTCGTATTATGGAGGTCCTTTAGGACATTATTTCTTTTTGTTTTGGATGCAAATTTTGGGGATTGGGGGGCAAAATTTGTGTTTGGCCCTGGTTTTTGTGGAGTTAGCACCAGCTAAGTCTGGGTCATTGGTAAGTATAAAAAATATATAAATTACTATAAATTTTTTAACTTTTTCAGGGAATGTCGAGTACATGTCACTGAACGATTAGACAAAAGTCCCCTAAAATCCCAGTTGAGCTTTTTTTTCTACAGCCTTTTTTCGAAAACGCGTTTGAAAAAATTTTTAAAAAATCGCACGAACTTTGTAACCTCGAATTGATCCAACTGTATTTTTTGATTATGCGTATTTCGAGCTACATAATGTCTAATATACATTTACCTAGAGGAAAATGTGCATTCTGTGACAATTTCTGCGAAAAATTATTGAAAATTCACAAAAAAGTATCGGATTTACGCAAAAAATGACGATTTTCCTAACGGATTTGCCCAAAGGGTCGTAGAACAGAACGGGATGTTAGCTGGACAGACGATAAAAAATCCACCACCATTTGAAGACTTTTATCACTGCTTACAAAATAGACATTATGGAAGACCCCCTCTGCTTCTGGCCGAGTTCCCCTTTTGGCATAAAATTCGTCAGCATGAGAACTCAACTATTTTTGGACTTGGGACCGAACAGACACGTCTGTGTCTAGCAGCATTAGATCAATAAATAATATTTACAGAATGTACAAAAATCAAATAATATTTACAGAATGTACAAATCAATCAACATGGATTAAGTTACATTGACTATTATCAACGCTATATACAGAAATGACATGACCTATATACATATTATTCATCGAACTCAGAAATTTCCGACAGGACAGTGTTTCTGTGGTTGTTACAAGAATCTGACCTGCAATTACACAAACCTGAGCAAGAGAGTCCTGCCTTCTTACACCCACACCTTTTTGTACAAGCACTCTTGCAACCACAACTGATCAGATTCAGTAGGTTATCGGGGGCACATGGCTTTGTGGCTGCAGTCGGTACAAGAAGTCCATTGTCTAGCGACCACCCCCAATCCGTCGGGGGAAGCGAAGTGCCCAGCCATTGTTGGACCTGGAGATAACATCTGTAGACATGTTGTTGTGCAGCATCGCTGCTTGGTGGGAGTGAGGCTAGGTCGATGGGTTTATTCAGTTTAGATTTTGCTACATAACGCTTGTAAGTGACATATCTATATTGGTCGAGAGAGGAAACAGTTTTACTCCCGTATAAGATCAGGAGAAGTTGTTCCCCGGCAGCGGCTACTGCACTTGGTGTACTGTCATCCGCCAAAATTGTGTTGACATACTGTTGTGAGTTGCTAGTAACATCGGAGACAATTGTACTGAATACTTTCTTCTTACCAACTCGAAAGAGTGCAGAAGTAGTGTCACAACCACTTATAGAATGTGCTACAAGGAGGTTGCTTCTATGGTCACCCATTTTGGTTGCTATTTCACTAACTGAAACTAATAAGTTTGGGGTAATGGAATACATCATGTGAATATTACATCCCGGTTGAACTCGAGAGGTAAGAATGACTAACAAGTCTGTGTCTGTTCCCACAACGACAACATTGTTGTCATCTTGAGCGATGTCAAGTGCAGTTTCGGCTATCAGTACATCAGCATCAGCCTCGGCCTGCTTGGACTGAATATTGATAGCAGATAGCTCCTGCATTAGAAGGTCGATCAGTTGGGTTTTGTTCTTGGCATTTGCAAGGAAATTGGATTGGGGTGTGGTGGCTGGTAACTCGGGTGAGATATTGATATCAATGGAATACCTGTCTTTAGATCTACGGGCTTGTTCCATGCCCTTTGTCGACATTGTACAAGCATAACCATCAAAAACAACCACGATGTTCGCCCCAAAATGTCTCACTAGATAATTGGAATATGATGTACATATGTCCTTATATGACGACTGTTTAGGCCATACAACTGCCCTCAATAAAAATCCACCATCTACAACAAACAGAGAATGTTCTGGGATTTTAGTTTGCTCGGAACCGTATGTTTTGAGGATCTTACCGAGCGTGCTTTTCTGTGTCTTCCTCATTCCAGCAGAATCAAACAATGCTGGTGGTTTCGGGGCGAGTTCATATTTGAGATACTCTTCCATCTCTGCTTGTGACTGAATAACACATGTGATGCGGTTGAACAGAATTGTGGGGTCAATCACTACCTTACTTCCACGGACTTTGATGCTATTTGCCATCGATGCGAAAGACTTCACAGTGTCAACACGTCGTAGTTTGATGCTGTTGAACGTTTTGCATACAACATTCGATACGCAACATTCACCAATTTTGCGAACTTGGTCACAGTTCACAGTTTCGTCGGCCACAAGCCCGGTCGCTATAGAGACTAATTGTAGTGGATCTCTATTCTGAAAGGGGGAATGCACTCTGAGCCAGTTCAATAATTTGGTGATATCATTGGCATCAGTCAATTGTGAAGTTTGACGGAGATCCCGATGTTGTTCGCCATGACCAGTGTGAACATGAACAAAATTTTTCGAGAGCATTACATATCGGAAGGCAAAGAGGTAGTCCATGTACCCATTTTGCAACAGTGCTATCGGTTATTCCCCTGCCATGTGTGAGACCACCAGGGAGCTTGAACATTCTCATTAAACACTGCTCTATGGTCTGATCAGAATATATCCCGTCCCAGAATTTATCTGAGCGCCTTATGGTAAAGTAACCTTTCTCAGTGAACAACTTCAAATCATCCTGTTGCATTATTTCTGTTAGCTCATTCATCTGCTGCAAATAGAGATGAGAACTTTTTGCGTATGCAAAATGACCACCTGCGTGAAATACTGGAATCATATTACGAACACAATATGTGTGGAGTTCCCAGTCGCCTGTGCACTCTGCTCTCAAGAACAACTGGAGAAGACCTATTTGCTCGTAGTATTGTACCCAAAGCTTTCCTGTGCGTCCTATGGACGCATTCTGGAGCAGTTTGTGTAATTTTGACAGTAGATGGTTGACACTTTCTTGATTGACAGCGTCAGCTGTTGTACAGTCACCCCTGGCAAGTCCACAGAATATTTCATTGACTTCTGTGCAGTCTATGTTATCTAGTGTTCGGCTTTCTTCAAACACAAGTTTTGTAATGGCAATTTGTGTTAGCAGGGGGTATGGTTAATATTTCACACGTTTCACCAGTTCATTATGGAATAAATGACTATTGTTATATATCATTATAAAGCCACTGCTTTTCTGCAATTTTTGATATATAATTTAACTCCCAAAGTAGTCGTCGATTTGATTTAATGGACGTTGTGTACCGTTGTGTGTATGAAAACAATAAATTTTCTTTCGTAATTTTGTACATTTTCGTGAATATTTCACCATTGAGTGTGAGGATTGGTACAAAGTTGGCATTTTCTGTTGGGGATATGTATTCTCAATATAATTCAGCACGATATCTATGATTCTCACCCTACTAAGGCGAATAAGAATGAGAAATATGGAGCTGGGTCGAATTTTTTTTTTCATCAAAAAAACGCTATAACTAAAAAAAGCTCAACTCGGATTCGCGGGGACTTTTCACACTTTATCCGCAATGTGTGTCCCGGAAACATATAAAAAAATCAGCTTTCTCCGATTTTTTTCCTTACTTTCTCATTTTTATGTCTAATGTGCCTGGACTAGTATACTGGTATTCATTTTTGATGGACGGTTTTGAACCGGTGACGATTTCAATACTGGTACCAACCGGTATACCATAATACTGTGCAACCCTAGCTTGACTCTGTGTAGTGTTTGATGAAAAAGATAATGTTCAGTGTTTATGAAAGGATTATGAAATAAGACAAGAATTGTGATAATTGAGAATATGTTAAGTTCTGTTCCCTACATGCTAAGTTTTCAGCAAGAATAATTTGAGGTGCAGACTGTACTAAAGAATTGAGACCTTGGTTAATGTCGCCCTCACAGTTAACGTATTTCAACCAAAGTTACCAAGTTACAGTAAAATCATTCCAAAAAAAACATGTAGAGTGTAGTAGAAGAATTAGGTCTGAGATCTGGGTGCCCCCATACGGTACTCGTGGTTGACCGATCTGAACAAAAAATGAGAAATTCATCTGGACCTTCATTCAGAAATACATTTGGACATCACAACACTAAGTCAACTTAACCCTTTACCTAATGTGGAAAGCAGACAACACTTGCCCAAAAATTCTTGAATGACTAATTTCTTCATTTTTTGTCTCAGAAACATAGGTTATGACCCCTCATTGGAACGAGCTCGACGAGCTTGTTTCATCGAGGGTTATAACCTATGTTTTTAAGGCAAAAAATGAAAATTAATTGGCGATTTTTTTAGAATAGTGCTGGCCGGTTTTTGCCATTAACGTTGGGTAAAGGGTTAACCAAGTTGCAATAAAATAACCTCAAAGGTTTTAAGAGCAAGTGCTTGTGAGGCCCTCACCATTGACCAATATGACAAATTTAGACCAAAATACATGTAAGATATTCTCATCTAGTCATCAGAGCAAGTCATACTACCCAGTTACAATAAAATTGCTTCATAAATATGACCTGTAGACTGTGGAAAATAAAGACTAGGATTCGAACCCGCACAGCTGTCACAGTTTACAGATAATGACCAAACTAGGATGTTCTCATCTCGACATCATACAAAAAGAAAGGATGTTCCATGTTTATGAAAGGATTATTAAATAAGACAAGAATTGTGACAATTGACAAGGATGGAATGGTTTCACGCGCCAAAGGCGTGCAGGGACGGTTTGTGGCAAGCCCCTTTCGACCCTCAGTGACTGTATATGATCAATTTTTTCTCATGTCAAGGCGTGTTGAAGGAGGAAAAGGTTCAGGTACTCGACGGGTGTCTCCAGTTGAGGCGTGATGGGTGGGTGGTTTCGTTGACTGATGTGGGTTGAACCCTCGGGTGAGGACCAGTGTGGGAGGTTGGGTCCTCTCACAAAGGTACTACGTCTCCCCGAGGGTGCAGTAGTCTTAACAATTGACTACGTTGTGTTCTGTACCTTATAGTTTATCCTTTCAACAAGAATAACGAGGTGTGGACTGTGATAAAGGAATTTAGACTCGAACTCGTGTGGTACTCATAGCTGACCGATCTCAACCAAAACAAGGCTACAGGATGAGATAACCAGATATTATACCGAGTGATCCTACCAGGTTACAATGAAATCCCTTCATAAATATGACCTGTAGTCAGTGCTAAAGAAATCTAGGTTACGTGCACAAGCGGCGGTAACGGCTGACTGATTGTGACCAAAATAGGAAGTCTTATATTGACATACGGAGGCATCCTACCAAGTTAAAATGAAATCACTTCACAAATATGAACTGTAGACTGTGCTAAACAAATCTAGATCACATGCCTGTGCAGCCATCAAGGCTGACCGATCACGACCAAAATAGGACTTTCTCATCTAGACATTGTACAAATTCATCCTACCAATCTACAATAAAATCCCTTCATAAATGCAATCTGTAGACTGTGCTGAAGGAATCTAGTTCATGTGTCCCTGAGGCCACCACAATTGATCGAACCGGACCAAAATAAGACGTTCTCATCTAGATATTATATGGAATCATCCTACAAAGTTACAATGAAATCCCTTCATAAATATGACCTGTAGACTGTACTAAAGGTTTTCAGGTTTTGAACCTGCACAGCCATGATGGTTGACCTATCGTGATCAAAATGGGGCAGTCTCATCTAGACATGACCTTGAACCTGCATATGGAATTTAGTGATGATCCGGCAGAACTATGGGGTGTAGCCTTTGCTAAAGAAAATGTGAACAGATTCACAGACTTCCGATTGCGTAATGAAAATAGCTTATCTTGACTTTGTCAAGCTAAAAATCAAAAACTTCGATAAAGGTAGAGATTACTCCATCTCTTCAAATCATGCACAAATACATGATTTGAACTGAGATAGAGTAACCTTGACCTTTTTATAAGAGGGTTGTGGGTATACATACATTCATAAAATGACCTTGAATCTCCTCCCATTGTTATCATCTTTTCAAATATTTCACTTTGTGACGTCAGGCGGTTACAAATGCCACTGGAGTGTAATCATAGAAGAAACAATGTGAGCTCTCTTCCAATCAGAGGGCGAGGATTTTAGTCTTATTGGAACATTATTCTTTTTTCTGTTGTAGGTGTTTATAAAGGTTATGATTGGGGACCATATATAATGGCAAGCTGTGTTCAAGCAGTACCAGTCACACAGTTCAAGCATGTAAGTTGAAGCTGTTAACTGGTTGAGTGCTAAATTTGTTTTCAAAAGTGATTTCTAACATTGAGTATTTTTTTCAAAGATATCATGCCACTAGCAAAATCTTGTGCATAAATAATTGTTTTGTTGCAATTTTTTGGAAACTGGCTGTGGGCACTCCCAAATGAATTGTAACAAAATAATCATTTCTGACCATTTTCTTGATGCTGCCCTGCAGACAACAAGCTAATGCATTTAGTGTAAAGCCACTAAAGTGGCTTTCAGAACATTACAACAGTGCCTTGATAGTGGCTTCTAGCACTCAACTAGTTAGTTTTGTTAGAAAAACTTTCTCGTCTGTATAGTTGTGCTTTTGGTTATTTAAAGCGATTCACCAGCAAGCCTGCAGAGAATGCAGTCACGAGGGTATCTAGGGAAGCCCGCCATCCATCCGTCCATCCATTCGTCTGTTCATCTATCTGTCTGTTCATACAAACGTTTTGGATTGTAATTTCAAAGCCAGCGGTCGGATTTGGATCTCCTTTGGTATGCTAATAGACCTGCATAGGGGAACAGATATGTATAAGTAACGGGTTCCATCCAATAATGTTTCCCAGAGTTATGGCACTTTTTCACTCTTTCGTCTCAGAAAATTTTTCTGTCCCGCAATACCTTTAAGGCTACTTCTAACATGCCTACAGGTCGGGGGCAGTGGACCACTTGTTGCTTAAAAACAGATGCCACATAGCCTGCAAGCATAAAGGGGCCTTTCAACCGTTCTTTGACAAGTTGGAATTGTGCCTTCAAAGGTTGAAGAAGTTTTATGTATGTTTCATGCAAAGCCTATTGCAGGAGGTATTTAGCAGCGCTATAATTTTTGCCTGCTTTTTAACTCTGAAAGAGCCCTATTTCGACTTTTGCACACTTTCTTTGTTGCCTAAATGTCCTAGCATGCAGTGACAAGAAAATCTTCATGCTATAATCAAGCAACCATGGAAGGGGCTGCTAGTCAAGTATTGATTGCCTATAAATGGAAGGTCTGTTGCACAGCAACACCATGCTCGTGTGACCAAGGTCAAGGTTACAGAAATGTGAAAACTTAATTCTCTTACAGACTGTATTTTGTCTGTCCAGAGCCATAACTCTATGGTGATTGAGTGGATTTTCACAAAACTTTACACAAAAGTAAAGACCAGTGGAAGGTCTGTTGCACGGCAACACCATGCTCTTGTGACAAAGGTCAAGGCCACAGGAATGGGAAAACGGAATTCTCACAGAATCGGGTTTTTCTTCCTGAACAAATTCAACACAAAACTTTTCATTCCAGTATTATAGGCCATTTGGCCCTAGTTCGAGGGCACCCATAGCTGGGCAGTCAACCTTAATCTTGCTTTTATTGGTGTTTAAGATAACTTTGGGCAACTATGTCTATAACCTGACTACAATGGGCCATTCTAATTTGTTTTGAGCTGTAATTTTTAGCTGTGGCAAGCAGCTCAGTATATGGCCATGTCTGTCAGTAGGTCTGCGACCAACAAGTTTTTAAGGTCTATAACTTTTAAAATGCTGGGTGGAATGACATCATATTTCTTAAGCATGTGTATCTTATTGATGTCTAGCCTCATGTTCAATGCATGTTTTATTTAGTGAATTTAGGCAGAGTTATTGTCCTTGATGGACTTGGAATTTATTTCCTTTTTCATCCATCGCAGCTTAGGAGCAAATTCACAATTTTCTAATGAGTCTCCGCTCATGTTTTCTTCTAAATTGTCATCTGTTGGGAATACAGTTCCCTTGACAACTGCATGTCAGGATGTGTTCCAGCTTTGAAAAAAACTTGCATGTATGATTGACTGACATTCCAAGTTATATTTGCCAAACTTTTCAGATGAAAGCTTAATCATCTGTTGATTTGTATTGTATTTTTTATCCTCCTCACTCAAATAAACTTTTACAGGGAATATAGAAATGAGCCACAGTTGGCTGTTCTTTGCATCCATCCACATATTTTGTGAGTGCAATAACTTGGACAAATATATTCAGATTTCGATAAAACTGTGTATAGTTAAACATTGTGGAAAGATCTCACTGTGCTTGGATACTCACCCAATTGCACCGATTTTTTTAGTTATTTTGTTAGATATACGGTGTTTATCTCCTAATGACTTTGTGAACTTCATAACTTGAACAAATATAATCAGATTTTGGCAAAACTTGATATACATATACCTTGTGGGAAGATCTCGCTCTGATTGGATATTCACCCAGTTTCATTTATTTTTGTAGGAGTTATGTCCCATTTATTGAAAATTCAATTTTTGTCTAATAATGACTTTCTGAACACAGTAACTTGAACAAATGTAATTGGTACTCACCCATTCTTTTGTCATAACATTTTGATCCACATCTCTCTTTGTGGGGTGAGGATTTTGCAATCTCTTGACATAATTCCTGTTGCACTGTTCAGTGGTATTGCTTACAGCAGAATGATGGGTCATTCGCCAAGTTTTGGAAGCAAAAAATTTAAAAAGTAACTAAATTTGAATGGTAACTTTTCTGTATAGTTCAGAGCATTGTGTTTTGGTTTGGCTGGTTTTAATGTAGGGGATATTAACCCTTTACCCAATGAATCAGCCATATCCGGCGTGTAATTTACAAATTGAGAAGTTGAAAAAAAATTCAGCAAACCATATCATGTGACCCCACTCATTGGAGCTTTTTGAGCTTGTTCCATTGAGGGGTTCACATGATATGGTTTTGTTTAAATTTTTAAAAATTAAACCTTTTTTCTGTTCATGCATTTTCAGGCAAAATGATTGGCTAAAGTATTTCTTGTTTTTCTTTTCATAACACAATGAACTGAAAAAAAACGCATTTAGGCCCGCCCTAAAAACCATGCCCCCAATGTTTGTGTTGAAGATTACGCTGCACAGGCTGAATGGAAAAGAACTCCTGCACTCTCATTGTTTCAACATGAAAAGTAATTAATATTTATCTCATCATATTAAAAAGACTTTCAAAATAAAATTTAATAAACAATGAAATCCTTATCATGCTTTTTATTCCATGTTCAATTTGTTTATATACAATAGATGATCGTCTGCGTTCATCGTTTTACCCAAATCAAACTAAACAATGGCGGGTCATAATAATCCACAAACGAAACTCCCGCCAACAAAACTTTCCAATTTCCAAATAGCCTGAATGAACTCTTTCTGAGACAAAGTTCAACCAACTTCTTGTCATCTGGGTTTATATCGAACTCCGCATTTACAAACTGTGTTTTCAGTTTCTCAGGAAATGGTCAAAATCAGAATTAAATTTAATTCAGTTTTGCTTTGAATGACAGCACCCTCACGTCAAGTGGAAAAGGAGACTGAAGTCATGTGTGGGTGTGACCTATGATGTTCCTTTTAACTTAACGCTATTCATTGGTCAATAAAATTTTTAATGATATAAGAATATGTTTCAGTGAAATGTATCGTTATTTCAAACAGAATTTTAGAAAACTATGCCTTTTTATTCAGTTATCACTAGGAAACGTGATGCAACCTGGTTTTTATTTTAACTCCGCAAAGAAGAGAGTGTTTAAATTTATTGCCCCTCAAGTTTAATTATAAGGAATGATCGTTTGTTGTCTCCCGCTTTTTGAAAAAAAACCAGGAGATATTAAATTCGGGGTGTCCTTCCATCCTTCCGTGTTTTTCGTTTCCAGACTCTAACTTTCCTTACAGTGACCGGATTTTGATGAAATGTGGGTAGTAGATCACTTTCATCAATTGTGGGTCCAAGTTCGAATATGGGCATTTTCCGTGCATATTTAATTAGGTTGCTGAAATTTGATTGGCTGACAGTTTCCACACTCTAACTTTCCTTAAAATTAACAGATTTTTATGAAATTTCATATATGGATTACTTTTATCAATACCTAGGTCAAGTTCGCATGTGGGAAATTTTGTACCAAGAATCTGTCTGTCTGCCTGTCCGTCTGCCCTGTGTGTCAATGCACCTTGGACTAAAAGCCGTATTTATGAACCGATCTTCCTGAAACTTCTTGGGTATCTTTGTTATCATTGTTAGACCAGAATTAACCCAAGAACATTAGGTTTCACTAGGGAAAAAAATCGGAGAAAGCTGATTTTTTCAGGGAATGTCGAGTACATGTCACTGAACGATTAGACAAAAGTCCCCTAAAATCCCAGTTGAGCTTTTTTTTTCTACAGCCTTTTTTCGAAAACGAGTTTGAAAAAAATAAAAAAAAATCGCACGAACTTTGTAACCTCGAATTGATCCAACTGTATTTTTTGTTTACGCGTATTTCGAGCTACGTAATGTCTAATATACATTTACCTAGAGGAAAATGTGCATTCTGTGACAATTTCTGCGAAAAATTATTGAAAATTCACAGAAAAGTATCGGATTTATGCAAAAAATGACGATTTTCCTAACGGATTTGCCCAAAGGGTCGTAGTACAGAACGGGATGTTAGTTGGACAGACGATAAAAAACCCACCACCATTTGAAGACTTTTATCATTGCTTACAAAATAGACATTATGGAAGACCCCCTCTGCTTCTGGCCGAGTTCCCCTTTTGGCATAAAATTCGTCAGCATGAGAACTCAACTATTTTCGGGCTTGGGACCGAACAGACACGTCTGTGTCTAGCAGCATTAGATCAATAAATAATATTTACAGAATGTACAAAAATCAAATAATATTTACAGAATGTACAAATCAATCAACATGGATTAAGTTACATTGACTATTATCAACGCTATATACAGAAATGACATGACCTATATACATATTATTCATCGAACTCAGAAATTTCCGACAGGACAGTGTTTCTGTGGTTGTTACAAGAATCTGACCTGCAATTACACAAACCTGAGCAAGAGAGTCCTGCCTTCTTACACCCACACCTTTTTGTACAAGCACTCTTGCAACCACAACTGATCAGATTCAGTAGGTTATCGGGGGCACATGGCTTTGTGGCTGCAGTCGGTACAAGAAGTCCATTGTCTAGCGACCACCCCCAATCCGTCTGAGGAAGCGAAGTGCCCAGCCATTGTTGGACCTGGAGATAACATCTGTAGACATGTTGTTGTGCAGCATCGCTGCTTGGTGGGAGTGAGGCTAGGTCGATGGGTTTATTCAGTTTAGATTTTGCTACATAACACTTGTAAGTGACATATCTATATTGGTCGAGAGAGGAAACAGTTTTACTCCCGTATAAGATCAGAAGAAGTTGTTCCCTGGCAGCGGCTACTGCACTTGGTGTACCGTCATCTGCCAAAATTGTGTTGACATACTGTTGTGAGTCGCTAGTAACATCGGAGACAATTGTACTGAATACTTTCTTCTTACCAACTCGAAAGAGTGCAGAAGTAGTGTCACAACCACTTATAGAATGTGCTACAAGGAGGTTGCTTCTATGGTCAGCCATTTTGGTTGCTATTTCACTAACTGAAACTAGTAAGTTTGGGGTAATGGAATACATCATGTGAATATTACATCCCGGTTGAACTCGAGAGGTAAGAATGACTAACAAGTCTGTGTCTGTTCCCACAACGACAACATTGTTGTCATCTTGAGCGATGTCAAGTGCAGTTTCGGCTATCAGTACATCAGCATCAGCCTCGGCCTGCTTGGACTGAATATTGATAGCAGATAGCTCCTGCATTAGAAGGTCGATCAGTTGGGTTTTGTTCTTGGCATTTGCAAGGAAATTGGATTGGGGTGTGGTGGCTGGTAACTCGGGTGAGATATTGATATCAATGGAATACCTGTCTTTAGATCTACGGGCTTGTTCCATGCCCTTTGTCGACATTGTACAAGCATAACCATCAAAAACAACCACGATGTTCGCCCCAAAATGTCTCACTAGATAATTGGAATATGATGTACATATGTCCTTATATGACGACTGTTTAGGCCATACAACTGCCCTCAATAAAAATCCACCATCTACAACAAACAGAGAATGTTCTGGGATTTTAGTTTGCTCGGAACCGTATGTTTTGAGGATCTTACCGAGCGTGCTTTTCTGTGTCTTCCTCATTCCAGCAGAATCAAACAATGCTGGTGGTTTCGGGGCGAGTTCATATTTGAGATACTCTTCCATCTCTGCTTGTGACTGAATAACACATGTGATGCGGTTGAACAGAATTGTGGGGTCAATCACTACCTTACTTCCACGGACTTTGATGCTATTTGCCATCGATGCGAAAGACTTCACAGTGTCAACACGTCGTAGTTTGATGCTGTTGAACGTTTTGCTTACAACATTCGATACGCAACATTCACCAATTTTGCGAACTTGGTCACAGTTCACAGTTTCGTCGGCCACAAGCCCGGTCGCTATAGAGACTAATTGTAGTGGATCTCTATTCTGAAAGGGGGAATGCACTCTGAGCCAGTTCAATAATTTGGTGATATCATTGGCATCAGTCAATTGTGAACTTTGACGGAGATCCCGATGTTATTCGCCATGACCAGTGTGAACATGAACAAAATTTTCGAGAGCATTACATATCGGAAGGCAAAGAGGTAGTCCATGTACCCATTTCGCAACAGTGCTATCGGTTATTCCCCTGCCATGTGTGAGACCACCAGGGAGCTTGAACATTCTCATTAAACACTGCTCTATGGTCTGATCAGAATATATCCCGTCCCAGAATTTATCTGAGCACCTTATGGTAAAGTAACCTTTCTCAGTGAACAACTTCAAATCATCCTGTTGCATTATTTCTGTTAGCTCATTCATCTGCTGCAAATAGAGATGAGAACTTTTTGCGTATGCAAAATGACCACCTGCGTGAAATACTGGAATCATATTGCGAACACAATATGTGTGGAGTTCCCAGTCGCCTGTGCGCTCTGCTCTCAAGAACAACTGGAGAAGACCTATTTGCTCGTAGTATTGTACCCAAAGCTTTCCTGTGCGTCCTACGGATGCATTCTGGAGCAGTTCGTGTAATTTTGACAGTAGATGGTTGACACTTTCTTGATTGACAGCGTCAGCTGTTGTACAGTCACCTCTGGCAAGTCCACAGAATATTTCATTGACTTCTGTGCAGTCTATGTTATCTAGTGTTCGGCTTTCTTCAAACACAAGTTTTGTAATGGCAATTTGTGTTAGCAAATGGGCACGAACTGCTCTTGAATATGCATGACCACTGATCAAATGATGGATTGACCCACCAGCATAAACAGTTCCCCAAAGTTCATCCAAGCCGCTACCAGCCATGATCGAACCAATTGCCCCTAAATATGACATAATCATATGGAAGCCGCCGAGTCTAACGAAAACTTTTGTCAACTTATCTGACGAAGACACAATCTCCACTGCTTTGATATAAAGTGGTTGGTCAAACGTCACTGGACAAACGTTCAGTCCCTGTTTCTCACATTCAGTTTGTGCAAACATGAGAGCAGTGTAAATTGTGCTCGGTTTGGATGGATCAAAATTAATAAAGGGAAGTATCTCGACATCACTTGTTTCATAATCATCTGATGATGTGACAATGTGCATATATCCAGCCCAAGATGGGCAAGGTACTCTCAGTACATGCGTCAAAGACCAAAGACTGTCGACTGTTTTTGCGAGTTTCAAATTTTTCGGATCAGATTCACCCAAAGTTGATAAATCCTTCATCACAATTTCGTCAAGACCCGATTTGCTTGGTTTACTGTAACCTTTCAAAGGGATTATGTGATTTAATCGAACATGGAAATTGAAACAATGATGCTATAATACGGTATTTGAATGAGAAAAGTCGATGCCGTTTGAATTTGAGTTTAGGGGGTATGGTTAATATTTCACACGTTTCACCAGTTCATTATGGAATAAATGACTGTTGTTATATATCATTATAAAGCCACTGCTTTTCTGCAATTTTTGATATATAATTTAACTCCCAAAGTAGTCGTAGATTTGATTTAATGGACGTTGTGTACCGTTGTGTGTATGAAAACAATAAATTTTTTTTCGTAATTTTGTACATTTTCGTGAATATTTCACCATTGAGTGTGAGGATTGGTACAAAGTTGGCATTTTCTGTTGGGGATATGTATTCTCAATATAATTCAGCACGATATTTATGATTCTCACCCTACTAAGGCGAATAAGAATGAGAAATATGGAGCTGGGTCGAATTTTTTTTAAAATTTTTTTTTTCATAAAAAAAACGCTATAACTAAAAAAGCTCAACTCGGATTCGCGGGGACTTTTCACACTTTATCTGCAATGTGTGTCCCGGAAACATATAAAAAAATCAGCTTTCTCCGATTTTTTTCCTTACTTTCTCATTTTTATGTCTAATGTGCCTGGACTAAATATGTGCTTTGGGGTTTGTTCCAAAATTCAAGATGGCCGCCAGCAGCCATTTTGTTCCGAAACTGGGTGTAATCAGTTTTTTGTACAAAACTTCTATATGAAAGTTCGGATTTGAATAAATTTTTGTATGAATGTTTAGTAACATGCAATACATCACATATAATACAGGTTTTGTTCTCATTCCAAAATTATGCAAATTAGGGAAACTTTGATTTATTCAGTGCTACTGCCAATACACAGTGAGTGTGTGCACACCTTCCATGTTTTTCGTTTTCAGACTCTAACTTTCCTTACAGTCAGTCGATTTCGATGAAATTTGGGTGGTAGATCACTTTCATCAATTGTGGGTCCAAGTTCGAACATGGGCATTTTCCACGCATATTTAATTATGTTGCTTAAATTTGATTGGCTGATGGTTTCCAGACTTTAATTTTCCTTAGAGTCAACCAATTTCAAATAAATTTCATATATGGATTACTTTTCACATCAGTTAAATGTAATATGTCTTATCATACAGTCTTAATTTTTAGTGATTCTCACAGTTATACTCCACATCACTTTACTTGCTTTGGCAGTGACCACTGTGAAAATAAATCTGATAACCACTGTCTGAAGTACTTTCTGTTCTGTCTCTTCTAAATAACTTCCACTTGCAACTCAACTATATTCCACTGGATGCATTAATTCCCCTTGAAACTGCTGCCCAGCGGAAGACATGAATTCACTGAATTTGCTGTTATGAACTCCAAAAAACAAAGGCCAAACATAGTGTAAATGGGCGTAGCCCAAACGATCATTCCTTATAATAATTTGAAAAAAATAATTAAAATAATTAAATTTTTATATTGTACCAATGACCCAGACATAGCTGGTGCTAACTCTTAAAAATCTAGGGCCAAACACAAATTTTGCCACCCAATCCCCAAAATTTGCACCTAAAACCAAAAGAAATCATGTCCTGAAGGACCTCCATACTTTGCCCTTACTGTGCATGTGCAGTGTCAAGGACGTTCCGAAATTGGCGCCAATTATCATTCTCTGTTTGGCCCTTCATCAGTCAACATCTAACTGATCTTTGTGCTTGTAAATCTCAGTTTAAAGGATGCCAGACACGTAATTATTGGAGAAATGGTGATTCTAAGGAGGATATAGAAGGAGGAGAGGAAAAAGGAGTGACAAAAAATAATCAGGGCTGTACTTAAAATTTTTTATGAAATTATGTTAAGTTGCCTATTTTCGAGGCATGGGCCTGTTGTTGTCATTCTTGCTATAAAGTGGCACTGCTTATTCAGTGTTTCCTCTCCCCTGGTCTTCTAAGTCCCCCCTTGCTATTCTCCCATGCTTTTGGCATATTTTTGAGAAAGATCATTTCTAAATTCTCTTGGGAGAATTAGCTTGGTTACAGAATGAATTCTGTTATTTTCCCCATATTTACGTTTTCACCCATGGGTGTATAAACGTTGTGTTCTGCATCTACCATCTGATGTTCTGCAGATTCTCCCCTGGGAGTCTCTGTTTTGCATCAGATAGTGTGTAATTTTGATGACTGATTTCGGGCCAGTATTGTCAGTGCCTGGAGTCATGTTTTCTGGTGTTTTTACACTGTTTGTTTACATTGGCAACAGTCTCTTTTGAGGGGGGCTGTTTGCCTTTGGAGTAGTTTATCTCACTATAAGATACATTATTATTATCCGTAAGTGTTGCATTAATTATTTAATATAATTTTAAAATTTTTGACCACACTTAGCCTTGGGATCCATTGGGGCTCAACGTTACTTTTCAGAAACTTGGGCTTCGCTGAAAAAATATTTTTCAAAAATTATTTTGATTTTCAATTGTTTTTTCAATATTAATGGATCATGTTATTATGTATCTTTGGTTCCTAGCTCGTCCAGGTCCAGCCGGGCCGCGAGCGAGAGAGGCCCCTCTCTCGTACAACATCTAGGACCAGATGTTGTGGTACAAAATGTGTCGTAAGCGGATCACACGTCCGTCGCTCGGGACGCTCCGTTGTATAGGCAGTCCGCGGAGACTGCTCAGGCTTCTTCCTCTCACCAGCGCACATGACCGCACCTTGGCTACGTGACCGCCGATATTTTACCAGCTTCGCCGATCAGGGATTCTTCGGCGACCAGGTCACGCCATCCGGTAGCCAGGGACACGAGGCCGGTTGACTCCGGACGTTCGCATAGGAAGAGTATGCGGGAGTCACCAGATGCGGAGCTGCCCTCGGAGAAGCAGCGAAAGACTGCGCCTCCGCAGGCCTCGATGTCGGACGTGCTTGTTCAAATGGCACAACTTATCGCAGCCTCCCAGCAACCGACAGAAACGGTGTCGGATCGGGAATTATCCGACGGCGCTGGGTTGGTACGCTCCGCCGAAGCATCGGGTGCGGATGACCGGGAGCATCATGAGGTCCGACCGGATGGTGAAAGGGATACGGATGACTTGGAGCTATCCCTTTCGGAACAACATAAAGCTGCCGTGGACTTCATCCGGCACTTTCTTCCTCAAGTTGTTCCGTCGGGCCAGACTGCTGCGGTACCGGACAAGAGAATTATAGCGTCATTGGACACTAATTTCTTTGAGCGGTTCAGGGACATCGCTCCCGAGTTTCCGTCTCAGTCCAATAATGTCACAAGAACATTTGAATTATTGAACGACGCTATATTCAAACTTGCTTCCAAAACAGGAAAAGCGGGTTTCTTGTCCGCCAATACTCTTAACCTGCCTTTCATTAATGCAAGGAATAAATTCGATACGGCAGGACAGGGTATTCCGAGAGTTCCTCTGCATATGGACGACGGGGCGGAAGACTTAGAATTATCATTACCGTCGTCTGCGTCTATTCCAACTGCGGTGTTGGAGACGACTATTTCGTCTAACAGAGCCAGTTTAGATGCTTTATCTTACGCAGACCACCTTACTAAGGCGTTATCACTGCGTCTTCAAGGGAAAGAATTCCAGGATATACAATCCTCTTTAAGACTTCTTTCAAGGGCAGTAGCTTATTCCATGTGTAACTCCGCCCTTTCAGTGGCAAACCTGGAGTTGGTTAGACATGACGCAGCCCTAGCTACATCCACACTCGTGGATAGTAAGGTGAAGAACTCTCTCAGAGTCGCTTCGGTCTCCGGAGAACTTCTCTTCGACGGCAAGCTTTCTGCAATTTACGATAAAATTACTAAGAAAGCTTCGGATTCTCTGCTGTTTAAATCTGCTTCTAAGAAGTCGGACATGGCAGATAAGAGTAAGACAGGCACTTCTGGGTCTAATGCGCCCAAGAGAGGTTCCTGTAGAGGTTCCGGTGCGTCCTCTTGGTCTTATTCAAGAGACCGTCAAGGCAGCGACTCACGTGCGGGACATCCTTCGAGCCGGGACTACTGGTCGGACGCCCCGAGGTCGACGGGACGAGGTGCGGGTCGCGGAGGACGTGGTTTCTCCTCCCGCAGGCCTCGCAGGTCCAGGAGGTGATGGCTTCAACCTCTATCGTGTGCCGGTTGGCGGAAGGTTGTCAAATTTTTCACAAGAGTGGGCGTCGATTACGGACGACCCTTGGGTGAGAGGGGTGATTTCGGAAGGTCTAAAGATATCCTTCAAGCGAAAGCCTCCATTAACTCGAAGTCCAAAATGGACTCAACTTCCGTCAAATCTGCTGAAAAGAGACGCTCTGTTATCAGAGGTGCAGTCTCTTTTAAGGAAGAACGCGGTAGAGGTCGTAGAAAACCAGGAGACACCGGGATTCTACAGCCATCTGTTTCTGGTTCCGAAACCAGATGGCTCGTTCCGTCCAGTCATAGATCTGAGCTGGATAAACAAGCTGATCGTCGCTCCGAAGTTTTATATGGAGACGATTCGATCGGTCAGAGCGAGTATTCGGGTGAACGATTATGCAACAAGCATAGATCTCAAAGATGCGTACTTTCACGTCATGGTACATCCGACATTCAGAAAGTATCTACGCTTCGCAGTCCTAGGAGTGGTGTATCAATTCCGGGCGATGTGCTTCGGATTGAACCTAGCACCCTGGGCTTTCACTCGGGTAATGAACTCGGTAATGATGTATTTCCGAGCTCATTCATCTGCGGTAACGTCGGCCTACCTGGACGACATTCTTCAGAGGTACGGCAACGAGTTAACGCTTCAGAACGATGTTCAGAATCTGCTTCTATTGCTCCGACGTCTCGGTTTTATAATAAACGAGGAGAAGTCGGATCTGGTGCCGTCCAAGTCATTCACACATCTGGGAATGAGCTTCGAGACGCACAACAATCTCGTTCGTCTGCCGTTAACCAGAGCGAAATTAGTCAGTTGTTAGGCTCGCTATTGTCTGCACGCAGACAAAGTCACAGCGAGGGAGTTCATGAGACTGATAGGTCTGTGCGGAGCCGCTGCTGATCTCATTCCGATGGGGCGGTTACGCACGCGTCCTCTCCAAATTTTCTTGACTCAGAATTGGAGTGTGAAAATTCATTCGCTCGACATAGAAGTCCTCTTGTCAAATCAAGTGAAACGAGAGATTCAGACTTCGGCAAACATTCAGTGGTTAACTCAGGGAGTTCCGCTGCAGTTGCCGGATCTGAGTTTTACCATTATGACGGATGCCAGTCAAACAGGTTGGGGTGCATCATTGATCCCAACGGATTCGAGATGCCAGGGTCTTTGGGATCCGCAATTCCTGTGCAAGCACATAAACATCAAGGAAATGATGTCAATTTGGCTTGCGTTATGTCATTGGATGGACATTATTCACAATGCTCATGTCCAAATCCTATCCGACAATATGACAGTAGTGGCGTATATACGGAATCAGGGAGGCACTCATTCAGTTCCGTTGTTCAATCTAACGGAATGAATCCTTCTGTTTGCTCTTGAACATCAAGTTCTACTTTCGGTCCGTCATATACCGGGTCGTCTGAACGTACTAGCTGACTCCCTTTCACGAAAGGGTCGCTTGTTGCCGTCGGAGTGGACTCTCAACAAACAAGTATTCAATCAGATTTGCTACCAATGGGAACGGCCAATGATAGACTTATTTGCGACACATCTCAACAATCAGTTGCAGACGTATGTGTCTCCGTGTCCGGATCCAAGAGCATTTGCAGTAGACGCTCTGTCGATCCCTTGGGACGGAATGATAGGATATGCGTATCCTCCAGCGCCGTTAATTCAGCAAGTATTGTTAAAGATAAAACAATCTCAATGCAAGATTCTGTTGGTAGCATCTCTGTCTCCACAGAGACCGTGGATAAATCTACTCAGGTGTCTGTTGTGGGACCTACCGCGAAAGCTTCCTCCACGGGAGGATCTTCTTTCGCAGGGGAAACCGCGTCAACTTCATCACAACCCGCAAGGTCTCAACCTTCACGTTTTTCCGTTGTGCGGTCCTTCTTGCATGGCAAGCACTTTACAGGACGAGCAGTGGACGCGATTTCTAACTGTAGGAGGACCTCCTCTTCGCTAAACTATGCGGCTAAGTGGAAGGTTTTTCGTCGTTGGTGTAGGGATCATTCTGTTGATATTTTTGATCCCTCCATACCAGACATTGCAAACTTTCTAGTATACTTGTTTGACGAAATCAAACTGCAGCCTGTTACTATTAAGGGTTATAGGTCTATGTTATCTGATACCTATGCACATCATGATAGTTTACAAATTGGATCTAATGTCTCTTTATCTAAGTTAGTTAGAAACTTCTCGATAAATAGACCCAGAACTCTTAGGTTAATTCCTAAGTGGAATTTAGCTTGGGTTCTTCTTAAACTGAAGGAAAAGCCATTTGAACCTCTTGGGACAGTAGATTTCAAATTCTTGTCTTAGAAGACAGCTTTTCTCTTAGCTTTCTCTTCTGCTAGAAGAGTTAGTTAGCTTCATGCACTGTCGGTGGATGATTCTCACTATCGTAGTGTCGGGAACACTATCACCTTCACTACTAATGTGGGATTTTTAGCTAAGAATCAGGCTCCTAATAATTATCCGGAACCTATTGTTATTAAGGCCCTTCCGTCTTCAGACGGGCGTAGGCCTTTACTCTGTCCTGTTAGAGCGTTACGTATCTATAAACAGAGATCTCAGTTTATCAGAAAGGGACGAAAACGTTTCTTTCTGTCTCTGATGCCTAATAGAAAGGACATTTCGGTCCATTCTATTGCTAGATGGATTCAATTAACTATCCGTACTGCTTATGAGAATTTATCTTCTTCTCAGCAGTCTGTGCTTAAGATTTCGGCTCATGAAGTAAGAGCTCTTTCTACATCTTGGGCTTACGCTAATAGTATTGCTATTACAGATTTAATGAAGGCTGCTGATTGGTCTCAGCCATCCACATTCACAAATTTTTATCTCAGAAATATTGAGTCCATTTCTGGAGACCTGCATTGTTTAGGTCCGTTATCTGTTGCTCAGAATGTCGTCCTCTAAACATTTGCAACTATAGTTATGCAGGCTTTCTGTTCCGGCAGTGACTCCGTCCGGCTGCCCTCTTCGCTCTGGGGTATTTGACCCAGGGCAAGGGGAAGGGGGGGGGGAGGGTGTTCCCTTAGGTCACCTGCTTTATAGTGAAAAGCAAGGGAATGCCTCCTCCAAAGTCAGTATTTCTGAGTCGTTTCCGGGATGGTTTTAAAGTGTAATATTAATGTTAAAAATTCATTCATGTCGTATTTTTAAAGTGTAGCTCGGTGTGAAGCATTTGTATATGTCAAGTGTCAAACGGGCGTTAATATACAATCCTCGGACACTTTTAAAGAATATAAAGAGTCTCAATTCTCTGGACTAACTTTATTTATTGGCTTACTTTAAAAATAATTAGTATAAAGGGTTATACTGGATGTTAATAGAGAACATGAATGTTATTGTGCTCAATTATGAAGGGTATTGTATCTTTCTAATTTAACATAAAATAAGAAAGATACATGTAAAGCCTAATACTCCTTTTCTCCTTGAGGGGTTGCCTCTATATTATATAGTTGAGCTTATTGGATTTTCCTCTATGTCCTAGGCCCTCCAGCCTTTTTACTATTCAGCTATGTCTGGGTCATTGGTACAGTATAAAAATGTTAAAAAATTTATAGTAATTTATATATTTTTTATACTTACCAATGACCCAGACGGGGATGGCCCTCCCAGGAGTTGGGAACTCATACCTCCCCGCTGAGTACATAGCGCTGACCAGGCACTGCTTTTAAGAATGATAATTGGCGCCAATTTCGGAACGTCCTTGACACTGCGCATGCGCAGTAAGGGCAAAGTATGGAGGTCCTTCAGGACATGATTTCTTTTGGTTTTAGATGCAAATTTTGGGGATTGGGGGGCAAAATTTGTGTTTGGCCCTAGATTTTTAAGAGTTAGCACCAGCTATGTCTGGGTCATTGGTAAGTATAAAAAATATATAAATTACTATATATTTTTTAACTTTTCATATAGTTTCCATTGGGTAAAGAATTAAGAAACTAAGTTTTCAACTCATCCAAATAAAAAAGACATTGATAGCTAGCTAATCATGAAGGTGTGCGATGAAAGACTTGACTGAAGGACATTTTTTGGTCTTTTAATTTATTGATTTACCCTTTTTCTACAGGCTCCAATGTCTGATTCATGGGATAGTATTACTGTTGGCATGAAAGTAGAGCTGTGTAATTATGACAGTGAGTTACCTAATGATGTGTACTGGATAGCTACTGTTATGAAGATATGTGGTGAGTAAATAACACACAATAATTGCCTTTGTCTTCTATTTTCTTGGTGAGAGCAATAGTGTTAACTGAGATGTTGACAGCATATTCTAAGATCGATCAAAGTTGACTCATCGGTTTCAGTTCCTATAATATACAGAATAGTATTGGTGGTGGGGTATTTCGTCCCTGGAGTGCAACATGGCTTTTCAATGATAAAGCATTGCAAAGCCTTGTTGCACTCAAGGGACAAATGTATCAATTTTTTTTTTTTTTTTTTTTTTTTTTTTTTAATAACTTTGGTAAAATATCAGACATGAACCATGTAATTTTTTATTTTTTTAAGTTTGCATTGGTTATAAAAAGAGAGCATGCGGCAGCCAAAAGGACCATATGGGAGGGCCTGAGAAACAGATTTGTACCTTTTTTTTTAGGCTTGAATTGAAATACAAATATGTGACTCACCGTGGGAAAAGCCTGTCTGTGCTCTTTTTAACAGATTATAACAAAACAGTATATCTCTAGTTTGGAATGAGCTCGTTCCAAAGAGGGTCATAACCTATGTTTTGAGACCAAAAATTTAAAAATAATGAGAATTAATTGCCGACTTTTGTGAATAGCGCTGGCTGGTTTTGGCTATTACGTTGGGTAAAGGGTTAAAGTGAAATTATTCCATCTCAGTGGATTTAACTTATCAAAATTTATCAGAGAGTGTCGAAAGACATGTGAACAATTTTTTTGGCAATCAAGAATAATCGAGCACTCTACCAATTAACACCATTAGGCTCTATGAAAGATTTAGGCAGTAAAACCAGACA
The DNA here is from genome assembly GCA_031216915.1 of Pictodentalium vernedei. Taxonomy (NCBI): domain Eukaryota; kingdom Metazoa; phylum Mollusca; class Scaphopoda; order Dentaliida; family Dentaliidae; genus Pictodentalium; species Pictodentalium vernedei. The sequence continues at coordinate 516,619,480 of CM062297.1, forward strand.
TAAATTACTCTATCAAAATCATTATTACATTTCACATACTTTTCTTTTTAGGCTTTTCCCTCTGTAAAAGACTATTGTTTTTCTACAGATTATTTGTTTTTTTTTGGGAGGGGGGGTGGGGGTGGGTCCGTATGATTCAGAAGCCATTTTCAAACCGATTTTCACACAATGTTGCACACGCATAGAGGGGCACAAAATCTAAAAATGTACCAAGGCGGAATTTTCGATTTAACCCTTATTTTGTCAGAATTGGCAAAAAACTCTCAAAATTTGGGTTTATAGGCACTTTCTCGAAACGCGTCTTGCAGATTTTTTTCAAGCATTCATCATTGTTAGACCTGTCTGTGACATGACCATTCATATGCAAGAGATATTAGGCGATGCATATGGTAACCCTTCACAGGCTGTCAACACAACGAAATTTTGATGAAATGGGCTCTTTTCAGACTCCTAAGGCTAGGGCTAGAGTCTGTATTTATGAACCGATCTTCACAAAACTTCTTGGGTAGCTTTGTTATCACCTTGGGACGAGAACGACTGTTTCTGGGTGCAGTCCAAAATTCGAGATGGCTGCCAGTGGCCGTTTTGTACCAAAATTAAGTCCAATCAGTTTTTTGTACACAACTTCTATACGGCTCAGGCTAGAGGCTGTATTTATGAACCGATCTTTACAAAACTTCTTGGGTACCTTTGTTATAAACGTGGGATGAGAACGAGTGTTTTGGGGTGCAGTCCAAAATTCAAGATGGCCACCAGCAGCTTCTGAATGAAAGTTCTGATTTGAATAAATTTTTGTATGAATGTTTAGTAACATGGAATACATCACATATAATACAGGTTTTTTTCTTGTGCAGAAATTATGCAAATTAGATGAACTTTGATTTATTCAATGCTACTTATACACTGTAAGTGCACATGTCAATACGGCTAGGGCTGGAGACTGTATTTATGAACTGATCTTAACGAAACTTCTTGGGTACCTTTGTTATCACCTTGGGATGAGAATGAGGGTTTTTGGGTGCAGTCCAAAATTCAAGATGGCTGCCAGCGGCAATTTTGTACCAAATTTACTGCAATCAGTTTTTTGTACAGAACTTCTGTATGAAAGTTCTGATTTGAATAAATTTTTGTAGGAATGTTTAGTAACATTTTCTTCTCGAGCAGAAATTATGCGAATTAGATGAACTTTGATTTGTTCAGTGCTACTTACACACAGTAAGTGCACATATCAATACAGCTCGGGCTAAAGGCTGTATTTATGAACCGATCTTCACAAAATTTTTGGGGTACCTTTGTTATCACCTTGTGACAGGAACAAGTGTTTCTGGGTGCCTTTGTTATCACTGTGTTATGAGAACAAATATTTTGGGGTTCAGTCAGACCCACTCTGGGACTCAAAGACTCTTTTCTAGTTTAGCATCTAACTGTCACCCCACCTCTACAATACTTTACCTATATATTTGTTACAGGCTACGGTCAGCATTTATGTACAGACCGTTACAATACTTTACATGTACTTTTGTTATAAGGTCATAACCTAGATATTTGTCATTGCTGTGTCACATACTACACATGTACATGTCTTAAACAAGTTGAGCTACAGTGTCATTGACACTTTCATTTCAGTTTCCATTTCAGAGGAACATGAACATGGTGATGATATTGTGAAACCCATCCAAGTGTGCTACCATCGTCGCGCTCCGTTGAGCAAATAGAGCTAGCTGCAGTGCTCATGATATGCAAGGGATAAGGCCTCTAGTTAGTGTTCTTAATCTCTTGCAAGCAGCTAGCTCGACCGGTGAAGTGGTTACTCCGTCCGTGGGAGCCGTGACACCGGGTAAGTCTGTTGCAGTCGAAGGAAGTGTAGATGTGGGTAGAGCGAGCACTTAAAAATAAATAAGCTCACCCGCGATGATGGAAATAGGGAGGAAGTCAGCAAGTTTCTGGTTGGGAGGCTCGACGAGGTCTAATAGACCATGAGCAGGAGAGGCCCCTCACTAACCTAACATTTGGGGCCAAATGCTGTTATGAGAAACTTGCACGAGATGGAGAATACGTCTGCCAGCCGCTCAGGACACACCGTCTAGTCTGCAGCCAGGGTTGGTTTCAGTCATGGCTTCCTCCGCTATGTTATTAAAGCACACACGACCACAGGCTAGCTACCCGACTTCAGATAACCAGTCGGCTGCGCGAAAACGGAGCCATTCTTCGCCCTTGAAGTCGGATCATCCGATAGCTCGCGATCCCGGGTATCGATCAACGGGACGCTCGGAGAAGAGATCTATCTCCGGATCCTCGTCCCAGGAGCAGCAAGCGGTGGAAAAACAGAAGATCGCTGCTCCTCAAGCCTCAGGAACGGACTTGCTGTCACAGTTGCGCAGGTATTGGCAGCATCCCAGCTAATACAAGAGCAGACTCCAGTGTTGAGCTGTCGGACGATGCTGGCTCGGTCCGGTCAATTGTGCATGTAGAAGCCAGAAGTTTCTCTACGGGACGCTCGGCTAGATCTGGGGTTAGATCTCCGTTTGGTGAACTCTATCCGTTCTGTTAACAGTCGGGGTCGCCTGTGTCCGTTGTGAGAAAACTTATTGTGTCGGAACATGCATCGAAACATTCATTCCACACTGCAGCTGGTGCCGGCGGCAGTTATGGCTTCTACTTACATGGAAGTACACGAAAGAGGATTAAGCCTAGAAGTTTCTAAGGGGGATACTCTACGAGACAGGGATTTTTCTAGGTGACGACAGGGGCCGAATATAGGCCCCATTCCCAATGAGATTTAGGCATGATTTTTCCCAATTTGTAACATTAAATTCCCAATTGGTAACCAGTATCAACTTGGCCATAACATTTATGATTTTTACTGCAAAAGTTGGTCTTATTATGCTGATAAAAGAACTGTAAAACCATAATTTCAATTAATAAAACCAACTTCTTCATTTTTAATGTACCTGTAGAGAAGAAATGTGCACTTTTCTCCACTCTACAGCATCAACAGGATTCCCAATTTGGTCCTATAAGATGTTTTTTCCCAATTGCACAGGCCCTTGGACCCATTCCCAATACACCTAGAAAAATCCCTGAGAGATCTGGGGACAGATAGAGAGTGCCGAGCGTTTTTTGTCCCATTAGCAGTCGGGAAGGACTGTTTTGTGTTGTAAGAAACTTCAATGAGGAGGAGCATCCGTCCTATGTGCCGAGTCGAGATGCTTCTTCCGCACTTCAGCCGGGGTCGGCTGTGGTTACAGCTTCCTCTTCTTCCATGGATATGCACGATAAGGGATAGATGCCTAAAAGTTTCTAATGAAATGCTCGACGAGGTCTGGAGCAGACTGCGAGCTAGAGAACCTTCTTTCCGTCAGCAGTCGGAATCGACTGTTTTTGGTGCGAAAACTTTAGTGAGTTGGGATGCCCATTCACGCTTGCAGTTCGGGACGCTTCTTCCACACTGCAACCGGATTCGGTGGCAGCTATAGCATCTTCCCTCGATTCATTAATGAAGCCTGTTGACCACAGACTAGCTATCTGACTTTGCAAGTTCGGGTTGATAGCTAGTCGTTTGAGACTAGTACTACCATTTAACAGACTCCGAGGGTGAGCTGTCAGTCGGTGCTGCATTGGTCAAGTCATCCATTCAGTCGGATGGAGTTGACCATATTTACGGATGGAACATTTGGATGGTGAGAGGGATACGGAGTGTGAGTCTCCATTTCTCACAGAAGGGCACTTTAAGACTATGAAAATTCTTAAGTTCTTAAGCTCTTAAGAATATTGTTCCATCTGAATAAGTCTGCGTTTAGATGAGCAGGCCGGAGATGAAAATATGTCCCTACCTGCATCATTTAATATTTGCTCGGAAATAATGGAATGTGCTATTTCATTGAAAAGAGCAAATCTGGGCGCAGTGTCCTAAAGCAGATCACCTTACCAGAGCTATGGCGCAACGTCTCGATGGAAAGAAATATGAGGACGTGGTTCCTCGCTAAGAGGTCTTTCCAGGGCAGTCATGTAGGCCACGTACAACTCCGCACGGACAGTGAATTTGGAGTTGGTAAGACGTGATGCTGCCCTTGCATCGTCATCACTTATAGATGACAAGGTGAAAAGCTCTCTCTGAGTCACTCCGGTTACCGGAAATATACTATTTGACGACAAGCTTGCGTTGATATATGTGCAGGCTACAAGAAGCTTCAGTGCTCTGCTATTGAAGTTGCTGTCTAATCAACACACTTCAGCAGACCGGGTAAGCGAGGCCACTCTGCTGCAAAGGAAGCATCAAGAATTCTTGCGAGGGTACAATAACCCTCTTATATTTACTTTGGAAGTCGTCATTATAGCGACTCCAGAAAGGGGTATAGGTCTAATCAAGACTATGGACCAGACACCCCTAGGCCGACGATTAATGGAAGTTTATCATCTTCACGAGAAACTGGACGTTAATCACGGAAGTTCCTTTCAAAGAGTGTCGCTTCTAATGGAGGTAAAGGCTCTCTTATTGAAGGGAACAATTGAGGTCGACGGGATGAGCTTCTTCGTGGAGAGGACGTAGTTTCTCCTCCCGTAACCATCGTAAGTCGTACAGGTGATGGACATGACCTCTATTGCTGGCCAGTTGACGGAGGATTATCAGCTTCACGAGAAACTGGACGTTAATCACGTTAATAAGGCTCTCTTATTTGAAGGATCAATTGAAGTCATCGAGAATAGGTTTCGGTTGTTTGCCACTTGGCGATAGGTTACAAACCTCGCAAAAGTGGATAAATTGCGGAAGATCAGTGGTTGAGAATGTAGTCGCAGCAGGTCTGCGGCTATCAGCTCGAGCAAGCTCCACTTACAAGAATACTTGTTAGACAAATCTTCCTAGTGAGGTATTCCTTTTGGAGGTATAAGCTTTCCTATTGAAAAAAAATCATTAGACGTCGTAGAAATTATTCTCCAGTTTTTTATTATCCCCTGTTTCTCGTCCTGAATCCAGATGAATAGTGCATAGATAGGCTGAGATATGTCTTGGCGTCAAGACAATTATGTCATTGTGGACGCCATAGTAGCCTTATGTACGATTACAGCGGTTTCTTCGGTTAGCCTGGGTTCTGTCCGCTATCTTAATAACTGAATTTATATCTCTTGAGACTGCAGACTCTTTGGGAAGTTAGGGCTGTTAATATAGCGGCTCTTCATTCCCTGCTTTGCGCGACAATAATTGTAAGTCTCCGTTAAATGAGCCTTCAGGGTCGCAACTTACACTGATATATCTGTCTTCAAGTAGATGAAAACTTATAATCTATGGCTAGCTTTGTAAGTCTCCTTAGTGAACTTCTAGGGCCTCAGTTATTGGCTTGTAATGGCCTTCATGTACAGTAAGACGTTTAGCTGCTTCAACTAGGCTGAGTAAGTTGTCCTATCGGTCATGATACCGTTTGTTAGAGGAAGTTATTCTCTTTAAACCGGTATGGTTTGGAGTGAGTTATTATGTAAATACGGTGTCTTTGTTCATCACGTCCTTCTCCACCCTTAGTGTCATTATGGAGTCGTTCAGACGTGAGGGAGCCTTGCGGTTCTTAATACTATTTGATGACTAACACAAGAATGATGCAAGTAATGCGGGTGAGAGGGGTTCGATATGAATTTGAATCCCCCCCCCCCCCTCCCCACCGCCAGTGTGTTAAGAGGCGATTACCGGGCAAGACGTAGTTTTCTTCCTGTAAGCCTCATATGCATTTAAGTATATACATGCTTTTCATGACTTCTCGATTGGCAGCTGGGTCATGTTCTAAGGCGACCTCATGGGCACATCCACTTTTTAGTTGGTTGGTTTCCTGTGGTTGCTCGTCTAGATGTCATATACGAACATATGATTCATCATCAATAAATTGCCATCCTTTGGGTACCTGTAAGGCTGTCTAGTCAGTTAACTGGTATTCAGATGATTACATGTGGGATTTCAATGCTCACGTGCATAATAAATGTATTATTAGGCAGATGCATTATTGTATCTTTTGGACCTTAGAAACAGTGAATTATTTCGGGGGGCAGTCCGTGACGAGTCTGTTAATCATAGCTCATTCTATTTCTAAATCGAGGTTTCTCGGTACCCAATCGAATATAACTTGTCTCTCCAGTCTCGTATATTCACACAGGTCTGGGAGCATAGATATCGGATAGAACACGTCTAGGAGTGTTATTTATTGGAATTTATTGTACACCTGAATGGGGTCGCCTGTGGGTTACCTTGGAAGTGTGTTTACTCTCCAGAGATCGTCCATTGTGATTCTATTGAACTTGTGTATGTTATATATTATGTCACCAGTTTTCGACCTATCTACGTATGCCGACTCCGGTATACGTCACAAGTGGGCCCTATTAATTACCAAGATCGCCGTGATAGCCTTAGCTTCTGAAGTGGCATTAAACGCACCAATTAGTAATAATAATTAATATCTGGGTGCCTGTTCGACGAATATATATTGTTATTTGGTACCGCTTTTCCTGATTCCAGAGCGCTCCCCTCTTTGTTTTTGAAGAAGGTTCCTTCAAAAAATGGGGGTGGGGATTTTTTAACCTCTCCTCCTGCTTGATAAGTGTGTAACTATGAGTGAAGCTGTTTTGTCTGTAGATTATATCCTGGATACAGTGTATTATTGTATATGGCATATGTTTGTGGGGGATTACTGCTCATTCTCTAATATGCCATCCTAATTTTTAGGGCTTTGTCCGGACTAGCCTTTAAAATTGGGAACTCGTTACATCCAGTCATTCATGCCAAGAATACGGAATTACTTGAATTTGGCTCCTTATTTATATGTCTTCTCTAATCTGTATAGAGAGACATACATGTAATTCCTTTTAAATTTCATTTCATTTCACCTTGGATTACAGGATTGGGAACTAAGTTGGTCTACTAACTCTGAAGTCCTGGGCCCTCTGCCTTTTTGCAATTCAGCTTGTCTGGGCCATTGGTTTATAGTATAAAAATATGATAAATTTAAAGTAATGTGTATATTTTGTATACTTTCCAATGGCCCAGACGGGTATGGCCCTCCCATGAGTGGGCACTCATACCTCTCCGCTGAGGTATTATGTAGTACTCTTTTCTACAAAGAATGATGTTGGCTCCAATTCCGGTCACTTCCTGGTGGCTGCGCATTCACAGAGAGTAAAAATATGGAGGACCACATAGGACTTTTAATTTTTGGTTTTGCAAGCAAATTTTAAGGACTATGGGGGGGGGGGGGGAATGGGGTTCAAAATTTGTGTTTGGCCCTTGATAACTTTGAGTTTGCACCAGCTAGTCTGGGCCATTGGTAAGTATAAAAAATATACAAATTACTTTGAATTTATCGTTTTTCCTTGGAGTTGGGTGAAGTAACACTGGACACTTACAAGATTTATTCTTTATTGAAAATATGAATTACAGTTGAAGATGACATTGTAGGCAAATGAAAATAATTTAATCATCAACAAAAGTAAACCACATTGTCACTTATTAAAGTTAAATGCCTAGTTCATCATCTATATTTCCCCCATTGAAAATTGATAATCATCCTTACTGTTGTATAAGATGCACCCTTATTATGGACACCTGTTTTGTGGTAAAAAATTGACTTTTACTCAGACCAATATGATAATTATATATTGCTGACCTGCCTTTTTCACAGGTTACAAGGCATTGATGAGATATGAAGGCTTTGCAAATGACTCCTCAGAAGATTTTTGGATCAACCTTTGCACACTGGATGTTCATCCAGTTGGATGGTGTGCTACTAGTGGAAAACCTCTTGTTCCTCCAAGAAGTATGTTAATTATACATTTGTTTCAGATTTTTATTTTTGTGGATAAATGGAGGGGTTATAAAAGTCGCTTGTCTTGACATTTCTTTAACCCCTGCACCCTGATGTTAAAATAGTAAAATTCAAGCTGGAAGTTTTTCGCGGGATGCAACTCAGAATTAAAAAAAAGTCAGTTTTGTTTGACATAGCTCAGTGAGCTCTGGTCAAACAAGATTTAAATGGTTTCATCATGGAAAAATTTTGCTGCTTGAATCTTTGATATTTTGGCATCAGCGTGCATTGGTTGACTCATCAATCTGAATGTGCATTTTTGAACCCACATACAGTGCTTTTGAGTATCAGTGGTACTGGAAATGGAGTTTGTTATATTGTGTTTGACATCGATCTCTTTCAAACAGGGTAGGTATCATGGGTTGTATTTTCAGTGAATGGTACTGCTAGTTTTACTTAATCGATTATAAAATACCTCCCCCCCCCCACCCAAAAGAAATGCATATAATTCAACACCTAGTCATATTTTTATACTAATAACCAATGACCCAGACTAAGCTTGTGCAAACTCTTTAATTTCCAGGGCCAAACACAAATTTTGAACCCCCCAATCCCCAGAATTTGCATACAAAACCGAAAAAGAAGTCCTAACTGGTCCTCCATACTTTGGCTTTCTGTGCATGTGCAGTAACCAGGAAGTGACCGAAATTGCCGCAAACATCATTTTTGGCTCACCAACGTTAGTTGTGTGAGCCTATGGCATAGCCCTCATGTCGTCGTCCGCTCTCAAATATTTTGAACTTTTGTGCACAAGTTTTGATTTTTTGGCTTTTTAAAATTTTGGTTAGTTTCTGCATATTGCTGTGGTGGTTCACTATAACATTTAACTCTTTTCCAGGGTATTTTGTCTTAATTTTAACCCTTTGAATCAAATTTTAGACTTATTTTGATGTTTGCGTGCAGGTTTTGATGTTGTTTTTTTTTCCTTTCTTCCAAGTGGAGATTTACCTTGCAGCATATGGCCATGCTTTCTATTGTATGTAAACATGCATCTTAGGGCTAAGTTTGTATTATTTAACCCTTTTCCCGCTGAATTACTTCAATTTTGGACTTTTATGTACAGGTTTTGGACTCAGGCTTACAGCTTTTTACTTTTATGTGCAGGTTGTGATAAAAAAAAAAAAATTAAATTGAGGTTGACCTCACTGCATATTGCAGTGGTGGTTACTATAACATTGATATCTTTCCAGTGCATTTTTTAAAAATTTTTAACCCTTTCAATCGATTTTTATTAGACATATTTTGACATTTGCATGCAGGTTTTGATGCTTTTTCTTTTTCTTTCTTCCAAGTGGAGATTTATCTTGTAGCATATGTCCATGCTTTCTATTGTATGTAGACATGCATCTTAGGGCTATGTTTGTATTATTTAACCCTTTTCCTGCCGAATTACTTCAATTTTGGACTTTTATGTTTATGTACAGCTTTTGGACTTAGGCTTACAGCTTCTTACTTTTATGTACAGGTTGTGATAAAAAAAAAAACAATTTCAAGTGAGGTTGACCTCACTGCATATTGCAGTGGTGGTTATTATAACATTGATATCTTTCCAGTGCATCTTTAAAAAAATTTTAACCCTTTGAATAGATTTTTAGACTTATTTTAACGTTTGCATGCAGGTTTTCATAGGTTTTTTTTTTCCCTTTCTTCCAAGTGTAGATTTACCTTGTAGCATATGTCCATGCTTTCTTTTGTATGTAAACATGCATCTTAGGGCTACATTTTATTCTTTAACCCTTTTCTGACTTAATTATTTACTTTTATGTGCAGATTTTGAGGTTTGTCTTTCTTTTCTTCCAAGTGGCGACTTACCTTGTAGCATATTGCCATGGTTCCTATTTTATGTTAGGATGCTTCTTGGGGCTATTATTATATTATTTAACCCTTTAGCTGCTTATTTACTTTAATTTTGGACTTTTGTGTGCAGGTTTTTATATTTATTTTTTTTAAGTGGAGTTTTACCTCACTGGCATATTGCCATGGTGGTTATTGTAACATTTTCAGGGTATTTTTCTAAATTTTAACCCTTTGAAACAAATGTGATACTTTTTTGACTTTTATGTGCAGGTTTTGAGGTTTTTCTTTCTTTTCTTCCAAGTGGATATTTTTCAGGTTGGGTTTCACCTTACTGGCATATTGCCATGGTGGTTACTGTGACATTATCAGGGTATTTTTCTCAATTTTAACCCATTGAAACAAAGGTGATACTTTTTTTTTTTTACTTTTATGTGCAGGTTTTGAGGTTTGTCTTTCTTTTCTTCAAAGTGGAGACTTACCTTGTAGCATATTGCCATGGTTCCTATTTTATGTTAGCATACTTCTTAGGGGTTGTTATATTATTATTTAACTCTTTAGCTGCTTATTTTCGTTAATTTTGGACTTTTCTGTGCAGGTTTTGAACTTTTTTTTTTACTCCAGCCACCCCTTTACATTGGTCACCTTGGCAGATTTGAACCAAATGTGATATGAGTGCTTATTGGGTCATAAGTACTTAATTTATGCCAAAAATGTTTTTCCCGTCGCCCCATGGGAACCGCAGGAGCTAAAAATAGAAAAAAATTAAAACGCCCATATCTCCAAAATTACACGGCACTGAGAATTCTTATTTGGTGTGAAGCTTCCTTAGGACCAACAGAATGGAATGGTAAAAAAAAATTGCTCTTGGTTTTATCATGGGGTACTTTTTTGGGACTTTGAAAAAGTGCGGAGTCAGCATTTTTTAACACTGTGGGGTAATGGGAAAAACATTTAACACTACTTTTCTCCCAAACCAGTGCTCCAAAAGCTTTCAAATTTCACACATAACATCTTTGGAAGATTGTTTCACATGTTTATTGAAATCAATTCCCTGGGCCCATATTTATGCTCTCTATGGGAGCCCAAATGTTTAAATTAGTGCAGTATGAGGAATATTCTTTAAAAATCTTCTTCTTTAGATCTAGGAATCTTTTGGGTCCTGGTCCAGACTTAGAAATTTTGGACCCAAATCCGGAAATTAGTGTTTTTGTCTTTTTATGCGTTTTGGTCAAATTTAAGACAAAAAAAAAAAAATTTTTACACTGAAAATTTGGGGGCCGGGTGGGATTTAGAAAATTTTGGACCAAAATCTGGAAATTAGTTCTTTGGTTATTTATGTGTTTTGGTCCATTTTAAGTGCAGGAACTGAAAATAAAAGGAAAATCCTGTGTATTGTGTGGGCACAATAGCTTCATCTAGTTTGTATATGCTTTTCTTAGGAGGGAAGTATGCAGCTCATTCAAGTCAAGTCCCTGGTTTGATATTTAGACTACCATGTCAGGTGAGTGCCTTTTGGCCCCCTGGGGCCTCTTGTTTTTTGTATAACCTGTTGTTTAGTTTCCTGTTTTTCCTGTTGATGTGGTTTATCACTTGGACAATGCTTTAAATTATTGTATTATTACTTTATAGTGTAGCACAGTTATCATATTTGTAGTAGGATACATGTATTTATTATGCCAGTAGTGTAGCTTAAATTTTTTGGTGTTTGTCCACACTTGGGCTCTACCGGATGGCCTTGGGCTCATGAGGTTCACTTTAGGAAATTAGGCATTTTCAAAATTTTTTTCAAAATTTAGATTTTTTTTTTTTGAAACGATTTTGATTGCCGAATATTTTCAGTATCCTTAATATGTATAATTTATTGATTGTTTAGGAGTGCAGTGGACTTAGTCTTTGGCTAAATATTATTATGAAATCTTTTTTGCACTAAGTGTAAGGCGAGGAAATCTGCCTCAGATTTACACTCTTGCTGTCTTGCTTGTAGTTGCTGCACTCCTGATATGTGTGCTACTTGTGTCGTTTGGGATGCCAAACTTTGGAGGAGGGTGTTGCATTATGTAAGAGGCAAAGTTCCGATGCCAGACCAGTCGCAACATGCTAATTCTTGTTTTTTAGTCTCTTTTTTCAGAGGAACAAGAATATGGTGATGGTTCAGCGACGCCCATCCAAAATGTGCTACCATTATCAGAGCTAGCTGCAAATGTGCTCAGGAATATAAAAGAAGGAATAAGGCCTCTTATTCCATTAAAACAGCTAGCTCGACCAGTGAAGTGGTAACCCTGCCAGCGGGGGGCCGTATCACCGGATAAGTCTGCAGCAGTCTAGGAGAGTGTAGATTTGGGTAGAGCGAGCACCTTAAAATCAAAAGGTCACCCTCCGACGACGGCAAAAGGGAAGAAGCCAGCAAGTTTCTTAACAGATGCTCTGCGAGATCTGGGATCAGATCGCGAGCGGAAGAGCCTTCTCCATCCTATCAACAGTCGGGGCCAACTGTTTCAGTGGCACAGAACTTTACTGAGTCGGAGCTAACATCCTTGTTGGCCGATCAAGGTGCTCCGTTCACCCTGCAGCCGGCGACAGTTACGGCTTCTTTCCCATAGAGTACCAAGCACATTAGACCGCTCACAAGCTACCCGACTTTGCAAATTCAAGCTGTTCCACGAGGACGCTCCCAGTCTTCCCCGCCAAAATCAGGTCATCCGATAGCTAGTACATCGGGGCATAAATATGTGGAGATTGCCGTCCCGAGACTGTCATGAGGCAAATAAACTTAAGACCGCTGCTCTGCAAGCCTCAGTTACCGAATTGCTGTCGCAGAGAGCACAGCTTCCCAACCAACGCAAATGTGACCATCAACAGTCTGCGGGAGTGAGCTGTCGAACGGTGCTGGGTCGGTACGGTCATCCATTCACTCGGAGGGAGCCGACCGAATTTCACAGCCTGACCAGGTGGATGATGATAGAGAGGTGGAGGAAGATTCTCCAACCTATTTGGAACAACATATGGAAACGATGAATTTTATTTATCAGTTTCTTCCTGAATTAGTTCCCTCTGGTCAGCAAGCTGCGTTTGCTAGGCAGAGATCGCTTTCATCCCTAGTTTGGGATACCCTGCGGAGGAAAGAGGACGTTCTTTCCTTCCCGGGTCAGTCGATCCATGTGTCGGAGGTTTTCAACCATATTGACGACGCATTATGTTACCTAGCAAATTCAAGAAAGAAATATCCTTTGTTGACAGCATCTTCCATTCACATACCATTTCCTGAATCTAACAAATTAAAAACGTTTGGAGAAGATGTACAGAGAGCTCCTCTGCGTTTGAATGATTGGGCTACGGATATGGACATATCGTTACCCGCATCATTCAATGTCCACTCAGATGTGATCGAATCTACAACTGATTCTAGCTGGGCAGTTTTGTCTTACACAGATCATATCACCAGGGCTTTGGACCATTGTCTTGTGGAGAAAGAATTTGATGATATTAATTTGTTTCTCTGAGTTCTTTCAAGGGCAGTTATGTATGCCACACATTATTCTGCCCTTACAGTGGCTAATATGGAATTGATAAGACGTGATGGAGCCTTGGCATCTTCTTTGATTGACGATTGGGTGAAGAGCTCTCTTAGAGTCACTCCGGTTTCAGGACATGCGTTGTTTGATGACAAGTTGTCCTTAGTGTACGAAGAAGCTACCAAGAAAGCTACCAGCACTCTTTTGCTGATGTCAGTTACCTGGCATCATCCATATGCTGGACGTGGTAAGCGAGGGGGGCTCCAATTCGCAGCCAGCGAAGAAAAGTTTGTCGCGGGGTTCTAGTAAACCCTCATAAAATTATTCTGGAAACTGGCAGTACAGCGACTCTGGAAAGGGGCATAAGTCTTACAGAGACTGTAAATCAGACACCCCTAGGCCAACGGCACAAGGTGGTTCTCGGTGAGAACGTGGTTTCTCCCCCCGAAGGCCTCGCATGTCTTACAGGTGATGGTCAAAACCTCTATTGCTATCCAGTTGGCGGAAGATTGTCAAACTTCGCAAAAAACTGGATGGATATAACGGAAGATCAGTGGGTTAGAAATGTAGTCAGATCGGGACTCCAACTATCATTCAGATCAAAGCCCCCACTTACAAGAAGTTCATGTTGGACAGTTCTTCCAGCAAATCCTTCAAAAAAGGAGTCTCTTCTTGCAGAAGTTCAGTCTCTCATTCTAAAAGATGCAATAGAAGTTGTAGAAAATCCCAGCTCACCAGGATTTTACAGTCACCTGTTCCTTGTGCCAAAACCAGACGGTTCGTTTTGACCGGTCATAGACTTGAGCTGGATAAACAAACTGATTATCTCTTAAAAGTTCTATATGGAAACCATTAAGTCTGGAAGAGCGAGTATTCGAGTAAATGAATTTGCGGCAAGCATAGATCTAAGACACATACATTCATGTCATTGTTTCATCCGGTTTTCAAAAAGTACCTGCTCTTTGCCATCCAAGGGATGGTTTACCAGTTCAGACGATGTATTTCGGTCTGAACCTGGCACCTTGGGCATTCACTCAGATAATGAACTCGGTAATGTCGTACTTCCAAGCTCATTCAGTCCTGGTTATGTCGGTTTATCTGGACGACATTCTTCAGAGATACCGCAACAAAGATGAACTTCAGAACGATCTGCAGAGTCTGCTTCACTTATTCCGATGTCTCAAGTTTCATAGTAAATGATAAGAGGTTGGATTTAGCTCCATCCAAGTCATTCGTTCATTTGGGAATGAGCTTCGAGACTCGTTGTAATCTGGTTCGCTTTCTGATAACCCGAGCGAGATTGGTCAGTTACTATGTTCGCTTCTGTCAAAACTCTCTAACAATATTGGCAAGAGAGGTCATGTGACTAATGGGTCTATGCAGAGCAGCGGCGGACTTGATTCCCCTGGGGCACTTGTGCACGCGTCGTCTCCAAATATTCTTTACTCAGAACTGGAGTGTCAAGATGCATTCGTTCAAACACCAGAGTGTTTTAACAGATCTGATAAAACAAAAACTTCAGATTTGGGCAGATCTCGAGTGGTTAAATCAAGGAGTTCTGCTTCAAGTACCGGATCTGTTTTTTACTATTATGATGGATGCGAGTCTGACAGGTTGGGTGTGTCCCTGAGTCCTACAGACCTGAAGTGCCAGAGTCTTTGGGACTCTCTGTTCCTGCAAAAGCACATAAACATCAAAGAGATGATGTCTATTTGGCTTGCACTGATGCCCTGGATTACTCACGTCTCCAACATCCATGCACAGGTTCTGTCAGACAATTCGACAATAGTGGCGTATCTCAGAATCCAGGGCCGGACTCATTCAATTCCTCCATGCGAATTGACGGAGAAAATTCTATTTGCTCTGACTCATCACATTCTTCTCTCGTCTGTCATATTCCGGGTCGTCTGAACGTAGTAGCAGACTCGCTCTCAAGGAAGGGTTGTCTGTTGCCATCGGAGAGGACTCTTAACAAACGAATATTCCGGCAGATTTGCTACCAAGGGGATTGTCCCATGATAGATCTCTTTGTCACGAACCTAAACAATCGGCTACCAATGCTTGTGTCACCTTGTCTGGATCATCGAGCGTACGCAGTAGATGCTCTATTGATCTCATGGAATGGAATAATAGGATATACATATCCTCCAACTCCTCTGATTCAGCAGATTCTGTTAAAAATCAAACAGTCTCACTGCAAAATCTTGCAAGTAGCACCTCTGTGACTGTCGTCTCAGAAACCCTGGATCAACATGATCAGGTGTCTCTTATGGGACATTTCCCGGAAGCTTCCTCCTCTCAAGGACCTTCTGTATCAGTGGAAGTCACACACACTGCATCACAACCCGGAAGGTCTCAACCTTCACGTATTTCCATTGTGCTGCCTTCCTGCATGGGAAACAATTTATAGGATGAGCAGTGGACGCAATTTCTAACTGTCGGAGGACCTCCTCTTCGCTGAATTACGCAGCGAAATGAAGGGTTTTCTTTCGTTGGTATACAGACCAGTCGGTGGATATCTATAATCCATCTATTCCTCAGATTGCCAATTTTCTGTTTTACTTGTTTGACGAACTCAAACTGCAGCCCGTTCCCATTAAGTAAGGGCTATGGGTCTATGTTATCAGACACATATTCTCATCATGATAACTTGAGTATTAGATTTGGTACTTCCTTTTCCAAGCTAGATAGAAATTTCTCTATCAATAGACCTGGAACCCTCAGATTAATTCCAAAGTGGAATTTGGCTTGGGTTCTTTTGAAGCTTCAAAAAAAGCTCCTTTTGAGTCGTTAGATGATGTCGAATTTAAATTCCTGACTTATAAAACAGCTTTTCTCTTAGCTTTTACTTCTACCAGACAAGTTATTGAACTCCATGCTTTATCGGTTGAATATTCTCATTACCATAGTGTGGGTTATACTATTACTCTTACTACGGAAGTGGGATTCTTCGCTAAGAATCAGATTCCGGATAAGCGGCCGAAACCTATTGTCATTATTAAGGCCTTACCATCCTCGGACAACCATAGACCGCTGTTGTGTCCAGTGAGAGCAATGTGCATATATAAACGTTGATCTAGCTTCATTCAGAAAGGAAGAAAGGCGTTTTTCCTTTCACTTATACCTAACAGAAAGGATATTTCTATTCATTCAGTCGCTAGATGGATTCAGTTGGCAGTAAGAATCGCTTAGGAAAACCTATCAGCAGATCAACATTGTGTCAATAAGATTTTAGCACATGAGGTTAGGTCACTGTCTTCTTGGGCTTATTAGTCCCCTACCGGCATTGCCGGAGGGGACTATAGGTTTGCATTCCGTCCATCCGTCAGTCTGTCCGTCTGTCAGTCACACTTTAGTTTTCCGGAGTTTTTTTTGGAAACGCTTCAACGGAATGATTTCATTTTTGGTAAACTACTATAGAACGATGACTTACAGATCAAGTTTGAGTTTCATGCTGATTGCATTATTCTTGTGTGAGTTACGGCCCTTGGAAATATGGGAAAAAGCATCAAAATATCAGTTTTCCGGAGTTTATTTTGGAAACGCTTCAACGGAATGATTTCATTTTTGGTAAACTACTATAGAACGATGACTTACAGATCAAGTTTGAGTTTCATGGTGATTGCATTATTCTTGTGTGAGTTACGGCCCTTGGAAATATGGAAAAGCACCAAAATATCAGTTTTCCGGAGTTTTTTTGGAAACGCTTCAATGGAATGATTTCATCCGTGGTAACCTACTATAGAACGATGACTTACAGATCAAGTTTGAGTTTCATGCTGATTGCATTATTCTTGTGTGAGTTAAGGCCCTTGGAAATATGGAAAAGCACCAAAATATCAGTTTTCTGGACTTTTTTTGGAAATGCTTCAACGGAATTCATGCTGATCACATCTAGGTTATAACATTTGTATAATTATTAATGCTCATTAGTCCAGTAGGGGACATTGTATTGCTTCAGCGATACAAGTGCTCTTGTTCATATAGTATTGCTATTACTGATTTAATGAAGGCAGCCTACTGGACACAACCATCTTCATTTACAAAGTTCTATCTTAGAAATTTAGAGACCATCTCCAGTGACCTGAGGTCCTTGGGTCCTCTTTCTGTTGCACAGAATGTCGTCCATTAATATAGTCTCAGTGATGTCTTAGGTAGTCTACTTGAGCACTGACACCATTCTGCTGCCCCCTTCATTCTGAGGAATCTCCTTCAGAACAGGGGGGGGGGGGGGGGGGTGTTTTCCTTTATATTATCTGCCTTTATAGTGAAAAGCAAGGGAATATCTCCTCCAGTGTCAGTAGTCCAGCGTCAGTGCTGGGTGGTTTTAATGTGTAGCTTGGTGTGAAGCAACATTTATGTCTCTTTCATGTATTGCTTTTAAAGTGTAGCTTAGTGTGAAGCATTTGTATATGTTACATGTCATAATAGCATTAATGTACAATCCTCTGACACTTTTAATGAGTTTTAGGCTCTCATTCTCTGGACTTATAATTGATTTCCTTCACCAAAATAGCATAAGGATTATGCTGGCATTAAATGGAGAAATTATTATGCCTTACTCCAGTATATATATTGGGTGTTATGTCATTCTCTTTTTTTATTGGGAAAAAGAGATAGACATGAGTAATTCCTATGTCTTCTCCTGTAGGAGCTATTCTTTATGGGGGCGCGGTGGCGTCGCGGTAACCGGCTCTCATCAGCTCACCGAAGTTAAGCAACGTCGAGCGCGGTTAGTAGTTGGATAGGTGGCCATTTCAGCGACTGATTCGTGCTCCCGCATTGTGTCTTTGGGCAAGGCACTTAACCCCGATTGCCTACATGGGGGCACGATGACGCTGTGTACTAAGGCGTACTGCACGTCGATGGTGCGCATGTCTAGCTGACAGCTGCTCGTCGTTGCTCGGCGGTTCTCTCCGGGTACTCCGGCTTCCTCTACCCGTAAAACTGTCACCGACATGATATGACCCTGGCTGTTAATGTGTCGTTAAACCCTAATAAAAGAAAAAAAAAAAAAAAAAGCTATTCTTTATTATGGAGAAATTGAGATACTACAGTCTTCGAAAAGTCCTCGGCCCCTCCAGCCTTTTTTATGATTCAGCTAAGTCTGGGCCATTGGTTATTAGTATAAAAAATATGGTAAATTTAAAGTAATTTGGATATTTTTTATACTTACCAATGGCCCAGAGAGTGATGGCCCTCCCATGAGTGGGCGCTCATACCTCCCCACTGATGGATATGTATAACATTTAGCAGGCATAACTAGGAAGAATAATGTTGGTGCAAGTTTCAGTCACTTCCTAGTTACTGCGCAGTAAGATAAAATATGGAGGACCAGTTCGGACTTTTCTTTTTTGGTTTTGTATGCAAATTTGGGGGATGGGGGGGGGGGGGGTCAAAATTTGTGTTTGGCCCTGGAAATTAACAAGTTTTCAGCAGCTAAGTCTGGGCCATTGGTAAGAATAAAAAATACACTTTAAATTCATCATTTTTCCTACTTTTCATCAATATTTCACTTTCGTTGTGTGTAGTAGCTTTCAGAATAAATATCCCTATTAATTGATGAAAAAATATGATCTGTCAATAAATTACATGGAAAATCCTCACATTTCCTTCCCTTCCATCTTTACAAACCTCATTCGTCTCGGTACTTTCAACAAAAGCATTTATTCTATTAAAGCTTTACCAAACATAATGGTCAGATATGGCAGTCCTAGTTATAAGTAGAGCGCACTGTAACAGTGCTGAAGCTGCATGGTGTTTTTTAAACTTGTTGGTGATAGACCGAATGACAGACAGACTGACATTGCCACATATAGAGCTGCTCGTCGCAGCTAAAAATCATCATGGAGCTTGTTCCTATGAGGAGTCAAATTATTTAGTTTAAGCAAGATTTTAATGCTATCTGCTAGTTGTGCTCTGTCAAAAGGATATATTCACACAATAATTTGTGAAACTGCAAGCCGATAGGTCCTCGGTTCGAATCCCTACTGCGGCAACTGCATTGGGTCCTTGGGCAAGACACTTAATCCCAATTGCCGGGTTGGGGGGGGGGGGGGGCACGGTGACATTGTGTTCTAAGGCGTACTGCACGTCGATAGTGCACTTGCCTTCAACCAATGCTAAACCTGCTTGTGTGGAGTTAGTATGTTGGGGACTCTGACAGTTGCTCGCCATTGCTCAGTGGTTCTCTCCAGGTACTCCAGCTGTCCGACACGAGGCGACCCTGATTGTTGAAAGTGTTGTTGAACCCCAATAAATAAATCAGTAAATAAATTTGTGAAAAGTTTGTCTATGTTTGTTTTCTAACTTCTGCACCGTCCATCAAATCACCAGCAAACTCAGCATGTGTACTCAGTTGAGAGATGGACGGTATAACTAAGAAACAGTTTGGTTTTTGTCTTTAACCAGCACTCAGCAGATCTCTGACATGGTTTCCAGAACTGAGATAGTTTTGGCCAAATTATGAGAATTCAGCAGTTTTCAGAGGATCATTCATAAGGATCCTTATGTTGAAGCAGTTACTGTTGATACATGTATATGCATTACTTACATAAAACATGTAATCACAGCTCAGAATAATTCTATTTCTTTGAGAATTCAAATGCTGTTTCCGTGCAAACTAGAACTAATGTACTATGTAGAAGAATTTATTGCATAGCTATTTTGGTAACTTAGGGAATGTTTTTTTTCAGGTATCCAAAATAAATATGTGGATTGGAAAGATTATCTTGTAAAGCGATTGACTGGTGCTAGAACACTGCCTAGTAATTTCCAGCAGAAGGTGAGACCAGCTTTCTGATTAGATGGTACCGAGTAAACTGAAGAGCTGCTGTATTCTTCAAGAAATATTTTTTTATCTCTTTTCCCAAAGCATATGACATCAAAATTTTTTATCTAAATTATTATTTTTCAAATTTTTCAACAAATTTCAACAAAACCATATCATGCTACCCCCTCAGTGAAATGAGCTTCACAAGCTTATACCAAGGATTGTTCACATAATTACTGTTTTGTTGAAACCTTTTGAAAACTGATTTTTTTTTTTCAACTGCTTAATTTGTTAATAATGTTGGCAGATTCTCTCGATTTTTTAGGTAGAGGGATAACCTAATGTAACAGCCATAACCAATCATTGCTAATCTCAAATTCAAATTTTATTATCCTTTCATTTGTTGCCTCCAAAAACATAGCGTATGACTGAACACCAGCTGCTTACAATGAGAGGTCATAAGTTTCTTTTTTAGGCACAAATTGATTTTGTTTTCAATTTTTAGCTCTCCTGACTGAAAGTCACGGGGAGCTTAAGTGATCACTTTTTGTCCATCGTCTATCCGTCTGGCATGAACTTTACATTATTGACTTCTCCTCATAAACAACAGGGCCGAATTGAACCAAATTTGATGTGCATGTTCCTTATCATATATCAGTTCAAGTTTGTTCAAATAATGTTACCATGTCCTCAGGGGGCACCACAAGAGACATTACTCTGATTGCACCCATAAATTGTTTTCAAAATTAAAACAATCTTCTCTGGAACCATCAATTAGAATCTTTTGATATTTGGTGTATAACATCTCTAGGGGTGTCAGATTCAAGTTTGTTCAAATCGAGTCCCTGGGTTAATATTTGGGCTCCCTATGATTTGGTGAAATATGAAGGAATTTCTTGAAAAATCTTCTTTAGATTCACCAGTCAGAATCTTTTCATATTTTGTATACAACATCTCTAGGGGGGTCAGATTCAAGTTTGCTCGAATTGATTTCCTGGGTTAGTAATTGGGCTCCCTATAACAGCCTGAAATTTAATTTAGGGCAATATGAGGGAATTTCTTAAAAAAATCATTTTCTTCAGATCCACCAGTCAGAATGCTTTCATATTTGGAACCTGTATACAATATCTCTAGGGGGGTAAGATTCACGTTTGTTCAAATCCTGTCCCTGGGTTAGTTTTTGGACTTTCTATGGGAGCCCAAATTTTAACTTGGTGCAATAAGAAGGAATTTCTTTAAAAATCTTCTCCAGAACCATCTATTAGAATCTTTTGATATTTGGTATACAACATGTCTAGGAGGGGTTCAGATTCAAGTTCATTCAAATCGGGTCCCTGGGTTTATATTTGGGCTATTATGGGGAATGAGGGGTGGGGGGGGGGGGGGAGAGTTGCAGTGACATAACATCCTTTGGAAGTTTTGCAGTGCTTGTCTACAGCTAATAGAATTGGAAGCAGTCAGGAAGACCTATGATAACCATCTGACATAGACACCAGAGTTATGAGTAATTTCTGTAATGTTGATGAACTATGACTAACCAATTGTGACCCAAAATACGTCTTTGAACCACTTTGTCAGGTGAGCGATTAAGGCCCCTTGGAGCCTCTTTTTTAAGACATTTTTTGCAAGTGTCATCTGCTATCAGCGTTATGTAAAAGTTGAGTACAGTGGAGCCCACTTAATTGGATATCTCTTAATTGAATAAGCCTGTTAATTGAATATAATTTTCAAACACCAGACCATTTACCATCCCGTCTGTACACATTTGACTGGTTAATTGCAGATAGGTTATACAGTAATCTCCTGTTAATGGAATAAAAAATCTTGGGATATGTCAAGAAATTACTTTGACAATCACCAAAGTCCTCTTATTCATAGACCTATTTGGCCTTTGTACATCCATTACAGGCATTTAATCTATTGCATCTTATTTGACAGAGCTCTATGAGCTCTGTCAAACAAGATGTTATGGAATAGATGCTCATATTATCCCTAAACTACAGGAAAGTGACCAAATCCCTGTTAATTGAATATTCCTGTTAATTTAATAATTTTCACTTGCAAAGTGGGTATTCAAAGTATAGTGACTGCACTTTGTGAAACAAAATATGAATGGAATTTTAATCTATTCATATCTGGCAAAAGGTATTTCTAAAGCATTCAATACTTTTTTCTTGGATGTGTAGGAGAGAAGGGAGTTTTTATTTACCCTCAATCCTTTCTCCAGTAACTCAACCCAATCCACACTGTCCTATAAGCAAATTCTATTTATTGTTTTTCCTTGTTGCTTGTAAACATGTGATGAGCTCATTCCATTGATGAAACAAGCTGCATTTTGGAAGCTGAAATGAAATTGTTTTGTCACAAAGCAAAAAATAAAGGCTTTTGTTGTCCTCGTGTCATTTTATGGGAATAGGATTAGCATGATTTTTTTCTGTGAGGCAAATAATAGGGAGTTAAATGCAGAGCCTGTTCTTCATGTAAAATCTTGAGTTTGTTGCTGAAAAAATTATGAAAAATGGTTTGGAACTGCATGCATTTGTGAGGAATATTCTATTAATCAGTATCACTTGACAGGAATATTGTATTAGTTCCTCCCACCTGTGGTAACCTGGGAAGTGGATCAGTACTTGTTTACTGTAGTTAATAAATAAGTTCTGTTTCACTGGTAAAATACGACTGGGTTTAAAACACTTGGCTAGTCTTGATGTTTTATACTTGTGTTGCAGTTATGATATAGCCATAGATGCCAAAAGTGAACGTAACACCAGTAAATCATAATAATATAGTTCCTTGGGTCAGAGGTGGATGTATTTCATTATATGATTATAGATGTTGCATCTTTCAGACACTTTTTGTCAACATCAGTGTATCCTATATACTAATGCACTATCTTGTCATCATCAATTGGTACAAGAACGTTTGAGCTCTTTTGATGACTTGTATTAATATCAGGATTGTGTCTGACATTATAAATAATTGCATTAAAATGTTACTACAGAGAAACTTATACCTACCTCATATCAGATATCTAATACATCTGCAAGTGCAGAACAAACCTTTAACCCTTTACCCAACGCAGACGATATCAAAATTTATTATTTTAAATTTCATTTTTTAAAATTTTTCAAAAAATTTTAACAAAACCATATCATGTGACCCCTCGTTGGAACAAGCTTGTTGAGCTCGTTCCAACGAGGGGTCACATGATATGGTTTTGTTGAATTTTTCTTAAAAATAATATTTTTTCAACTGCTGGATTTGCATATTACGCGGGCGGATGTGGTCGATTCGTTAGGTAAAGGGTTAACATATATCATCCCTGGAGTGCAACAGTTCCTCAGTTCCTAGGTTTGCTAAAAAATTCTGGTTTACCAGAAAATGAGTGTCTACTTTCCAAATCAGTGTCATGTCTGTCTCAAAGGAGGCTGACATGATGTCACTGTCATGTCCCAATTTTTGAGATGATAATTCTTAATACGAGAAACTAAAAATGCCTTTGTACTGGACACCCTGATAAACACTGCATAATTCCTGTTTATACACCCGTTTGAAAAAACGGTTGTATTATGTGATTGGTCTGTCCGTAAACTTTTCTGTTTCCGGATAACTTGAGTTTGGATTTATAGATCAGGTCCAAACTTGGTTTGTGCCTCAGTTATATCAAAATGAAGGTCAAGTTTGAATTGGGGCTTGGTCCGATATTTTTAGAAGAGTTATGGTCCTTTCGACTTAGAAATTTCACATTTCCATCAACATTTTGGTTTTTGTATTATAACTTGAGTTTGGATTCAAAGATCAGGACCAAACTTGCTTTCTGCCTCATTTATATCAAAATAAAGGCTAAGTTCAAATTGGGGCATGGTCCGATGATTTTTCAACTTGGAAATTGCATATTCCCAAAAACATCTTGTCCGAACTTGCTTATGGCATAACTTGAACAATAGTTAATGGATTTCAATTCTTTTTGGTATATGGCTCTATAGCAACAATGTCTAGGTCAAGTTCGATGACCAGCGCTATCCGATGAAAATTATGGGAGTTATTGCCCTTTGTTAAAAAATATTGTGTGATGCTTGTTTATGGAATAACAGAAACATTAGTAACCAAATATCAATTTTTTTTTTAATATATCTCTTTGCAAACAATGTCGACCTCAAGTTTGATGACCACCGTTATCCAATGAAAATTGTCAGAGGTATTGCCCTGCCTGCCCACCCCCACTCAACAGTGTCATTTAGGTTATTTTTCCCCAAATGCATATTGAAAGATTTGGTGTTCTTACATGCAGAAAAAAAATTTGATTCCTATAACTCAACTGCCCCCCCTCCCCCTCCAACCCCCCCCCCCCCCAATTTTTTTTTTCTTTGCTCCAAAATGCATTTTGAGGAATTTGGAGTGGTTCCATGCAGAAAAATGTTTTTACTCCTATAACTCAACCCAACCCTTCACCCCCATTGGGTTTGGTTTCCGTCCAATAACTAATGAATGTGGAATGAAATCAATTTTTATACCCCCACAAAACGAAGTTTAGGGGGTGCATATAGGAGTCACCTTGTCCATCGGTAGGTGATGATGATGATGATGATGACAGTTTTAGCTGCATTTTCATGAAACTTCACAAAAATGATCAACATGATGAGCTGTTCGTGACATAATTTTTAGTCGAGTTGTGACGAAGTCAAACTCGACTTATAGTTTGGTGAATGGCGGGCGGGCGGGCGGGCGGGCGGGCGTAAACAATTGGTTTCCGGATGATAACTTGATAGTGGTTCAACCTAGAGTCATGAAACTTCATAGGTGTGTTGGTCTTGGTGCGAGGAAGAACCCTATTGATCTTGGACTCACCAGGTCAAAGGTCAAGGTCACAGTGACCTTGAACATAGTATATCGCAACAATTGGTTTCCGGATGATAACTTGATAGTGGTTCAACCTAGAGTCATGAAACTTTATAGGTGTGTTGGCCTTGGTGCGAGGAAGAACCCTATTGATCTTGGACTCACCAGGTCAAAGGTCAAGGTCACAGTGACCTTGAACATAGTATATCGCAACAATTGGTTTCCGGATGATAACTTGATAGTGGTTCAACCTAGAGTCATGAAACTTCATAGGTATGTTGGCCTTGGTGCGAGGAAGAACCCTATTGATCTTGGACTCACCAGGTCAAAGGTCAAGGTCACAGTGACCTTGAACATAGTATATCGCAACAATTGGTTTCCGGATGATAACTTGATAGTGGTTCAACCTAGAGCCATGAAACTTTACAGGCGTGTTGGCCTTGGTGCGAGGAAGAACCCTATTGATGTTGGACTCACCAGGTCAAAGGTCAAGGTCACAGTGACCTTGAACATAGTATATCGCAACAATTGGTTTCCGGATGAGAACTTGATAGTGGTTCAACCTAGAGTCATGAAACTTCATAGGTGTGTTGGCCTTGGTGCGAGGAAGAACCTTATTGATCTTGGACTCGCCAGGTCAAGGTCACAACTCGACATTGGATCTGTGATCCTGAGCGGCATTTTTTTTTTCCGTTCGGATTCAAAATGGCTGACTGGTGGCCATATTGAATTTTGCAAAACACTTGTGGAGCGAACTACTTCTACAGTTTTTGCTGCATTGTCATGAAACTCAATACAAATGATCGACATGATGAGGAGCAGTGCGTGACATAATTTTTTCCTGATCGGATTCAAGATGGCAGACTGGAGGCCATGTAGGCTTTTTTTTACTTACAAAATTTGAATGCCTTTTTCAGTCACCCACACTAGGTGGTATGCCACGGTGGGGATATAGCGTGTGACAGACCATCTCTAGTTTTTCTGATGCATTATTGGTGTTTAGAGGAAGCTTCCTTTTGATTGAGTTATGCCCCTGGGAGACTTCCTACTCTTTTATCACACTGTTTGGGGGCGGTGGGGGGGGATATGTGCCATGCTTCATGTTGCTCTTGTTAACCATGTTATTGTCCCTTCAACTTTGAAGATTTAATGAAGATTTCCAAGTGAGATTCTTGTGTGCACACTTCCTCCTACATTAATGAGCCAGTTTCGTCCCTTCAATTTGGAAGATTTAATAAAGATTTCCACATGAGATTCTTGTGTGTACACTTATCCTGACATTAATGAACCAATTTCGATGAAATTTCTCAAACGTAACCACAAAGTAGTGAAAGTGTGCACACTCCCAAATTCTCTATCTGATGATTTTGACCAGGTTATCTCCCCTTGGATGTAGTAGCATTGATAGAGGTTTGTGTATGAGATTCTTGTGTTGCAACTCCTACATTAATTAACCATTTTCAATGAAACTTCTCAAATGTTTACATGTACAAGTGAACATGCACATATTCCAGCATTTTTTATCTGCAATGATTTTAACCAGGTTATCTCAACTAAAACTTAGATTTAATGCAGACAAGAGGTTCCAAGGACCCTTAATTGATCACCTGAGAAAGTTGTTTACAGGATTTAAGGCCACATTTGGCATCAGTGACTGAACACAAGAGAGCCAAAATATGAACCCAGGATTTGATTTGAACACACTTGAATCTGCCTTCCCTTGAGATGCAGAATACCAAATATCAAAAGATTGTGACTGGTGGATATGAATAAGATTTTAAAAGAATTTTCCTCATGTTGCACTAAGTTGCCCAGATATGATCCCAGGCACTTGATTGAACAAACTTGAATCTGCCACCATAAGGATTCTGTACACCAAATATCAAAAGATCCTGAAGAAGATTTTTAAAGAATGTTCCAATTATTACTCTAAGTTAAAATTTGTGCTTCCATACGGAGCCTAAATTTGAGATTTGATTAAACAAAAAACAATTGAATCCTGTCTCTTTAAGGATGCTGAATATCAAATACCAAAAGATTCAGACTAGTGGATCTGGAGCCCAAATATAAACTGATAGATTTGAGTTGAGTAAATTTGAACTAGAACATCATAAGGACCACCTTGAGATTTGTATTCCAAACATTAAAAGATCCTGACTGGTGGATCTGAAGAAGATTTTCAAAGAATTAGTTGAACTTTTTGCTCCCATATAAAACACAAATATGAACCCAGGAACTTGATATTAACAAACTTGAATCTGACTCCTTTTAGGATGCTGAATTCCAAACATCAAAAATTTTAACTGGTAAATCTGAAATAGATTTTTAATGGATATTCCTCATATTGTATGAAGTTCAAATTTAACAGGTGGATCTGAAGAAGATTTTCAGAGAACTTTTTGCTCCCATAAAAAGCACAAATATGAACCCAGTAACTCGATTTGAACAAACTTGAATCTGGCCCCTATAAGAATGCTGAATACCAAACATCAAATGATTCTGACTGGTGGATCTGAAAAGGAAGATTTTTAAAGAATATTCCTCATATTGATCTAAATTAAATTTGGTCTTCCACTGGGACCCAGATTTGAACCCAGGGACTTGCTTTGAACAAAGTCATGTTTCAGATGTCATATTCAATTTTTAATATCCACTCTCAAATAATAAACAAATTACTACAACAGTCAATCAATCTGGGTATTTCAACTCGTTCATTAGACCAGATCAGCAGATCTGATTTGGCTGATTCAGTTTCGTCAACTCTACGGCATATGATGACCGAGATTGACTGTTGTAATAATCTGTATATATCAGGATATCAGGGTTCGCACGCAGGTCCTGGAACCTTGAAAGTTCTGGAATTTGGCGGTTTTAAATTCCAGGCCTGGAAAGTCATTGAAAACGAACGTTTTAATAGTCCAGTCCTTGAAAGTCCTGGAAAACCCAGTCAAAATTTTAGGGGCATCGTCGAACATGCTCCAATTCACCACTTGCTTTTTTTGTTTCCGGTCGCATGTTGTCGTATTTTTCTGTGCGTTTTGGAAAACAATTATCTTGAGTTTGCTTGTGAAGTCTTTCGGTTTGATATTGAAATTCCGGGAAAGTGTGTATTTCAAGAAAAATGTACCCATAGGAAGGAATATAAAGAATGCATTACAAGTGATTCGAAAGACAAACTTAGGGCAAAATGTTGAGCGTGTGTAAAGTCGTTCGATGTAGAAATATGGGTGAGTTGGCATTGATTAGCCACAAGTGTGGTAAATATATCGCATATTTTTTGTTATTGCAGATACCAGTGTTGGTCATGGAAATTCGCATTTTTGGTTCTTGAAAGTCCTGGAAAAGTCCTTGAATTTCAATCTTGATTTGGGGTACGAACCCTGGGATATGAGGTTCATTAACTAATACCTTTTACCAGGAGCACAGTGGCTCACAGGTTATGGCATTGGACTTCAAACCAAAAGATCCACAGTTTGATCCCCACTAGGGGTAACTGCATTGTGTCCTTGGGCAAGTCACTTAATCTGACTGCTGTTTTGGCGGCAGAGTGGCGCTGTGTACAAAGGCGTACTTCACGTGATGATGCACTTGTCTTCAACCAATTCTAACCCTGCTTGAGCAGAGTAAACTGTAAGGAAATCGGACAGTTGCTCGCTGTTGTTCGTGATTCTCTCTGTGTGTACTCTGGCTTCCTTCACCCATAAAACGTTCTGACACGAGGTGACCCTGGCCTTTTGAAAGTGTTAAACCTTAATAAATAAATGAATAAATACCTTTTACCACAGAGTCATACCTACCCATGCTTCAGGCTTTGGGGTGACATTCTCAATAGGAGTAGTCATTGTTGTGGGTTTTTTTTTTTAGCTCATCTGACTGAAAGTCAGGATGAGCTATAGTGATCACTCACCGTCTGTCGTCCGTGAACATGGTGTTTGCACCCACTCCTAAACCACTGAACCAATTTTACAAAAATTTGAGGTGATTGCTTGTTCTGACATCACATTTTGTTTTTGTTCAAATCAATGTGCCCAGCCCCATAGGGAGGGGGTGCTAGAAAATGCTCCAAAATTCTTTAAAAATCTTCTCATGAACCAGTGGGTACAATGACTTGATATTTGGTATGGAGCTGCCTTTTGAGGTGTTGAATCAAGTTTGTTCAAACGAAGTTTGTGGGTCAATATTTGCCTTTGTAATGGAAGAAGGAAGATTTTTGGCCCCGCCAGAAATTTCTGTCAGTTGAGATGTTTACTGACTTAGGCCCAAACAAAGAATGGTGTTTGCGCCAATTCCGGTCTCTTCCTGGGTACTGCGCATACACAGGTTCTAAAAGTATGGAAGGCCAGATAGGACTTTTAATATTTTTATACTGTACCAATGACCCAGACTTAGCTGGTGCTAACTCCACAAAAACCAGGGCCAAACACAAATTTTGCCCCCCAATCCCCAAAATTTGCATCCAAAACAAAAAGAAATCATGTCCTAAAGGACCTCCATAGTACGACTCTACTGCGCATGCGCAGTGACGCAGTCGTCCCGAAATTGGCGCCAAATATCATTCTCTGTTTGGCCCTTCATCAGTCAACATCTCACTGATCTTTGTGCTTGTAAATCTCAGTTTAAAGGATGCCAGACACGTAATTCTTGGAGAAAATGTGATTCTAAGGAGGATAGAAGGAGGAGAGGAAAAAAGAAGTGGCAAAAAATAATCAGGGCTGTACTTAAAATTTTTTGTTAAAATTATGTTAAGTTGCCTATTTTCGAGGCAAACGCCTCTTGTTGTCATTCTTGCTAATTGTTGCACTGCTTATTCAGTGTTTCCTCTCCCCTAACCTTCTAAAGTCCCCCCTTGCAATTCTCCCATGCTTTTGGCATATTTTTGAGAAGTTTCATTTCTAAAAATTCCCTGGGAGAGTTGCTTGGTTACAGAATGTTTTCTGTTATTTTCCCCATAGTTACGTTTTCACCCATGGGTGTATAACGTTTGTGTTCTGCATCTTCCATCTGATGTTCTGCAGATTCTCCCCTGGGAGTCTCTGTTTTGCATCAGATAGAGTGTAATTGAGGACTGATTCCGGGCCAGTTTTTTCAGTGCCTGGAGTCATGTTTTCTTCTGTGTTTACACTGTTTGTTTTCATTGGCAACAGCCTTTTTTGAGGGGGGCTGTTTGCCTTTGAGGTAGTTTATCTCATTATAAGATACATTTATATTATCCGAAAGTGTCTCATTAATTATTTTATATAATTTTAAAATTTTTGACCACACTTTGCCATCGGATCCATCGGGGCTCAACGTTACTTTTCAGCAACTTGGGCTTCTCTGAAAAAATATTTTTTCAAAATTATTTTGTTTTGCAATTGTTTTTTCATTTATTAATGGATCATGTTATTATGTATCTTTGTGTCAGGGGTTTTTGCGAGTAACTAGGACTTATTGTTGTTCTTTCACAATGAAGGGAACTTGTTCAAATTGTAATAGGAAGAAATCTTCCTCTGACTTTCATGATTATTGCATAAATTGTAGTCAGTGTTCTCGCATTAATCCCTGTCCTGTATGTGAACATTGGGATGAGAAACATTGGAAACGTGTGTCACGATATGTTGTTTCTGGAGAAAGAGCGATGCCGGCTCTTTCTCCACAAGGTCACTCTACTCTCTCAGTTTCTATTTCAGAGGAACCAGAACAGGGTGATGTTTCCATGTTATCTTCTTCAAGTGTGCGTCCGTCGTCACAATTAAATACAGAGCTAGCGGCAAAAGTGCTCATGGAGATTAGACAAATGTCGTCCGCTAGCTCGCCCGGTGTAGCGTCCATTCACCGAATGGTTCGGCAGCCGGGTTCGTCCGATGCGGTCCAAGAGGAAATTTTGGGTGATGCGAGCACTATAAAAATAATAGATGCACACCCAGTGACGGCGGATAGTGAACGAGAACGGAGGAAGCCTTTTAGTCCGGTTCCTAGCTCGTCCAGGTCCAGCCGGGCCGCGAGCGAGAGAGGCCCCTCTCTCGTACAACAACATCTGGGACCAGATGTTGTGGTACAAAATGTGTCTTTAGCGGAGCATACGTCCGTCGCTCGGGACGCTCCGTTGTATAAGCAGTCCGCAGAGACTGTTAAGGCTTCCTCTTCTCGCCGGCGCACACGACCGCACCTTGGCTGCGTGACCTCCGATATCTTGCCAGCTTCGCCGATGAAGGATTATTCGGCGACCAGGTCACACCATCCGGCAGCCAGGGATTCGAGACCGATGGACTCCGGACGTTCGCATAGGAAAAGTATGCGGGAGCCATCTGATGCGGAGCTGCCCTCGGCAAAGCAGCGAAAGACCGCTCCTCCGCAGGTCTCGACGTCGGACATTCTAGTGCAGATAGCACAGCTTATCGCAGCATCCCAGCAGCCGACAGAGACGGTGTCGGATCGAGAATTATCCGACGGCGCTGGGTCGGTACGCTCCGCCGAAGCATCGGGGGCGGACGACCGGGAACATCGGGAGGTCCGACCGGATGGTGAAAGGGATACGGATGAATTGGAGCTATCCCTTTCGGAACAACACAAAGCTGCCGTAGACTTCATCCGGCACTTTCTTCCTCAAGTTGTTCCGTCGGGCCAGACTGCTGCGCTTCCGGACAGGAGAATTATAGCGTCATTGGACTCTGATTTTTTCGAGCGGTTCAGGGACATCGCTCCCGAGTTTCCGTCGCAGTCCAATAATGTTGCAAGAACATTTGAATTATTGAACGACGCTATTTTTAAACTTGCTTCCAGGACAGGGAAAGCAGGCTTCTTGTCCGCAAATACTCTCAACCTGCCTTTCATTAATGCAAGGAATAAATTCGACACGGCAGGTCAGGGTATACCGAGAGTTCCTCTGCGTATGGACGACGAGGCGGAAGACTTAGAGCTATCATTACCGTCGTCAGCTTCTATTCCAACCGCAGTGTTGGAAACAGCTATTGCGTCTAACAGAGCCAATTTAGATGCCTTATCTTACGCAGATCACCTTACGAAGGCGTTATCACTGCGTCTTCAAGGGGAAGAGTTTCAGGATATACAATCCTCCTTAAGACTTCTTTCAAGGGCAGTAGCTTATTCCACGTGTAACTCCGCCCTTTCAGTGGCAAATCTGGAGTTGGTTAGACGTGACGCAGCCCTGTCTACATCCACACTAGTGGATTCTAAGGTGAAGAACTCTCTTAGAGTCGCTTCGGTCTCAGGAGATCTTCTCTTTGACGGCAAGCTTTCCGCTATTTATGATAATATTAAAAAGAAAGCTAGTGATTCTCTGTTGTTTAGATCCGCTCCTAAAAGGTCGGATTCAGCAGACACGAATAAGGCGGGCACTTCTGGGTCTTATCCGCCCAAGAGAGGTTCCTATAGAGGTTCCGGTGCGTCCTCTAGCTCTTATTCGAGAGACCGTCAGGATAGCGACTCTCGTTCGGGACGTCCTTCAGGCCGGGACAATCGGTCGGACGCCCCGAGGTCGACGAGGCGAGGTGCGGGTCGTGGAAGACGTGGTTTCTCCTACCGCAGGCCTCGCAGATCCAGGAGGTGATGGCTCAAACCTCTATCGCGTTCCGGTTGGCGGAAGGTTGTCGAGTTTTTCTCAAGAGTGGGCGTCGATTACGGACGACCCGTGGGTGAGAGGAGTGACTTCGGAAGGTCTAAAGATATCCTTCAAACGAAAGCCTCCATTAACTCGAAGTCCAAAGTGGACTCATCTTCCGTCAAACCCTCAGAAAAGAGACGCTCTGCTATCAGAGGTGCAGTCTCTTTTAATGAAGAACGCGGTAGAGGTCGTAGAAAACCAGGAATCGCTGGGATTCTACAGCCATCTGTTTCTGGTTCCGAAACCAGACGGCTCGTTCCGTCCAGTCATAGATTTGAGCTGGATAAACAAGCTGATCATCGCTCCGAAGTTTTATATGGAGACGATTCGATCGGTCAGAGCGAGTATTCGGGTGAACGATTATGCAACGAGCATAGATCTCAAAGATGCGTACTTTCACGTCATGGTACATCCGACATTCCGAAAGTATCTACGCTTCGCAGTCCTATGAGTGGTGTATCAGTTCCGGGCCATGTGCTTCGGATTGAATCTAGCACCCTGGGCTTTCACTCGGGTAATGAACTCGGTAATGATCTACTTCCGAGCTCATTCGTCTGCGGTAACGTCGGCCTACCTGGACGACATTCTTCAGAGGTACGGCAACGAGTTAACGCTTCAGAACGATGTTCAGAATCTTCTTCTATTGCTCCGACGTCTCGGTTTCATAGTAAACGAGGAGAAGTCGGATCTGGTGCCGTCCAAGTCATTCACTCATCTGGGAATGAGCTTCGAGACGCACAACAATCTCGTTCGTCTGCCGTTAACCAGAGCGAAATTAGTCAGTTGTTACGCTCGCTATTGTCTAAATACAGACAAAGTCACAGCGAGAGAATTTATGAGACTGATAGGTCTGTGCGGAGCCGCTGCGGATCTCATTCCGATGGGACGGCTACGCACACGGCCTCTTCAAATTTTCTTGACTCAGAATTGGAGTGTGAAAATTCATTCGCTCGATGTAGACGTTCTCTTGTCAGATCAAGTGAAACAAGAGATTCAGACTTGGGCAAACATTCAGTGGTTAACTCAAGGAGTTCCGCTGCAGTTGCCGGATCCGAGTTTTACCATTATGACGGATGCCAGTCAAACAGGTTGGGGTGCATCATTAATCCCAACGGATTCGAGATGCCAGGGTCTTTGGGATCCGCAATTCCTGTGCAAGCACATAAACATCAAGGAAATGATGTCAATTTGGCTTGCGTTACGTCACTGGATGGACATTATTCACGATGCTCATGTCCAAATCCTATCCGACAATACGACAGTAGTGGCGTATATACGGAATCAGGGAGGCACTCATTCAGTTCCGTTGTTCAATCTAACGGAAAGAATCCTTCTGTTTGCGTTGGAACATCACGTTCTTCTTTCGGTCCGTCACATACCGGGTCGTCTGAATGTGCTAGCAGACTCCCTTTCTCGAAAGGGTCGCTTGTTGCCGTCGGAGTGGACTCTCAACAAACAAGTATTCAATCAGATTTGCTACCAATGGGAACGGCCAATGATAGACTTATTTGCGACACATCTCAACAATCAGTTGCAGACGTATGTGTCCCCGTGTCCGGATCCAAGAGCATTTGCTGTAGACGCTCTATCGATCCCTTGGGACGGAATGATAGGATATGCGTATCCTCCAGCGCCGTTAATTCAACAAGTATTGCTAAAGATAAAACAATCTCAATGCAAGATTCTGTTGGTAGCATCTCTGTCGCCACAGAGACCGTGGATAAATCTACTCAGGTGTCTGTTGTGGGACCTACCGCGGAAGCTCCCTCCACGAGAGGATCTTCTTTGGCAGGGGAAATCGCGCCAACTGCATCACAACCCGCAAGGTCTCAACCTTCACGTTTTTCCGTTGTGCGGTCCTTCTTGCATGGCAAGCACTTTACAGGACGAGCAGTGGACGCGATTTCTAACTGTAGGAGGACCTCCTCTTCGCTAAACTATGCGGCTAAGTGGAAGGTTTTCCGTCGTTGGTGTAGGGATCATTCTGTTGATATATTTGATCCCTCTATACCAGACTTTGCTAACTTTCTAGTATACTTGTTTGACGTAATCAAACTGCAACCGGTTACTATAAAGGGTTATAGATCTATGTTATCTGATACCTATGCACATCATGATAGTTTACAAATTGGATCTAATGTCTCTTTATCGAAATTGGTTAGAAACTTTTCGATAAATAGACCCAGAACTCTTAGATTAATTCCTAAGTGGAATTTAGCTTGGGTTCTCCTTAAATTGAAGGAAAAGCCATTTGAACCTCTTGGGACAGTAGATTTCAAATTCTTATCTTATAAGACAGCTTTTCTCTTAGCTTTCTCTTCTGCCAGAAGAGTCAGTAAGCTTCATGCACTATCGGTGGATGATTCTCATTATCGTAGTGTTGGGAACACTATCACCTTCACTACTAACGTCGGTTTTTTAGCTAAGAATCAGGCTCCTAATAATTATCCGGAACCTATTGTTATTAAGGCTCTTCCGTCTTCAGACGGGCGTAGGCCTTTACTCTGTCCTGTTAGAGCACTACGTATCTATAAACAGAGATCTCAGTTCATCAGAAAGGGACGGAAACGTTTCTTTCTGTCTTTGATGCCTAATAGAAAGGACATTTCAGTCCATTCTATTGCTAGATGGATTCAGTTAACTATCCGTACTGCGTATGAAGATTTATCTTCTTCTCAGCAGTCTGTGCTTAAGATTTCTGCTCATGAAGTAAGAGCTCTTTCTACTTCTTGGGCTTATGCTAATAGTGTTGCTATTACAGATTTAATGAAGGCTGCTTATTGGTCTCAGCCATCCACATTTACTAATTTTTATCTCAGAAATATTGAGTCCATTTCTGGAGACCTGCATTGTTTAGGTCCGTTATCTGTTGCTCAGAATGTCGTCCACTAAACAGTTGCAACTATAGTTATGCAGGCTTTCTGTTCCGGCAGTGACTCCGTCCGGCTGCCCTCTTCGCTCTGGGCTATTTGACCCAGGGCAAGGGGAAGGGGGGGGGGGGGCGGGTGTTCCCTTAGGTCACCTGCTTTATAGTGAAAAGCAAGGGAATGCCTCCTCCAAGACAGTATTTCTGAGTCGCTTCCGGGATGGTTTTAAAGTGTAATATTAATGTTTAATTTCATTCATGTCTTATTTTTAAAGTGTAGCTCGGTGTGAAGCATTTGTATATGTCAAGTGTCAAACGGGCTTTAATATACAATACTCGGACACTTTTAAATGATTATAAAGAGTCTCAATTCTCTGGACTACTTTATTTATTGGCTTGTTTTAAAAATAATTAGTATAAAGGTTATACTGGATGTTAATAGAGAACATGAATGTTATTGTGCTCAATTATTAAGGGTAGTGTATCTTTCTAATTTAAATATTAAATAAGAAAGATACATGTAAAGCCTAATACTCCTTTTCTCCTTAAGGGGTTACCTCTTTATTTTATAATTGAGCTTATTGGATTTTCCTCTATGTCCTAGGCCCTCCAGCCTGTTTACTATTCAGCTAAGTCTGGGTCATTGGTACAGTATAAAAATGTTAAAAAATTTATAGTAATTTATATATTTTTTATACTTACCAATGACCCAGACGGGGATGGCCCTCCCTGAGTTGGGAACTCTTGCCTCCCCGCTGAGTACATAGCGCTGACCAGGCACTGCCAGTAAGAATGATATTTGGCGCCAATTTCGGGACGACTGCGTCACTGCGCATGCGCAGTAGAGTCGTACTATGGAGGTCCTTTAGGACATGATTTCTTTTTGTTTTGGATGCAAATTTTGGGGATTGGGGGGCAAAATTTGTGTTTGGCCCTGGTTTTTGTGGAGTTAGCACCAGCTAAGTCTGGGTCATTGGTAAGTATAAAAAATATATAAATTACTATAAATTTTTTAACTTTCGTTGTATGCAAATTTGGGGGGGTTCAAAATTTTTGTTTGGCCCATAATAATGTTGAGATTGCACCAGCTAAGTCTGGGCCATTGGTAAGTATAAAAAATTACAAATGACTTTAAATTTATAATTTTCTGAACCAGTGGTCCCATTTGAACCAAATTTGATTTTAAAATTCCAGGTTAAAGATAGTATGCAAGGACATAAGATTCGCAAAGGAGTACACTTAGAAGTTGTGGATAAAATGTGTGTTTCCGCTATGAAAGTAGCTACGGTAGATGAATATATAGGTGGAAGACTTCGTCTGCGATACAATGATTCTCAGGTAATTGAAGTAATAAAAGCTATTTAAATGTTATTAAATTGGTTTAATGTTTGAAATGTTTTTTGTGTATTTTTAAACTAACATTAACTTAAAAAAAAATCTTTGAAAGGTTCTTTCTCTGCAAAGGTTGTGGCCATTGATGTATCTCAAATGGTATATCATTTTTAAACGCATTCAGCAGATAAAAATTGAACTCACTTGATGAAACTTCACAGAAAGACTTTCATTGGTAATAATAAAGTACATTTTTTATTAGCTCACCTGACTGCAAGTCAATGGGAGCTATTGTCATCACTTGGTGTCCGACATCCGTTAATTTTTGAAAGTTATCTTCTTCAAAACCACTGGGCCAAATGTGAACATATTGCACAGACCATCTTTGGAGTATACCCTTTCTAATTTGTTCGAATGAAGTAGCTGCCATATTCAGGCTCTGGTTAATGCCCAAAAAACCTAAAAATCTTGAAAAATCTTCTCATGAACCACCAGAGAGAATGCCTTGATATTTGGTATGGAACATCCTTTGGTGTTAAAGATTAAAGTTTGTTCAAAGGAAGTTGGTAGGTCAATATTTCTGTGGGAGCATACCCTTCTTGCATTCCACATAAAATTTGTATTTCAAGAACCGATGGGCTGATTTGAACCAAATGTGGCGTGTAGTATAATAAAGTACTAACTTTTTCCCAGCCCTATGGGAACCCCTGGAGCTAAAAATCAAAAAAAAAAAAAATCAAACGCCCACATTTTCCAAACCACATGGAACAGAGAACATTTATTTGGTATGAAGCATGCTTAGGTCCAGTAGCCCCTGGAGCTAAAAATCAAAAAAAAAAAAAATCAAACGCCCACATTTTCCAAACCACATGGAACAGAGAACATTTATTTGGTATGAAGCATGCTTAGGTCCAGTAGAATGGGAAAAAAATTGTCATCGGTTGAGTCAGGGTTTCTGGAGGGGGGACATCGAAAAAATGCTGAACAAACTTGAATGTTCAAATTGTGTTCAAATTAAGCAGCCCCTTAGTTAATATTTGGGCTCAGTACAGGAGCCTGAATCTTAACTTTGGGCAATATGAGGAATAAGCTTTAAAAATCTTCAGAACCACTAGTTAGAATCTTTTAATATTTGGTATACCTCATTGTTACAAGGATCAGGTTTAAGTTTCTTCAAATCAAGTCCCTCAGTTTATATTTGGGCTTCCATGGGGGCCCGAATTTTAACTTTGTGCTATATGGGGAATAATCTTTAAAAATCGTCTTCTTCAGATCCACCAGTCATCTGAACTTGTTTGCAATTTTTTTTTTTTTTTTTTTTGGGGGGGGGGGGGGGGGGAGGGTTAGAGAGAACCACCACTCAGTCAGGTGAGTTAAAAACAAACAAAATTTGTTCAGGCACTTTTTTGAGACTTCATAGAAAAGAGCTTTGTTTTGCCTAGGAAGCTTTCCTAGAACCAGCAGAAATGAATGGCCAAAAAAATTGCCTTTGGGGTTGTGTCATGGCAAATCAAAATATTGCTCTTGCCACCCATCACTTACTGACACACTCATCTCTTTTAACATAAGGCTGGTGAGCATTTTAGGTTCACTTGAGCCTCTGGTTTAATTTATGTTTTTAGCTG
The DNA here is from genome assembly GCA_031216915.1 of Pictodentalium vernedei. Classification (NCBI taxonomy): domain Eukaryota; kingdom Metazoa; phylum Mollusca; class Scaphopoda; order Dentaliida; family Dentaliidae; genus Pictodentalium; species Pictodentalium vernedei. The sequence continues at coordinate 516,657,664 of CM062297.1, forward strand.
CGACTAGCAGCTCTATAATTGGCAATGTCGGTCTGTCGGCCGGTCTGTCTGTGACCAACGAGTTTCAAAACTCAATAACTTTTGAAATACTTGATGGAATGACTTTATATTTGGCATGTAAGTGTATCTTATTGTTGTCTAGCCACAGTTCAATGCATGTGTTGTTCCAAATATTTTTTTTGGAGTTATGGCCCTTGATGAACTTAGAATTTTGTGAGATTGCACCACCCGTCGCAACTATGGCGTCGATGTTGCGATTTTCTAGCTGCGACTAGAAGCTCTACAAGTGGCAATGTCGGTCTGTTTGTCGGTCGGTCGGTCTGTCTGTTGGTCGGTTGGTCGGTCTGTCTGTAACCAACGAGTTTCAAAACTCAATAACTTTTGAAATACTTGATGGAATGACTTTATATTTGGCATGTAAGAGTATCTTATTGATGTCTAGCCACTTTTCAATGCATGTGTTGTTCCAAATATTTCTTTTTGGAGTTATGGCCCTTGATGAACTTAGAATTTTGTGAGATTGCACCACCTGTCGCAGCTACGGCGTCAATGTCGAGGTTTTTATATCACTACCCCACCCCTTAACCCCCCCCCCCCCCCCCCCCCCTTCCGCATCTAATAAAACATATTTTGGGTTAACAGGTTTCATCTAGCATGTGTGTCTGTTCATCCATATTTTAGTGCACGACAGTTTCCTTTTCATCAATAAACATGAAGCTCCAGGTTTCTTGAACAAGATGCATACCAATCAGACTAGTTAATATTGCTTCCTACCAGATGTCAGCTTTTGAATTTGGTGGATATTCTCTTTAATCTAATCCATGGTGAAGGTTGTATCAATCTGTATATTGGCAAACATTCTATCCAAATTCATGGGCACGCTGTGGCTCAGTAGTAGACTATTGGACTTCTATGCTAGAGGTCCCGAGTTCGATCCCCGTCCGGGACAACCCGTGTTGTGTCCATGGGCAAAGCACTTTATCCCAGTTGCCTAAATGGGGGCACGATGACGTCATGTACTAAGGCGTACTGCACGTCGATGTTGCACATGTCTTCAACCGCTGTAACCCTGCTTGAGCAGAGCTTGAACAAAGTTAGAATGTTGAGGAGCTGACAGTTGCTTGTCGCTGCTCGGTGATTTTCTTGTATTTTGGCTTCCTCCACCTGTAAAACTGTCACGGTCAAGATTAGCCATTGTGCATAAGTGTGTGACCTTAAAAACACCAATAAATAAATCAATAAATATCCAAATTCATGTTGCTTTGTGGATAGGTTAGGATTTCTTACAGAAAAGCCTTGTGATTTGCGGTTTCCTGGATCAAAGGTCAAACTCTGAGTCAGTTGAAGTGAATTAGCATTTAATGATAACAAAACAATATCCCTGTGGGAACCCCAGGAAGTGAAGCATTGCTTGTGTACTGCATTTAAAATTCTTAATAAAGCTGTAATGCAGTGTAGTGGGATAAAATATGACATAAAATATGGCAGTATCCATCATTTTTTTTATTGTTTGCTTTATTTTGAAGATCTTATTGCAGTGTTTGAATGCACATAACTTTCTAGTAGTGGAACATCTGATCTCTGTGACTGCTTTGTACAGTGGGTTTCTCATTTTTAATATATTTGATCCATAATTTAAATCTGATATTTGTAAATTATTGGCTTTCATGCTTGACAATATATTTTTCTGCAATTTTACACAGATTTTCAGTCCAGTGAAACACAGACCTCAATCAAAATTTAGAGTTAATGACTTGCCTGTTTCCAGGGTATGACCATCTTCAACTACAGTAACTATACTCATTAACCCTTTACCCAATGCACACAGCATCAATATTGGTTATTTTAATTTTAATTTTTTTTTCTCACAAAATGCCAACAAAACTATAGCATGTGACCCCTCATTGCAATGAGCTCAAAGCACCCATTCCAATGAGGGATCACATGATATGGTTTTGTTGAGATATTTAGATGATTTTTTTTCACTGCTCAATTTGTAAATAACATTGGGTAAAGGATTTAAACTTATTCATGTAAAATTTTTTCCTCATCATTTTAAGTATTTGTTGTGGATGTTAACATTTTAATTGTTCAGGAACATGGTCACGACTGTTACATCACTGTTAATGTTATATACATATGTACTTGGAAATTTATTAATATTATTTTTGCAATGATCCCAAGTAATTAATCAGTTTTTAGTCCCCAGGTGTTACGGTGAAGGAACTTATTGTCCATCTGTCTGTCTGTCCTGATATCACCTGTATCTTAGAGACACTTTGATGCTTTTGTTTCAAATTTTCAGCATTGACCAGACATGTAAAATTGATACACGTCAGTTTAGGGGGGAAAAAAAATTCAAGAGGCCGACTGGCGGCCATATTTTTATACTGTACCAATGACCCAGACTTAGCTGGTGCTAACTCTAACAAAACCAGGGCCAAACACAAATTTTGCCCCCCAATCCCCAAAATTTGCATCTAAAACCAAACGAAATCATGTCCTATAGGACTTCCATACTTCGCCCCCACTGCGCATGCGCAGTGTCAAGGACGTTCCGAAATTGGCGCCAATTATCATTCTCTGTTTGGCCCTTCATCAGTCAACATCTCACTGATCTTTGTGCTTGTAAATCTCAGTTTAAAGGATGCCAGACACGTAATTATTGGAGAAATGGTGATTCTAAGGAGGATATAGAAGGAGGAGAGGAAAAAGGAGTGACAAAAATAATCAGGGCTGTACTTAAAATTTTTTATGAAATTATGTTAAGTTGCCTATTTTTGAGGCATGGGCCTCTTGTTGTCATTCTTGCTAAAAAGTTGCACTGCTTATTCAGTGTTTCCTCTCCCCTGCTCTTCTAAGTCCCCCCTTGCAATTCTCCCATGCTTTTGGCATATTTTTGAGAAAGATCATTTCTAAAATTCTCTTGGAGAGTTGCTTGGTTACAGAATGTTTTGTTATTTTCCCCATAGTTACGTTTTCACCCATGGGTGTATAAACGTTGTGTTCTGCATCTTCCATCTGATGTTCTGCAGATTCTCCCCTGGGAGTCTCTGTCTTGCATCAGATAGAGTGTAATTTTGATGACTGATTTCGGGCCAGTTTTTTCAGTGCCTGGAGTCATGTTTTCTGGTGTTTTACACTGTTTGTTTACATTGGCAACAGTCTCTTTTGAGGGGGGCTGTTTGCCTTTGGTGTAGTTTATCTCACTATAAGATACATTTTTATTATCCGTAAGTGTTGCATTAATTATTTAATATAAATTTAAAATTTTTGACCACACTTTGCCATCGGATCCATCGGGGCTCAACGTTACTTTTCAGAAACTTGGGCTTCGCTGAAAAAATATTTTTCAAAAATTATTTTGATTTGCAATTGTTTTTTCATTATTAATGGATCATGTTATTATGTATCTTTATGTCAGGGGTTTGTGCGAGTAACTAGGACTTGTTGTTGACTTTTCGCAATGAAAGGATATTGTTCAAATTGTAATAGGAAGAAATCTTCCTCTGACTTTCATGATCATTGTATTAATTGTAGTCAGTGTTCTCGCACTAATCCCTGTTCTATATGTCAATATTGGGATGACAAACATTGGAAACGTGTGTCACGGTATGTTGTTACTGGAGAAAGGGCTATGCCAGCTCTTTCTCCGCAAGGTCACTCTACTCTCTCAGTTTCTATTTCAAAGGAACAAGAACAGGGTGATGTTTCCATGTTATCTTCCGCAAGTGCGCTTCCGTCGTCACAAATGAATACAGAGCTAGCGGCAAAAGTGCTCATGGAGATTAAACAAATGTCGTCCGCTAGCTCGCCCGGTGTAGCGTCCATTCACCGAATGGTTCGGCAGCTGGGTTCGTCCGATGCGGTCCAGGAGGAAATGTTGGGTGATGCGAGCACTATAAACATTCAACATGCACACCCAGTGACGGCGGATAGCAGGCGAGATCGGAGGAAGCCTTTGAGTCCGGTTCCTAGCTCGTCCAGGTCCAGCCGGGCCGCGAGCGAGAGATGCCCCTCTCTCATACAACAACATCTGGGACCAGATGTTGTGGTACAAAATGTGTCGCAAGCGGAGCATACGTCCGTCGCTCGGGACGCTCCGTTGTATAGGCAGTCCGCGGAGACTGCTCAGGCTTCTTCCTCTCGTCAGCGCACACGACTGCACCTTGGCTGCGTGACCGCCGATATTTTACCAGCTTCGTCGATCAAGGATTCTTCGGCGACCAGGTCACACCATCCGGCAGCCAGGGACACGAGGCCGATGGACTACGGACGTTCGCATAGAAAAAGTATGCGGGAGCCATCTGATGCGGAGCTGCCCTCGGCGAAGCAGCGAAAGACTGCGCCTCCACAGGTCTCGATGCCGGACGTACTTGTGCAGATAGCACAACTTATCGCAGCATCCCAGCAGCCGACAGAAACGGTGTCGGATCGGGAATTATCCGACGGTGCTGGGTCGGTACGCTCCGCCGAAGCATCGGGGGCGGACGACCGGGAGCATCATGAGGTCCGACCGGATGGTGAAAGGGATACGGATGATTTGGAGCTATCCCTTTCGGAACAACATAAAGCTGCCGTGGACTTCATCCGGCACTTTCTCCCTCAAGTTGTTTCGTCGGGCCAGACTGCTGCGGTTCCGGACAAGAGGATTATAGCGTCATTGGACTCTGAATTTTTTGAGCGGTTCAGGGACATCGCTCCCGAGTTTCCGGCTCAGTCCAATAATGTTGCAAGAACATTTGAATTATTGAACGATGCTATATTTAAACTTGCTTCCAAAATGGGGAAAGCAGGTTTCTTGTCTGCCAATACTCTCAACCTGCCTTTCATTAATGCAAGGAATAAATTTGACACGGCAGGACAGGGTATTCCGAGAGTTCCTCTGCGTATGGACGACGAGGCGGAAGACTATCATTACCGTCGTCGGCGTCTATTCCAACCGCGGTGTTGGAAACAGCCATTTCGTCTAACAGAGCCAGTTTAGATGCCTTATCTTACGCTGATCACCTTACTAAGGCGTTATCACTGCGCCTTCAAGGGAAAGAATTTCAGGATATACAATCCTCTTTAAGACTTCTTTCAAGGGCAGTAGCTTATTCCACGTGTAACTCCGCCCTTTCAGTGGCAAACCTGGAGTTGGTTAGACGTGACGCAGCCCTAGCTACATCCACACTCGTGGATTCTAAGGTGAAGAACTCTCTCAGAGTCGCTTCGGTCTCAGGAGAACTTCTCTTTGACGGCAAGCTTTCTGCAATTTATGATAAAATTACAAAGAAAGCTTCGGATTCTCTGTTGTTCAAATCTGCTTCTAAGAAGTCGGATACGGCAGACAAGAATAAGACAGGCACTTCTGGGTCTAATGCGCCCAAGAGAGGTTCCTATAGAGGTTCCGGTGCGTCCTCTTGGTCTTATTCGAGAGACCGTCAAGGTAGCAACTCACGTTCGGGACGTCCTTCGGGCCGGGACAACCGGTTGGACGCCCCGAGGTCGATGGGACGAGGTGCGGGTCGTGGAGGACGTGGTTTCTCCTACCTCAGGCCTCGCAGGTCCAGGAGGTGATGGCTTAAACCTCTGTCGCGTACCGGTTGGCGGAAGGTTGTCGAGCTTTTCACAAGAATGGGCGTCGATTACGGACGACCCTTGGGTGAGAGGAGTGACTTCGGAAGGTCTAAAGATATCCTTCAAACGAAAGCCTCCATTAACTCGAAGTCCAAAATGGACTCAACTTCCATCAAATCCGCAGAAAAGGGACGCTCTATTATCAGAGGTGCAGTCTCTTTTAATGAAGAACGCGGTAGAGGTCGTAGAAAACCAGGAGACTCCGGGATTCTACAGCCATCTGTTTCTGGTTCCGAAACCAGACGGCTCGTTCCGTCCAGTCATAGATTTGAGCTGGATAAACAAGCTGATCGTCGCTCCGAAGTTTTATATGGAGACGATTCGGTCGGTCAGAGCGAGTATTCGGGTGAACGATTATGCAACAAGCATAGATCTCAAAGATGCGTACTTTCACGTCATGGTACATCCGACATTCAGAAAGTATCTACGCTTCGCAGTCCTAGGAGTGGTGTATCAATTCCGGCCGATGTGCTTCGGATTGAATCTAGCACCCTGGGCTTTCACTCGGGTAATGAACTCGGTAATGATCTATTTCCGAGCTCATTCGTCTGCGGTAACGTCGGCCTACCTGGACGACATTCTTCAGAGGTACGGCAACGAGTTAACGCTTCAGAACGATGTTCAGAATCTACTTCTATTGCTCCAACGTCTCGGTTTTATAGTGAACGAGGAGAAGTCGGATCTGGTGCCGTCCAAGTCATTCACACATCTGGGAATGAGCTTCGAGACGCACAACAATCTCGTTCGTCTGCCGTTAACCAGAGCGAAATTAGTCAGTTGTTACGCTCGCTATTGTCTGCACGCAGACAAAGTCACAGCGAGAGAATTTATGAGACTGATAGGTCTGTGCGGAGCCGCTGCGGATCTCATTCCGATGGGGCGGTTACGCACGCGTCCTCTCCAAATTTTCTTGACTCAGAATTGGAGTGTGAAAATTCATTCGCTCGACATAGACGTTCTCTTGTCAGATCAAGTGAAACAAGAGATTCAGACTTGGGCAAACATTTAGTGGTTAACTCAGGGAGTTCCGCTGCAGTTGCTGGCTCCGAGTTTTACCATTATGACAGATGCCAGTCAAACAGGTTGGGGTGCATCATTGATCCCAACGGATTCGAGATGCCAGGGTCTTTGGGATCCGCAATTCCTGGGCAAGCACATAAACATCAAGGAAATGATGTCAATTTGGCTTGCGTTACGTCATTGGATGGACATTATTCACAATGCTCATGTCCAAATCCTGTCCGACAATACGACAGTAGTGGCGTATATACGGAATCAGGGAGGCACTCATTCAGTTCCGTTGTTCAATCTAACGGAAAGAATCCTTCTGGTTCTTCTTTCGGTCCGTCACATACCGGGTCGTCTGAATGTACTAGCAGACTCCCTTTCACGAAAGGGTCGCTTGTTGCCGTCGGAGTGGACTCTCAACAAACAAGTATTCAATCAGATTTGCTACCAATGGGAACGGCCAATGATAGACTTATTTGCGACACATCTCACCAATCAGTTGCAGACGTATGTGTCTCTGTGTCCGGATCCAAGAGCATTTGCAGTAGATGCTCTGTCGATCCCTTGGGACGGAATGATAGGATATGCGTATCCTCCAGCGCCGTTAATTCAGCAAGTATTGCTAAAGATAAAACAATCTCAATGCAAGATTCTGTTGGTAGCATCTCTGTCTCCACAGAGACCGTGGATAAATCTACTCAGGTGTCTGTTGTGGGACCTACCGCGAAAGCTTCCTCCACGGGAGGATCTTCTTTCGCAGGGGAAATCGCGTCAACTCCATCACAACCCGCAAGGTCTCAACCTTCACGTTTTTCCGTTGTGCGGTCCTTCTTGCATGGCAAGCACTTTACAGGACGAGCAGTGGACGCGATTTCTAACTGTAGGAGGACCTCCTCTTCACTAAACTATGCGGCTAAGTGGAAGGTTTTTCGTCGTTGGTGTAGGGATCATTCTGTAGATATTTTCGATCCCTCTATATCAGACATTGCAAACTTTCTAGTATACTTGTTTGACGAAATCAAACTGCAGCCTGTTACTATTAAGGGTTATAGGTCTATGTTATCTGATACCTATGCACATCATGATAGTTTTCAAATTGGATCTAATGTCTCTTTATCTAAGTTGGTTAGAAACTTCTCGATAAATAGACCCAGAACTCTTAGGTTAATTCCTAAATGGAATTTAGCTTGGATTCTTCTTAAATTGAAGGAAAAGCCATTTGAACCTCTTGGGACAGTAGATTTCAAATTCTTATCTTATAAGACAGCTTTTCTCTTAGCTTTCTCTTCTGCTAGAAGAGTCAGTGAGCTTCATGCACTATCGGTGGATGATTCTCACTATCGTAGTGTTGGGAACACTATCACCTTCACTACTAATGTCGGTTTTTTAGCTAAGAATCAGGCTCCTAATAAATATCCGGAACCGATTGTCATTAAGGCTCTTCCGTCTTCAGACGGGCGTAGGCCTTTACTCTGTCCTGTTAGAGCGTTACGTATCTATAAACAGAGATCTCAGTTTATCAGAAAGGGACGGAAACGTTTCTTTCTGTCTTTGATGCCTAATAGAAGGGACATTTCGGTCCATTCTATTGCTAGATGGATTCAATTAACTATCCGTACTGCTTATGAGAGTTTATCTTCTTCTCAGCAGTCTGTGCTTAAGATTTCCGCTCATGAAGTAAGAGCTCTTGCTTCTTCTTGGGCTTACGCTAATAGTATTGCTATTACAGATTTAATGAAGGCTGCTTATTGGTCTCAGCCATCCACATTCACAAATTTTTATCTCAGAAATATTGAGTCCATTTCTGGAGACCTGCATTGTTTAGATCCGTTATCTGTTGCTCAGAATGTCGTCCACTAAACAGTTGCAACTATAGTTATGCAGGCTTTCTGTTCCGGCAGTGACTCCGTCCGGCTGCCCTCTTCGCTCTGGGCTATTTGACCCAGGGGAAGGGGGTGGGGGGGGGAGGGTGTTCCCTTAGGTCACCTGCTTTATAGTGAAAAGCAAGGGAATGACTCCTCCAAGTCAGTATTTCTGAGTCGCTTCCGGGATGGTTTTAAAGTGTAATATTAATGTTAAAATTCATTCATGTCATATTTTTAAAGTGTAGCTCGGTGTGAAGCATTTGTATATGTCAAGTGTCAAACGGGCGTTAATATACAATCCTCGGACACTTTTAAAAGAATATAAAGAGTCTCAATTCTCTGGACTAACTTTATTTATTGGCTTACTTTAAAAATAATTAGTATAAGGGTTTTACTGGATGTTAATAGAGAACATGAATGTTATTGTGCTCAATTATGAAGGTATTGTATCTTTCTAATTTAACATTAAATAAGAAAGATACATGTAAAGCCTAATACTCCTTTTCTCCTTAAGGGGTTGCCTCTATATTATATAGTTGAGCTTATTGGATTTTCCTCTATGTCCTAGGCCCTCCAACCTTTTTACTATTCAGCTAAGTCTGGGTCATTGGTACAGTATAAAAATGTTAAAAAATTTATAGTAATTTATATATTTTTTATACTTACCAATGACCCAGACGGGGATGGCCCTCCCAGGAGTTGGGAACTCTTGCCTCCCCGCTGAGTACATAGCGCTGACCAGGCACTGCCAGTAAGAATGATAATTGGCGCCAATTTCGGAACGTCCTTGACACTGCGCATGCGCAGTGGGGGCGAAGTATGGAGGTCCTATAGGACATGATTTCTTTTGGTTTTAGATGCAAATTTTGGGGATTGGGGGCAAAATTTGTGTTTGGCCCTGGTTTTGTTATAGTTAACACCAGCTAAGTCTGGGTCATTGGTAAGTATAAAAAATATATAAATTACTATAAATTTTTCAACTTTTGTTGGAAATTGTGTGTAATTAGTTTTCTGCCTAGATCTGAACATTCCCGATTTCAGTAATTTTTGTTTGGTATAGAGGTGTTGCAGCATAAGATAAATAACATAGCATACAGGTTATTGTGCATCAATTATGCAAATTAGACAAACTTAAGAAGTTCTTTTTCAACCACATTTGTATATATTATCTTGGTGTGTCATGTTACCACCTGTAATCTCAGAGATGCTTTGACTCTTCTGTTTCAAATTTTCGGCAATGATCAGACATGTAAAATTGATGGGCGTAAATCTTTTTGGAAAAAAAATTCAAGTTGGTTGGCTGGTAGCAATTTTTGTTGGAAGTTGCGTGTAATTAGTTTTTGTTGGAAATGTGTGTAACTAGTTTTCTGCCTAAAACTTCTAAAACAACATTTCTGATTTCAGTAATGTTTGGTATGGAGGTGTAGCAGCATAAGATAAATAACATAGCATACAGGTTTTTTTCAGTCATATTTGTACATATTATGTTCATGTGTTCTTTTACCACCTTATCTCAGAAACACTTCGAAGATGTTGTTTCTGATTTTTATACGCCCATTTTGAAAAAACGGGTCATATTATGGTATACCAATGTCTGTCTGTCCGTCCGGGTCATATGTCGTACGATAACTCAAGAACGCTTTGAGAGATTTTCGTGATTTTTGGGTAGTTGGTGTATATCGATGGAGGGACGCTCCCTTTCGTTTAGTGTCGCCGTTCGATTAGTCATTCCAGAGTTATGGGACTTTATTACTTAGAAAATTGTTGATTTTTTACACGTTGTACGATAACTCAAGAACGCTTTGAGAGATTTTCAAGATTTTTTGGTAGGTGGTTTATGTTGATGGAAGGAAGCTCCCTTTCAGTTGGTGTCGCCGCTCGATTAGTCATTCCAGAGTTATGGGACTTTATTTTTCACATGTCGAACAATAACTTGAAAATGCTTAGAGCAATTTTTATGATTTTGTTGATAGAAGGAATCTCCCTTTCGATTTGTGTCGCTGTCCAGTTTGTCATTCCAGAGTTATGGGACTTTATTCATCAAAATATAGGCAATTTTCCACATGTTGGACTTGGAGCAATTTTCATGATTTTTTGGTGGCAAGTATATGTAACCTGACAAGTACACATGTATACTCATATTGTGTGGTTCCCTCTTGTAATTAATAACGGGCGTATCATGCGCTCATGGCGCAGCTGTTTATTACCAGTGTTCAGACGTTATACAAAATTGATGCATGTAATTGTTTTTAGATTTTGGTAAAAAAATTCAAAACAATATTCTAAATTTTAGTGACACTGCTTTCCGTGAGGAACTATTGTCTGATCATGGGAGTTCGGCGTTGCACTTGTTTAGTAAGAAAATGTATTTTAAATGATTTAAGTTAACATTTTTTTTGTGCATAAATCTAATGGTTGTTTGGTAAAATCCTTCCAACTGACTACATCAAATCAGGAAAGCAAAACGATGAATTATGAAAACTAAACCAGTCAGATTCGATTTTGGGGAAAAACTTTTTCAGCCGATTGGAAAATGCAAAGAATCTTAAGAAAAATTGGATAAATCACTTCAGCTCTGACTGAAAAAATATGACAAGCAAATGAAAGTGTTATTGAATTTCCAGCTCTTCAAATTTACATCGCTGAATTTCCAACTTTTGAAATTTTAGGCAATATTTGGGGGAGGAAGACAATCTTGCACCTCCTCAACATCCCTGACATATATATACATTTTTGGCGGAGGTGGGGTGGGGGGGGGGGGCAAGGAGACATAAAAAGTAAAAGTCTTTTCTGAATTTTTCTTTAGCCAAATTGATTAGTCCTTATTAGAAATTATTTAAGGAGCTCATTCAAAAGTAAAGCAGCAAAGCTACAGTTTGAAAGAAAACAAATTTGCAGTTGTTCTTTTTTAAATTGCACACTTGTTTGTTAGTGGGTTAGGTAAAGGCTTGTTTATTTACACATCCAACAAACCTGTGATAATGAACTCCAGGACAGCTAAACAGACACTCACAACTCTTTACCACTTTATTCAACTGAAAAAGGCAATGTATGATACATCCTTTGCACCATGGATGTGGTTTCACTCTACTCCAACATCCCAAATCAGGAAGGACTTATCGCGGAGGCTCGCTGTATCAGGAAACACAAACCAAAATGGAATATTTCACCCACCAACTTGTTAGACCTCCTGAAAATTTTACTCCACTGCAGCAACTTTGATTTCAACGAAGACCACTATCTTCAACTTGGGGGTACCGCCATGGGTACCAAAGTAGCACCTAGCTTCGCCAACATTTTCATGGGAGAACGAGAAACTGAAATGCTCAATACATTCAAACTCAAACCTAAGCTCTACCTACGCTTTATAGGCAATATCTTCCTCATATGGACTCATGGAGAAGACTCCCTTAAGGAGATCATCGAACATTTCAACAACTCACACAATACTATAAAGTTTACAGCAGAGTACTCAAGTGGTCACAACTTAGTCAACTTTCTGACTAGAAATGGCAATAAAATTACTACAGATTTATACACTAAACCTATGGACACCCATGCATACTTAAGGGCTGATTCACCCCCCAAAACAAAAGGATGGGATCCCTTACAGTCAACTATTATGCATCAGACGTATCTGCTCTTACACAGATGACTTCCAAAAGCATGCCCACTCAATGATTGGACATTATCAAAACAGAGGTTACTTTCAAACCCTTCTTCTCCAAACATACAACAAGGTCAAAAATCTTTACCAACTTAGCCTACTGAAAACTAGAAATACCTCCCAAGATGAGTCTACAGATAAAACGCCACTGGTAGTTACATACAACCCTGAGAGTCAGGATATTTATCAGCCTATTAGACATCTCTGGCCTATACTCCAAAGCACGACCCAGGGATGCACTGTATTCTACCAACCCCCACTTCTAGCCAGGAGACGGAATCCAAAACTCCAGAATATCCTGACAAAAGCAAAGTTACCAACACTCAAAGAAATAAGTGGTAGAAGTATAGTTAACCCATTCACACCATGCTCAAATCATAATTGTCTTGTCTGCCCCAAACTACCCAAATCTAAATGGTTCTCTGGGACGGCCTCCAAATCAAGACACAGAGGCCCTTTCAAAACAAATTGTATGCCCAGAAATTGTATCTATTTAATCCTTTGAGACTTTAATTATCCTGACGTTCATACGTCACTGATAATTCAGTTTCTTCAACGTTTTTCAAAATGAGACGTCAAACATCGGAAAGTACAAATAACAAGATATTTTTCACATTAGTGATTATCTGGTTGAGGGCTAGATTATTTTTGGTGGTCTGAATTTGTGATTCAAAACTTATTCTATTACAAATTATTGGAGAGTGCCCAGGCACTCTCCAATAATTTGTAATAAAACAAATTTATATAAACAAAATAATATTTGTGTTTGACTGAATATGAAATTTAAGCAAGGAAAGTGTTGGCTTTTGCTCTGGTATCTTCATATTTTGAAAACCCTGATAGTGGCTTCTAGCACTCAGCCAGTTAAGAAGTTTTGACAGCAGGATTATGTTAGTATTTTTAAGCTGCGATTACATTTGGCTCAACGGTTATCACCGAGCACTATTCGGGAGAAAATAGGAATTTGTTGTTAAAACTTTAAAAAATCGAAATATAATAAAACAAATGACCACAAAGTATCAACGTGCTGTTTGATTTCATATGTAATAACACTTTCAAAAATATCAAAGGGTTAAATTAAACAAAAGATTTTGTAGGTAATAACATGTACAAAAGTATCAAAGGGTTAAATTAAACAAAAGATTTTTTTATGTAATAACATGTACAAACAAACTCGGATCCAGACGACCCGGTAAATATGGATAGAAGATGTGCTACTGAAATGAGACGGCTATTCCAACTCAAAACACTTGTACCACTCGGCTTGAACAGGAAGGACTTTTAGTCTATTATTTATTAGTACAGTGGATCCCGCTTAATTGAATATGGATTTTGTCAGAAAAAAATATACAAATAACCGCAGTATACAAATAAACAGGATCCAGTAAGGGGAAGGAAGGGGCAAGTAATTCTGGTCAGACTGAGCACGAAATCTGAATTCATGTATCTTTCATTCAGTGATTCACCTCAATGAACTGTCGATCTTATCAAAATGTGTGCATTATGTATCACTTATAGATTGTTGTAATAAAATGAGAAATAAAAATTCCATATGTGCATTGATGTTTGTGTTTTTATTAATCCATGTACCACAGTAGAAAGGACAATTGTAATGTTGACGTACCCAATCTGCGCAGTGTTAGGGTAATTCGCCATGTTTCAAACACGTTTCCATTGCAACACGTTCACATTCAATACCACATGTACACGATAGGGCTGTGTACAAATCACACATGGTCAGGTCTGCAACCAGTTTTTGAGGTGAATTCACAAAGAAGGACAACCTGAATACTTATTTTATTCATTTCATCCACTTAAAAATATTAAAATCCAAACGGTGTGTCAGAAACGTGAACTTCATAAATATTCATACATAAATTAGCAGTTGCATCATTTTGAGCTGTTCCAGAGAGACTCCCTAGATAAAATTATCAGTTGAAAAACTTGCTTGAAAACCCAGTTTGTGTGTACACTTCCTGATCTCAGGGACTTGGGCATTTTTGTTCCATGGAACGTTTTTGTTAAAAATTGGCCAACAAATGATATCAACTTAATTTATATTTCATGTTGGGCTTCATATTCATCGGATCTCAATGTGTATATGCCTACTCAGCACTAATCGACTCAGGCGTTTTTGTTCCATGGAACATTTTTATTAAAAACTGACCAACAAATGATGTCGACTTGGTCAGTTTTTAATAAAAACCTTTCATGAAATAAGAATGCAAGAGTAGGGGAGGGGATCATCTTTCAGAAAATATTCAAGGAATTGTCCACGAAATGTCAAAGGCACCCATCCCCCCCCCCCCTCCCACTTAATTTATATTTCATGTTGGGCTTCATATTCATCGGACTTCAGTGTGTATACACCAACTCAGTGCTAAGTTTTTGTTCCATGGAGCGTTTTTATTAAAAACTTAACAACAAATGAGGCCGACTTCATATGTTGGTTAGTTTTTAACTGGTAGAGTGCTAAATTATTTTTCAAAGGTGATTTGTAACGCAAATATTTTTTTTCTCAAGGATACCATATTATGAGCAAAAGGAGCCCCAGTATAGTAAGACTTCATTCATAAACAATTGTTTCTTACAATTTATTGGAGAGTGCCCCTTGGCACTCTCCAATAAATTGTAATAAACAATTTGCGTTAACACTTTTTATGTTTCAACTAGCTAAACAAATGAGGTAATGAATACAGTGTAAACCCACTATAGTGGCTTTCAGCACTTTTCAATAGAGCCCTGATAGTGGCTTCTAGCACTCAGCCAGTTAATAACAACCCTTCATGAAATAAGAACACTACAGTGAGGGGATTGTCTTTCAGAAAATATTCAAGGAATTGTCCACGAAATGTCAAAGGTACCCATCCCCCCCCCCCCCCCCCAACTTAATTTATATTTTATGTTGGACTTCATATTCATCGGCCTTCAGTGTGTATACGCCTACTCAGCACTTTTATCATTTCCACTCATATTTGTTGCGACTAATGCAGTAATTCTGTCCTTTGCTTTTTTACTTCCAGCTAAAACTTCACTTTTTTTTGTTAAAGTCCCTTCAGGTAATTCCCACTAATAAATCCCAGTCTCATCTGCAGTGTAAATGTCATTGGTATCATATTTTTTCAATAAATTTGGAAGAACTGATCGAATCCAATTTTCTGCTGCTGGTTGATCAGTATCTCTCTTTTCGCCATGCATTTTCTTGCAAACAATAGCATTCCTGTCCTTCCATCTGCATATCCAGCCATTAGTTGGTGTGAAGTCTTTTTCTTTTAATTCCTTGGCCAAATCTGGTGCTTTCTCTTACAAAATTGGCCCAGACAAGGGAATGTCCAGATTTCTGGCCTCTCTGAACCATTTTGAAAGGGCAGACTCCACATTTGAAGCCTTTCCACTGCGCTGTCTCTTCCGCTCAGGGTTTGGCATTTGAAGTATATTCCTCCTTTATTAGGGCCCCGCCGTGAGGCAAACGCCCTATAGTGATCGCTCTGTCCGTGCGTGCATCTGTCCGGGCTGTAATCTTTCTCTCTTAATAGATAAGGTTTTGATATTTGACATGTGGGTATATTATTTCAAGACGATGTGTCGCGTACCAAGGTTGCCATGCTCTGACCTTGAACTTTGACCTCAAGGTCAAATTATTCAGAATTCGGGGTTCTTTTCTGACAAGTTCGTGTCTGGGCTGTAACTTTTTTCCCTTAATAGATAGGGTTTTGATATTTGGTATGTGGGTAGATTATCTCAAGATGATGTGTCGTGTACCACAGTTGCCATGCTTTGACCTTGAACTTTGACCTCAAGGTCAAATTATTCCGAATTCGGGGTTCTTTTCTGACAAGTTCGTGTCCGGGCTGTAACTTTTTTCCCTTAATAGATAGGGTTTTGATATTTGGTATGTGGATAGATTATCTCAAGATGGCGTGTCGCATACCAAGGTTGCCATGCTTTGGCCTTGAAGTTTGACCTCAAGGTCAAATTATTCAGATTTTTAGCTCAACTTTGGCGAAGCCAAACTTGAGCTTTTGTCATGGCCCGTCGTCCATCTGTCCGTGTGTCCGTATGTCAACAATTGGATACGGCTCTGGCTAGAGGCCGTATTTGTGAACCGATCTTTACGAAACTTCTTGGGTACCTTTGTTATGACCGTGGGACGAGAACAAGTGTTTTTGGGTGCGGTCCAAAATTCAAGATGGCTGCCAGCCGCCATTTTGTACCGACAATGCTGAAATCTGTTTTTTGTACAGAACTTCCATATGAAAGCTCTGATTTGAATAATTTTTTGTATGAATGTTTAGTACCATGGGATACATCACATATAATACAGGTTTTTTTCTCGCGTGTAAATTGTGCAAATTAGACTAATTTTGATGTTTTTTGGTGTTACATTCAGCACTGTAAGTGCAAATGCCAATATGGCTCGGGCTAGAGGCCGTATTTATGAACCGATCTTTACGAAACTTCTTGGGTACCTTTGGTATCACTGTGGGACGAGAACGCTTGTTTTGGGGTTGGGTCCGAAATTCAAGGTGGCCGATGGCAGCCATTTTGTACAAAATTAGGTGCAATCAGATTTTTACACAGAACTTCCATATGAAAGCGCTGATTTGAATAATTTTTTGTGTGAATGTTTAGTACCATGGGATACATCACATATAATACGGGTTTTTTCCTCGTGCAGAAATTATGCAAATTAGATGAACTTTGATTTTTTCAGTGCGACTTACACACAGTAAGTAGACATGTCAATACGGCTCGGGCTAGAGTCTGTATTTATGAACTGACCTTCACGAAATGTCGTGGGTACCTTTGTTATTATCTTGGGACGAGAACGAGACTTTCTGGGTGCTGTCTAAAATTCAAGATGGCTGCCAGTGGCCATTTTGTACTGAAATTAGGTCTAATCAGTTTTGTGTACACAACTTCTATACGGCTCAGACTAGAGGCCATATTTATGAACCAATCTTTACGAAACTTCTTGGGTACCTTTGTTATCACCGTGGGATGAGAGCGAGTGTTTTTGGGTGTGGTCCAAAATTCAAGATGGCCACCAGCAGCCATTTTGTACCAAAATTAGTGCAATCAGTCTTTTGTACAGAACTTCTGTATGAAAGTTCTGATTTGAATAAATTTTTGTATGAATGTTTAGTAACATGGAATACATCACATATTGTAAGGGTTTTTTTTCGTGCAGAAATTATGCAAATTAGATGAACTTTGATTTATTCAGTGCTACTTACACAATGTAAGCACACATGTCAATACGCCTCAGGGTAGAGGCTGTATTTATGAACCGATCTTCACCACACTTCCTGGGTACCTTTGTTATCACCTTGGGATGAGAATGAGTGTTTCTGGGTGCGGTCTAAAATTCAAGATGGCTGCCAGTGGCCATTTTGTACCGAAATTAGGTCCAATCAGTTTTTGTCACAGGTTCTATACAGCTCGTATTTATGAACTGATCTTCACAAATCTTCTTGGGTACCTTTGTTTTCACCTTGGAACAGGAACGAGTGTGTTTTGGGGTGCCTTTGTTATCACTGTGCTATGAGAACAAATATTTTGGGGTTCAGTCAGACCCACTCTGGGACTCAAAGATTTTTTCTAGTTTAGCATCTGATTGTCACCCACCTTTACAATACTTTACCTATACATTTGTTACAGGCAACGGTCAGTATTTATGTATATAGCGTTACAATACTTCATCAGGTCATTACCTAGATGTTTGGCATTGCTGTGTCACATACTATACATGTCTTTGTCTTGACAAGTTGAGCTACAGTGTCATTGACACTTTCATTTTTTTTTCTGACAAGTTCATGTCCGGGCTGTAACTTTTTTCCCTTAATAGATAGGGTTTTGATATTTGGTATGTGGGTAGATTATCTCAAGACGACGTGTCGAGTACCAAGGTTGCCATGCTTTGACTTTGAAGTTTGACCTCAAGGTCAAATTATTCAGAATTTGGGTTTTTTTTCAGACAAGTTCGTGTCCGGGAAGGGATTTTAATCAGATTTTACCTATTGCTTGAAATATTTTAGTATTACGGTTCACATCAGTTTATACCTTACATCGGTTAGTTGCTGCGGGGCCTGCAGAGATGGATTCCATCTCCATGATATCTAGTTTTGTCTTACTTTCCCCTTATTCTCGAAATCTGTGGCTGCGAACAGCCCATTTTCTTAGCTATTTGTGCCTGGGAGACTTTTTGATCCAATAATTTGACAACCTCATACTTATAGGCAAGTGACAAACGATTTTTCTTTCGCTTTGTAGCCATGTCAAAGTTTTTTTGTACTGACCGCCCATTGCTACACTGACAAGTTATATGCAAAAATTAAACAGTTGTTAACACAAATTTCCCCAAGCCCCAGTGATAATGAAAACTTTTGAACAAATGGCTGTTTTGACAGTTATTTTCTTCGAAGTGAAAAAACAATACAGGTCATAAAAAATGGCGGTTTGATTAAATGAAGAACAAAACACATGTCAGTAATGATGTTTTAATAAATTACGGATGAATGAGTGAAATGTATCCATTTCTTTAACCTCCCACCGATAATTTCTCCAATCCCAACATGCATGTAATCAAAACATACAGCCATTTTCACATGTGCTACAGAAACAATCCAGAGATGATTTAACTTTTGTCGGCTCACAAAAATAAAGAAATATTATCAGTCTGTGATTTTTAAGTACATATGTGATGTTAGTCACAGTATGTTATTCATAAGTAAGGCAGAATCAAATGTCATGTTATTCTTTGTGAATACACGTAATCGCACATGGTATGTAAATGTCCATGTAATTGAAATTAAATTTGATGACAATGATTTTCAAAGTAAGCTGAATAAAGTTAAATTAGTTCGATAAAATATTTTTTCGTCCACAGCCTGCAATGAAAATATTCATATATCTTATTTTGGTGTTGAAATCCCGTCAAATTTGTATACAATTAAGCAGGATATACAATAATGGGAGATAAAATTGACTGATCAATTTTGTTTTGCGTGAATGGCAAATGGATCAGTGCAGCAGAATAATATACAAATAAGCGGGATATACAATTATCAGGTATAAAATTAAGTGGGATCCACTGTATTACTTCCTTCTCCGCTTTCTGTTCATATTAAGATGATGCTGTACACAACAATTATTTCACAGTTAAGCAATGTAACAATAGCCTCAATTGAGAGGGGTCTACGTTACGATTTACCAACTTGAAACATGATTCACTAATGCATCGACTGTTCCAAAATATATACCAGCCGCCATAGCTGGCAACGATGCAGACAGATTCACCATGAGAGAAAAAGCTGGTTCCAATGTAACATTTGTGGTCTCAACTTCCGACATAAAGAATACCTCCAAAAACATATGCAGAGGAGACATGACAATAGTGCTGAAACGATTGTTCGACTAGTCGACCTCGACTCGATTACTAAAAAAGTTGGTGCTGAAATTTGCCAGTCGACTAGTCAGCACCTTCATTATGGATATCATTGTTAGGTATAAGCGTCAGACATACTATACTCTCATTGGAAACAACTGACAGTAAAATCGGAAGAATCCTATTTTTTGGAAAACTGAGGCGAAATATGTTGTTCATTTTAACCCAACTCACGAAAATTTACAATTCCAGCACTTGTTTCTGTATTTGTTTAAAGGTTTACTTTCACTTTCGCGCTCATGTTCAATCCAATTTTTACATTATATGCCCATATTGGCCAGGCCTTAAAATAACTGGGTTTGCATCGCATTTTGCGATACAAATCGCCTATTTAGCGAGGCAATTCATAATTTGGAATCGCATTTTGCGAATAACGTTAAATATTGTCAAATTCATTCAATTAGCAATGCATCAACAAAGATTTATTTGGCTTCTGTTATAGCTACGAGAACTTACTATCAAGTAAAAAAAGCCACTTATCTATGACCTATCTTCATGAATATGAATTACCTAAACAAGCCTATTTAACATAATTCTTTCCTAATATGGCGATGTGAGTGAAAATAATACAGGAATTCAGCCAATTGCATATTGTATTTTATTCTGGTGCCAAATGATTTATATCCACATCATCTGATTGGAAGTCTTCAGTCACGTGCTACATCCTCTGTCATTCGGTGAAATTTATAATCTTTTTTTTATTTGAAGAATTGGTATATAAAAACTAGACTGCGTTTTTAGATATGTATTTATGACATATCTACATACGATGCCTAAGTTTTAATCACATACGTGAAGTATTTTGAAAAGTTATTTTTAATTGAACCCGCCAAAGTGACAGGATACTCAAAATGCACAATGTGGATTCCATTTCTGAAGAGAGACTGAGGTGAACCACATGGTCTGTGACGCTTCGCACGAAATGACATACAGCCTAAAAATAACTCTTGAACTGCCCTGTGTGAATGAAACATTTCAAAATAGTAGAGGTAATTTTCTAAGAAATGAATATCAATATATCCCCTTCTGTATTTGTTTTAAAAGTTTTTGATCTCATAAATATTCTCCACAACTAAGAAATATACCTGGCATTTATCATACATTCAAGCATGGGCACATATTGGAGGTGGGTGGGGGATGACATGTCAACAAAACTTCAAATCAGATCACTTGCCAATTTGCAAATTACAGTACGTGTCGAAATAAGTTGTAGCATTTCACTGAAAAACTATGCATTTTTTTTTTAACACTTGGTGAGTAATCTTGTATTTTTGTAGCAAAACGGGCCGATTAGTCGACTTTAAGTCGATTACTACCGGCAACTAGTCGACTTTTTAAAATATCTAATCATTTCAGCACTACATGACAATGAATTAACCCCCTTAAAAACTGTAGGGACAACATCAACTGAACTAATATTACGAAGCATCACCAGTGGGACACAAGAAGTCGCCCTTCCACGAAGAAGAGGAAGTAGAACATGGTGACATCTTAAGTAAAGCAGTTGGTGAAATCTTGGACACTTCAAACATCTCCATGCAAAATGAATCCACCTAAGCTACCGAACCACAAGAAATAAGGATTGAAAACCAACGGAACACAGACGAAATTCGAGAAACACACAAAACTACCACCAGATGACGATAAACAGAGATATCTAACGACCGCACCCTCCTCACCAGCCATCAAGGTAACACACCCCCCCCCACTGGGAGTATTAACAATCTATACAACACAGACAAGGTACTGAGGTTTGCCTGCCACAGCTTGGAACAATTAGAATACCATCATGGACATCACAGCATCTTTACAATAATAAAAAAAAAAAACAACAGGAGCACTGGGAGTATTAACAATCTGTACAACACAGACAAGGTACTGAGGTTTGCCTGCCACAGCTTGGAACAATTAAAATACCATCATGGAAATCACAGCATCTTTACAATAATAAAAAAAAAACAACAGGAGTTAGTATATTAACATTTTTTATTATTTTTTAGCTGTGACGAGCAGATCTTTTTGTGGCAATGTCGGTCGCTCTGTCACCAACGAGTTTAAAAAACAACATAACTCATAAAATACATGATGGAATGACACCATACTTGGTATGCAAGTGTATGTTCATGATGTCTACACCCTCTCAATCGTGCATGTCATTCGGATAATTTCTGTCACATTTATGGACTTGTCACCAGCAAGTTTTTTTGTCACCAACAAGTTTTTTTTTTTCACCAATTTTTTTGTCACCAAAGTGTTTTAAAATGAATCGTCGCAGCTTTGGCACTGTGACAGTGCTTCTAATTAACAAGTTGATGGAGGTACCATGAAACCAATCATCGCTTGATGGATTTTAACAGCAGACGTGTTTACTTTGTTATGAATGCGGAAGCGTTTTTTGTGAAAATAAAACATTAAAAAAGGGCATAAAACTGCCATGTCTTCCCAGGAAGTTTTGGAGGGCGACTTGAATTTTCTGATGGATGTCTGTAAGCACGTCATTGGTGTGCTATTTGTTTTCACAATTGGGTGATTTTATTGTTATCAAGTATTTTAACTGCAATAATAGAACAGTTATGCCAGGAAAATGTCACTTCCACCCTTTACCCAACGTAATGACCAAAACTGGCCTGTGCTATTCACACAAATCATCATTCAGTCGTCGTCATTATTTTTTCTTTTTTTTTGTCTCAAAAGACATAGGTTATAACCTCAAGTGAATGAGCTGTGTTTTGACGAAAAAAAAAAAGAAAAAAAATCAGTTATTCAAGAATTTTGTTTGCCAGTGTCATCTCCCTTTCATGTCAGATAAATAGTTAAAACTATTATTCTGACTGGTTATTATGCCCCCGACTTGAAAAGTCAAAGCGGTATATAGTGAAGACCTCCATTCATCCATATCAACATTATCCCTTGTATCACAGCCACTGCTACTCCGATTTGAATGAAATTTGGTGTTGTGATAGAGCATCATGGAGGACCATACCTGTTCAGCATGAGTTTCTTCCACACATTTTTTCCAGAGTAATGGCCAGTTCTCATTCTTTCGACTTGAACTTTTTTTTGCTGTCGTGGGCATTAGCAGTGCTTTGCGATACAGGCCTCTTGTTACAGAATATGGACACCCACTTTGCGATTGTACTGCAAATCGTTCAGTGTTCCAAAACATGGGCGATTGTAGTCTGAAATGTCACATGAACTCAAAAAACAAAAGATGTTATTGATGAACCAATGAAAACTAACAATAAAGTTTAGATGGATATGTATATATTGTAAATACATGTATTTGACTGCTTGTGTTAAACTGTCTGTATTTATATTTAATATGAATGCTTGAAACTGCATAAAACTTATCCTTCAAATAGTTGTGTTGGTCCTTGAAAGTCCTTTACATTTTTTTTACCATCCTGTTTTTTGTGTTGGAGGATACACCTATAATATATGTAATGGGAAGAGATATTATGAAAGTTACGCAATGTATGTCGTACCAATATATGGTGTGTCACATAAATTCATGATAGAGGTCAACACGTGGAATTGTCATGTGCATCCCAACTTTTTTTGTGTCCGGACATAACTTTTTAGTGGAAAGAGATATCACAATGAAACTTAAACATATGAACCACCACTAGACAGTGAATCGCTTCATGACTGACCCTTCAAGGTCATAGACAGAGGTCAACGTGGAATCAGCATACATATCAACTTTTTCGTGTCCAGAACATAACCTCTTCAGTGAAGGGAGATATCATAATGAAACTTGCATAACATATGGACCACCAGTAACTGTGTGTCACATATCTCTTTTTAGTGGAAGGAGATACCATAATGAAACTTACACCCTGTGGACCAATTTTAGATGGTGTGTCATAAATTTTTTTTACAATCATCCACCAAGGGCAAAGTCACAAAAATAGATGTCAGCTGATGGAATTAGAAAACACATTAACTTATTCATGTCTAGCCACAACATTTTAATGGAAGGAGATATCACAATGAAACTTACACAACATATTTACCACCGCTAGGCGGCTAGTGAAGCAGTGCTTGTTCATTGTGGTAAACCAGCTTTGTTTTACTTGTAAAATTGGTCCCAGTCACCAGTGCTTGTGGTGAAAGTCCTCTAAAATGGGCAACATGGGTATAAATGATTGACTAAATTTGACTTAATCTACATGTTGCAGTCAGGATTAGCCATTGTGCGGAAACATGTGACCTCAACCACCAATAAATACCACTAGCCATTGTGTTGATTACAATATTAACGAGCAACCCACCATCTTAGATAGAGGTTAAGACATGGAATCAGCATGCACATCCACACATCCAGGACCTTCCAACAAGTGATATACATATGGGCATATGATACCCTGCAAGGCTGTGCTTTTGTTTATATTTACAGGAAGAAAATGATGATTTCTGGTGCCATATGAGATCTTCATTGATACATCCTGTTGGATGGGCATTACAAGTTGGTCACAAACTTCATGCGACACAAGGTAAGTAACCACTTGTCTCAACCCATTTATCCAATTTACATATTTTATTGTTCTAAAATAGATATTCCAAACTACAAATATCAGTTATCAAGGTTAAGCTACATAGAAGTGGTTTTAATTCAAATCAGGTCTGTCAATGTCTCATTGGAAGCTGAACCTCAAATCCGAATGCATGACATCAGTAAAATTGTTGAGAAAATTCTATGCATACAGGTTGGTAACTTTTTAGGCATGCAGGCTATAAAATACTTTCCAATCACAAACTTTAAGGTGTAGTAGGCTCCCCACCCTCTCTGACCTGTATTGGCAATCAAGACTTGACTGGAAGTCGCAGCATAACTTGTGGAGTGTAGAGAGCTAAATTATTTTTTTAAAGACGATCTGTAACATGTTTCAGAACATTTTGTTCATTAATAATTGTTTTGTTACTCTAATAAATTGTAACAAAATAATTTTATTTGAACATTTCTTTATCTACTGCTTCACAAATGACAAACTAATACACACAGTGAAAAGCCACTGAAGTAGCTTTCAGCACTTTCCAGTAGAGACCTGATAGTGGCTTCTAGCACTCTTAAATGAACTATGCATCTGCGAATCAAAATCAGTGATAACAGGAAAGTTACTGAGATGCCTCTTGTGGATTATACAGCAACTTCCAGTGAAAGGTATGCCCAGGGGTGTGACTTTTGGGTTTTTGTTTTTAGCTCACCTGACTGCAAGCTATTGCCATCACTTTTGTCCGGCATCCATTAACTTTTGGAAACCTTAATTCTCCGCAACCACTAGGTCAAATTCAAACATATATTGCACAGACGATATATGGAGTATACCCTTTCTATTTTGTTCAAATCAAGCGGCTGCCATATTGGGCTCTGGTTAATGCCCCAAAAGTTTAAAAACCTTTATAAATTTTCTCACGATCCACCAGAGGGAATGCCTTGATATTTGGTGTGGTACATCCTTTGGTGTTGAAGATTAAAGTTTGTTAAATGGAAGTTGGTAGGCCAATCTGTGGGGGGGCATCTCCATCTTGGGCTCCACCCAAAAGTTCTGTTTCAAGAACCGGTGGAGCAATTTCAACCAAGTACAAGTGGATCCCAAGTAATTGATTGATTCCCAGAAAAAAAAAGTTCACAGCCCTGTGGCAACCCCAGGAGCTAAAAATAGAGATAAATATACAAAAGCACATATTTCCCAAAACCATGCGGAACAGAACTGCTATTTGGTATGAAACATCCTTAGGACCAGTAAAATTGATTGGCTAAAAAAATTGCCACTGGTTCTATCAGGGTGCCCAGCAGAGGGTATTGAAAATATGATGAGTCTGCATTTTTGAAGTAAGATTTCCCTGTAGAAATTGTTAGTTTCCAGTTTCCAGTTTTATTTTTTCAATCAACATCAACTTGTCAAACACACATGTGGTTTTGTTTACTTTAGCTACAGAGAATGAAATTAATCCTTGTGTAACCCTCTCAAGACTTCCATAAGCGACAGAGGAAAATTGATCTGATTCTTGTATGAATATCTATAATTTAACCCTCTCAAGACTTAAAAGTGTTTACCAAATATTTTATTTCATGTTGAACCCTTTCAGTGCCGTGCACATGTTTTTTTCTGGTTTCTTGGAAACATCTGATTCCTGTATGAATGTCTTTAATTTAACCCTCTCAAGTCCTCAGTGTGTTTTCCAAAGATTTATTTCATGCTGACCCCATTCAATGCTGTGCACATGTTTTTTTTCTGGTTTCTTGGAAACATCTGATTCCTGTATGAATGTCTTTAGTTTAACCCTCTCAAGACTTCAATGTGTTTTCCAAAGATTTTATTTCATGTTGAATGTATGTATTTTCTGGTTTCTTGGGAACAAATTTTCTGATTCCTGTGTGGATATCTTTAACTTAACCCTCTCAAGACTTTAGTGTGTTTTCCAAAGATATTTTTTCATTTTATTGAACCCTTTCAATGCTGTGCACATATGTTTGTTCTGGTTTCTTGGATCATTTATCTGATTCCTATATGAATGTCTTTAATTTAACCCTCTCAAGACATCAATGTGGGTTGCAAAGATTTTATTGATGCCTTGATCAAATCTTTTCAATGCTGTGCACATGTATGTTTTTCTGGTTTAAAAACATTTTACCCCCAAAAATAAGCCTCCATAAATTCCCCTTCTGTTTTGTTTATTTCTGATGCTTTAACCATTTTCACACAGATCTGAATTTACTGGTAGCAGTAAAATTCTATTTTTCCAGTTTGAAATTTTTCTTATTCTTTAAAACCACTGGGCCAAATTTATGGCAAGGCCATCTTTGGAATAAACCTTTTCTCTTTTGTTCAAATGAAACTGCTGCCATGTTCAGGCTGGTGGAATTTACTCTTCTGATCCCCCCCCCCCCTCCCCCCCCCCCCCCCCCCCCACCAATACAAAAATTACCATATCCTTTGTAGTGGGGGGCTTAATGCTCCATAAGCCTAAAATGCTTTAAAAATCCTCTTTTTATAAGCCACTTGCAATAATGCTTAGATTTCATGTTTGGAACTTACTTCAGTGATGCAGATTCACTTTCAGTTTCATAGAAACTCAATAAGTCAAAATTTGTGCTCCCAAATTTGGTCTACAGTCTATTTTCAGATCCAGTGGGCAGATCTGAACCAAATTTGTCATGTAGTATATAACTGGGTCATAAGTATTTATTTATGCTGGAATTTTTTTTTTTTTTGAAGAGGGAGGGGGGGGAGGGTAGAGAGAACCACAGTAGCACAGTAGTTGAAAACAAAACAAAAATTTTGTTTGGTTGTTGTTTTTTTCATATTTCATAGAACAGAGCTTGCTAGGACACTTTACTAGTACTAGCAGAAATGAATGGCCGAAAAAGTTGTCTTTGGTTGTGTCATAGCAAATCAAAAAATTGCTCTTGCTGCTGATCACTTACTGATACACTCATCTCTTTTGTCAACTTCAGCTAGGTGTTTTTAGGCTCACTTGGGCCTCTGGTTTTTATCTGATTTCAGTTTTTAGTTCACCTGACTGCAAGTCATTGTGAGCTGTTGCCATCACTTGGCATCTGTTGTCTTTCATCCGTTAACTTTTGGAAACTTGTCTTCTTCACAACCATTAAGCGAAATTCAAACATATATTTCACAGGCCATCTATGATGTCTACCCTTTCTATTTTGTTCAAATGAAGCAGCTGCCATCTTCGGGCTCTGGTTAATACCCCAAAAGCCTAAAAATCTTTAAAAATCATCTTCTCATGAACCACCAGAGAGAATGCCTTGTTATTTGGTATGAAACATCCCTTGGTGTTGAAGATTAAAGTTTGTTCAAGGGAAGTTGGTAGGTCAATATTTGGGCTCTCTGCGGGAGCATATCCATTTTGGGGCTATGCCCAAAATTTGTATTTCAAGAACTGGTAGGCCGATTTGAACCGAATTTGGCATGAAGAATAAGTCGGTCTTAAGTAATTGATTGATGCTCGAAAAAAAATCTTACAGCCCCATGGGAACCCCCAAGAGCTAAAAATAGAAAAAATTTGAAATGCTGATATTTCTCAAACCAGACGGAACAGAGAACTGTTAATTGGTGTGAAGCATCCTTAGGACCAATAGAATGGAATTGTAAAAGAAAATTGCCGTCGGTTGTGTCAGGCTGTTCTGTACAGGGCATCGAAAAAATGCTGAGTCAGCATATTTGCAAAAATTGAAAAAAGATGTTTCGTTAGAACCACTTATCAGAATCATTTGATAATTGGTATACAACATCCATAGGGGAGTCAGATACAAGTGTGTTCAAATTAAACGAGCCCAAATAATTAACTTAGGGCAATATGGGGAATAAGATTAAAAAATCATCTTCAGATCCAACTGTTCGATTCTGTTGATATTTGGTGTACAACATCTCTAGGAGGGGGTGTGGGGGGGGGGGGGGGGGGGGGAGGTGTCAGATTTGAGTTTGTTCAAATTCAGACCCTGGGTTGGGCCCAAAAATTAACTTATTGGAATTTGGAGAATAATCTTTAAAAATCTTTTTCAGATCCACCAGTCAGAATACAAATCTTTGGGGGGGGGGGGGGGGGGGGGGGGGGGGGGGGGGGGGGAGGGGGAAAATCAGATTCAAGTTTTTTCAATTCGAGTCCCTGGGTCAACATTTGTCCGAATTTTAACTTAGTGCAGTTTGGGGAATAATCTTTAAACATCTTCTTCTTCAGATCCACCAGTCAAATTCTTTTGATATTTGGTATACAACATCTCGGAGGGGGAGGGGGGGGGGGGGGGTCAGATTTCAAGTTTGTTCAAATCGGCTCCCTGGTTTGCTATTTGGGCTCTTTATTGGAGCCCAAAGTTGAACTTGGTGCAGTATGAGAAAATTTCTTTTAAAATCTTCTTCAGATCCACCAGTCAGAATCTTTTCATATTTGGTATACAACATCTCGGGGGAGGGGGAGGGGGGCTGGGGAAGGGAGGTCAGATTCAAATTTGTTCAAATG